>JAESUZ010003976.1:0-84584 GCA_017311185.1 Proteles cristata cristata
CCTTCCCTACCAACAGAATTTCTAACGAGCTATGGCTAATCTTTGAACCACTTAAATTAAAATAGGTGCTTAAAGGAAAGACACAATTTTTACATGAGGTATTTTAAGGTCCCATTATGATCATAAAGGCTTCGTTAGATGTGCTATACTAAAATAAAACCTACCACTTAACAATCAGAACAGTACAAATTCTTTTCTCCAATTACCACTTACTTCACCCTTCCCTTACCCACTAACAGCACTTTGAAATTCTATTCTACCTGCTGAAAGAACCTCATTCCACCCAGAAACTTTTCTTTAAATAGCTCTGGGTTGTACTAATATGCATTGTCCAGGAGGCTGCTACCTTACTGTCTTTACTGATATTTTGCTTCCAGGGAAAATCTACTATGAAGTGTTTCACTTGGTAATTTTCAAAGTCCTCGTTGTTTTTCAGCTCTATAAAAGAAACAAAAAAGTCTTAGTGGCTTGTGTAGGGACAATCAAGAGAACTGCTGACCAATTTTTACATGTCTTTGTAGAAGAGATAACAGGACAATATTCCTTTCTGTTCTGTTGTTTAAAAGAGTGAAACTATCAACATTAATGTGAATTATTCTAGTGTCCCAGAGAGAACTACAGTCCAGCTAAGTAAATACATATCTTTTGACTTTCTCAAGACTCAAATTAGCTTGGTGTGAATTTTACCTAAATTAAATATTTTTTTGGCTTTGCTTTTTTTCTTTCTTTTTTCTTTTTTTTTTTTTTTGGTGTGTTCTTTCCTTTTATTGAAAGCAAGTTTTTTTTCTTTAAGTTTATTTATTTATTTGGGGTAGGGGGAGAGGCAGAGATTCACAGAGAAAGAATCCCAAGCAGGTCCTGCTCCATCAGCCCAGAGTCCAACACAGACGTTGAGCCATGAGATCCTGACCTGAGCCAAAATCAAGAGTCAGACACTCAACCAACTGAGCCACCCAGGTGCCCCCATGTATTGTATCCTTAATATTAAAAAAAAAGTTAATGCTTTTCTATCATCCTTTCTGGGTTTGAAATGAAAAATGGAGTATAAAGATTTTAATTTTTGAGATCTAGTCATTTCCACCTCTGTTCCCCTTCCATTTTTTTCCCTTTGCAGAAGAAATGACAAATGTAATGCAGTTGACCAAATGAGATTTGTCTGAGAAACGAAAGAAAGAATGGATTTGGGAGGAAGTGGGAGGAAATGACATAGCCTGAAGGAAAATATAGATATGAAAAGGAAAACTCTCAGTCACAAGGAGGAGTCCTCAGGGTGGCAATCTAGCTGCCTGAGTCCTTATACTAACAGGAAGTGTGCAGTAGGGCCAGGGTGCTGTACCTTTATGTACAAACTCATAACACATTTGTGCTCAAGGGCCTAGTCCATGTTAACAGCCCGAATATGGTCCTAGTCCTAGTTTAGTGTCCTTAATATGAACCAAGGACGTAGCATCTTGAGCTAGCTAGAAATTTTACAAAGAAACAGAGACCTAAGTCTTTTATGTTAAAAATTTGGTATCATACGGCTTATATGCAGGTTTTATTATTTCCGTTATTTTTCACTTCAGAGGGAAATTTGGGAAATAGATCACCTATTCTTTTTAATAATACTTTTATTTTAAATTTTTTGTAATTTTTTAAATTTATTTTTTAGAGAGAGAGAGAAAGAGAGTGAGTGGGGAAGGGGCAGAGAGAGGGAGACACAGAATTCGAAGCAGGATCCAGGCTCTGAGCTGTCAGCACAGAGCCCTAAATAAGGCTCGAACTCACGAACTGCTAGATCATGACCTGAGTTGAAGTCGGTCGCTTAACCGACTGAGCCAGCCAGGCGCACCATGAATAATATATGTGTTTTGAAAAAAGTTAAGGAGACTAAGAGCATGAAAATTGCTTCAGATTTGGAGCTTTAATCTGAGCCCCAACACTTAACTAACTGAATGACCAAGGATAAGTCATTTGAGTTCCTGAAACTCAATTTTTTATTTGTCAAAGAAGGATCTCTTTTGCTGTAATCAATTGAGATAATGGGCATGATATACCTGTCTGAACTAAAAATGCTAGGTAATTATAGAGACACCATTCTGAGACACTGAAATAGGGACGGCTTACTTTCTTTGTTCTGGCAACACTCAAGTGAGGGGAAAAGAAAAAGGAAAGTTAACAAAGATTATGTTGAGGGAACTGGAAATATAGGAAGAGAACCAGAATATAATTACACCATAGGCAGAGAGGTATTAAAATTTTCTTCATAATAACCCAAAGTGGGCATTTATTAAGAACTTAATATGGGAAAATCACTATATATATAGTGTTCTGCAGAGTTACACTGGAGAGCATTCCTTTGGAGGCTCTGATCCTAAAAAACTTAAAGGGCAATGAAAACAAACAGTAATCCAAATAAGAAAAATATAAAAATAATAGAAAATAGTAAATACAATAGAGAATATGTAATTACTTATGCTTTGATGAAATAATAGCAAAAATTTATTGAGCACATACTATATGCTATGCATTGAACTATATTATTACCTTACCAGTATTTCTTATATACTTATAGGCACACCTTTTCAGGATTCAACCAATAGCAGTGTATCTAACAAATCTTTTCTTTTTTGTATGTAGGTCCCTAAGGATAGTCCTTTTCTTTGTCATCTGATATGGGTCCAGATACCAAATACAAGACTGATAGATATTGAGTTGGAACGTCAAAGATCTTGCTAAATGCAAATCCCACATACAAGAGAGGAGAGAAGGGGGAAAGCTCTCAGTTTTTCCCCGTTGAGGATGATGTTAGCTGAAGGCTTCTCATAGATGGCTTTGATGATGTTTAAGTAGGTTCCTTCTATTCCAACTTTCTCAAGAGTCTTTATTAAGAAGGGATGCTGTATTTTGTCAAATGCTTTTTCTGCATCTATTGACAGGATCATATGGTTTTTATCTTTCCTTTTATTGATGTGATGTATCACACTGATTGATTTGCGAATGTTGAACCAGCCTGTAACCCAGGAATGAATCCCACTTGATCTTGGTGGATGATTCTTTTTATGTGCTGCTGGATTTGATTTGCAAGGAACTTGTTGAGGATTTTTGCATCCGTATTCATCAAGGATATTGACCTGTAGTTCTCTTTTTTTGCTGGATCTCTGTCTGGCTTGGGAATCAGAGTGACGCTGGCTTCATAAAATGAGTCCGGGAGTTTTCCGTTGATTTCTATTTTTTGGAATAGCTTGAGAAGAATTGGGATTAATTCTGTGTTAAATGTCTGGTAGAATTCCCCAGGGAAGCCATCAGGTCCAGGACTCTTATTTGTTGGGAGATTTTTGATAACTGTTTTGATTTCTTCACTAGTTATGGGTCTGTTCAGATTTTCTATTTCTTCCCGTGTGAATTTTGGTAGTGAGTGTGTGTTTAGGAATTTGTCCATTTCTTCTAAGTTGTCCAACTTGTTGGCATATAATTTTCATAGTATTCCCTGATAATTGCTTGTATTTCTGAAGGGTTGGTGGTAATAAGTTCTTTTTCATTCATAATTTAATCTATTTGGGTGCTCTCTCTTTTCTTTTGGATAAGTCTGGCTAGAGGTTTGTCAATTTTGTTTACTTTTTCAAAAAACCAACTCTTGGTTTCATTGATATGTTCAATTGTTTCTTTGGTCTCTATGTTGTTTATTTCTGCTCTAATTTTTACTATTTCTCTTCTTCCACTGGGTTTAGGGCGTTCTTGTTCCTCTGCCTCTAGTTCTTTTAGGTGCGCTGTTAGATTTTGCACTTGCGCTTTTTCTAATCTCTTGAAATCGGCCTGGAGAGCAATGTACTTTCCTCTTAGGACTGCCTTTACCGCATCCCATAGATTTTGAATTGTTGTGTTTTCATTTACATTGTTTCCATATGTTTTTTAATTTCATCTCTAATTGCCTGATTGGCCCATTCATTCTTTAGTAGGGTGTTCTTTAACCTCCATGTTTTTGGAGGTTTTCCAGACTTCTTCCTGTAATTGATTTCAAGTTTCAAAGCATTATGATCTGACAGTGTGCATGGTATAATCTCTATTCTTTTATATTTATTGAAGGCTGCTTTATGTCCCAGTATGTGATCTATCTTGGAGAATGTGCCATGTGCACTTGAGAAGAAAGTAAATTCCCTGGCTTCAGGATGTAAAGTTCTAAATGTATCCGTCAGATCCATCTGGTCCATTTTGTCTTTCTAGCCCATTATTTCTTTAGTGATTTTCTGTCTGGTTGACCTATCCATTGCTGTAAGTGGAGTATTAAAGTCCCCTGCTATTAGCACTTTTTATCTATAAGCTTGTTTTTCTGTTTGTGATTAATTGTTTTAGATATTTAGGTGCTCCAATATTCGGTGCGTAGACATTTATGATACTTAGTTCTTCCTGATTGATGGGCCCTGTAATTATCATGTAGTGCCCTTCTTCATCTCTTGTTATTGTCTTTAATTTAAAGTCCAGTTTGTCTGATATAAGTATCGCTACTCCGGCTTTCTTTTGTTTTCCTTTAGCATAATAGATATTTCTCCATCCCCTTACTTTTAATCTGAAGGTATCTTCCAGTCTAAAATGAATTTCTTGTAGACAGCCTATAGATGGAATTTTTTTTTTTATCCATTCTGCTACCCTATGTCTTTTGATTGGAGCATTCAGCCCATTTACATTCAGTGTTATTATTGAAACATGTGGGTTTTGAGTCTTTGTGTCCTTTGTGGATTGATACTTGTGGTGGTGTCTCTGGTATCTTTGTTTCTTGCCACCTTTCCTTCAGAGCGTCCCCCTCAGGATTTCTTGTAGGGCTGGCTTCGTGGTGACAAATTCTTTCAATTTCTGTTTATTTGGAAAGGTTTTTATCTCTCCTTCTATTTTCAATGACAGGCTTGCTGGATGAGGATTCTTGGCTGCATATTTTTACTGTTCATCACATTGAAGATCTCCTGCCATTCCTTTCTAGCCTGCCAAGTTTCAGTAGATAGGTCTGTCATCACTCTGATAGGTTTGCCTTTGTATGTTAGGGCCCTTTTCTCCCTAGCTGCTTTCAAAATTCTCTCTTTGTCCTTGTATTTTGCCATTTTTACGATGATATGCTGTGCAGAAGATCAATTCAAGTTACGTCTGAGGGGAGTCCTCTGAGCTTCTTATATTTCAACATTTACTTCCTTCTCCACGTCGGGGAAATTCTCTGCTATAATTTGTTCCAGGACTACTTCAGCACCTCTCCTTCTCTCTTCCTCTTCTGCGATTCCTATGGTATATATATTGTTGCGTTTGACTGTATCACTAAGCTCTCTAATTATTCTTTCCTGTTCCTGGATAAGTTTGTCTCCTTTTTTGTCAGCTTCTTGTTTTTCTATAATGGTGTCTTCTAAATCACTTATTCTCCTTTCTCCCTCTTCTTTCCGTGCATTGGAGGCCTCTAATTTATTATGTATCTCATCACATTTTTAATTCTTCATGCCTATTTTTATTTTCCATTCTGTCTGTAGTCATAGTTCCTTTGATGTCCCCTATGTTTTTTTCAAGCCCAGCTATTAATCTTACCATTGTTATTCTAAAATTTTGTTCAGTTATGCTGCTGATATCTGTTTTGAGCAGTTCATTAGCTGTCATTTCTTCTTGGAGTTTCTTTGGAGGAGAGCTCTTTTGTTTCATCATTTTAGTTAGCTTTCTGGCTCTTGTTGGTTTTAAAGACCTGTTAATGCTCTCTGTATCTATGAACACTGCTATATCCAAGAAGAGTCTTTGACTGTCCAGGGCCTATCCTTTCAGAGAGTGTTTTTTGAATCATATCTCTTGGTCTCTCTTGTTGGGACCTTGGTTATTTTATTTTCCTATTCATAGTGATATTTGGGACTCTCCACCTTGTGTAGTCTGGCTTGTTTCTTGAGGTAGCCCGGGAAAAGAAAACAGACAGACAAACACACAGGGAGCAGGAGCACACAAACGCACAGGCTAATTCAACTAACATGCAAAGCGAGAGGGAAAACGAAAAAGTTAAGAGAAAAGACGGAGGAGGGAGGGCGAATAATAGGGAGCATAAAATACATAAAAGGGTCAAAAAGGGGAAAAGAAAAGGAAAAAAGAAGAAAACCGATGGACAAAGAACGGTTTAAAGCATATAACCGGATTTCCCAGCTACAGTTAAATAGCCGTGTGTATGCAGTGCTGGTTGAAGAGCATAGAGAAAAAGAGAGAAGGCAGGGCGAGATGAGGCAGAATTGGAAATAGAATGAACAGGCAGAAGGGATAAGAAGCTTTTTTCAAAGAGGTAAAGGGTAGAATATGGTTGGAGAGGTGAGAGAAGGACGCTGGTGTTATCCAGAGAAACTATATAGTCTAATTACTCCTGAGAGAAAGAGATGAAAATGTCGGTAGCTGTAGAATTTACATCTACAGAATGGACTCGTTGTGATTGTTTAAGTAAGCTGGCGGCCAGAGTTAATCAGGTCTGTGTTCTGGGGAAAAAAAGAGAGAAAAGAGAAAGAAGAAGAAAAAATAAAAAATAAAAATAAAAAAGGGAGGAAGGCAGCTCTCAAGCAGGGATGGGCATGTTGTGATCCAATGCCTCAGGCAGGAGTTATGTCTTGGCGGTTGTGGGGAGGAGAGTGACGGTTCTCTAGTCCCTTCTTGAACCAAGCGCTGCACCTCGCTTTTTTGGGCGTGTAAACTCCCCGTACCGGGGGTGCAGCCAAAGTTGGTTGCAGTCTTCAACTCAAGCCAGTCCCAATTTCCAAATCCCAGTCCGTGCGCCCCGCTGAAATTGCCTTAGACACAACTTCCCAGGAAATCCCCTTGGGGCAATTCCAGGCCCCCTGCCGGGCTCTGGGGCGGAGTCAGAATGGGGCTCTGGGGCGGAGTCAGAATCGCAGCTTCCTTCTCTGGGTGGGGCTGGGGAGCATCGGCGGGTGCTTACCTGCCGGGTGCGCCGAGCACGCTGGGTGAGGAAAACCAGGTCCTTCTATGGCTTGTCACCCGAAACAGGAACTCACAGGCAAATTTCCCATTTTTTAGCTCTTTGCCTTCCCTGTAGAGTTCCAGCCAGCCAGGAGCGCAGCTCTTCCAGGGGCCCCAGCCGCCCGGGAGGACAATGGCGGCAGGCGCGCCGCTACTCTGAAGCCCACCCGCCAGGACCAAGCACAAGGAAGCAGTCTGTGCGCTCAGCACTATCCACCCCCCCCCCCGCCCCCGGGACCAGTTGGCGCGAGGGGACCTGGCGTGCAGGTATTTGGCAACGACGGTCTTTCTATGCCCTGAGCGGAGGTTTTCCCCCTCCGGAGCAGAGGTTTTTCTGTTTCGGACTCTCTCTTTTTCCCCCTCACTCCCCTTAGAGGGTAGAGGGGGATTGCCTCCTACCCTGGAGTCTCCGATCCCGGCCCGATTTTATCTTCCCCAGTTCGCACTCACGTTAGAAGGCTTTCTCAGTGGATTCTGCCCCCTTTTTCTCCCAATCTCTCAGGTTTTTAAGGTTTCCAATGGCTTCAGATCTTTTCCGTGTGATGTATGTGTGCGAGTGCAAGTACGGAGCTCCTTACTTCTCTGCCATCTTGCCCCCCATTGTTGGGATATTTTTGATAACTGATTCAATTTCTTCACTAGGTACAGGTCTGTTTAGATTTTCTGTCTCTTCCTGTGTGTATTTTGGTAGTGAGTGTTTGTTTAGAATTTTGTCCATTTTTTCTATGTTGTCCAATTTGGTGATATATAATTTTTCATATTATTCCCTGATAATTGCTTGAAATTCTGAGGGTTTGGTTGTAATAAGTCTTTTTTCATTTATGATTTTGTCTGTTTGAGTGCTCTCTCTTTTCTTTTTGAGAAGCCTGGCTAGAGGTTTGTCAATTTTGTCTACTTTTGTAAAAAACCAACTCTTGGTTTTATTGATCTGTTCACCTGTTTCTTTGGTCTCTATATTGTTTATTTCTGCCCTGATTTTTATTATCTCTCTACTCCTACTGGATTTGGAGTGCTCTTGTTGCTCTGCCTCTAGTTCCTTTAGGTTAGCTGTTAGATTTTGCACTAGCGCTTTTTCTAATTTCTTGAAATAGGCCTGGAGTGCAATGTACTTTCCTATTAGGACTGCCTCTGTCGCTTCCGATAGAATTTGGATTGTTGTATTTTCTTTTTCATTTGTTTCCATATATTTTTAAAATTTCTTCTCTAATTGCCTGATTAGGCCATTCATTCCTTAGTAGGGTGTTCTTCAACCTCCATGTTTTGGATGTTTACCAGACTTCTTCCTGTGATTGATTTCAAGTTTCATATCATTGTGATCTGAAAGCGTGCATGGTATGATCTCAATTTTTCTATATTTTTTGAGGTCTGCTTTATGTCCCAGTATGTTATCTATCCTGGAGACTGTGCCATGTATACTTGAGAAGAAAGTGAATTCCATGGCCTCGGGATATAGAATTCTTTTTTTTTTTTAATGTTTTATTTACTTCAGAGAGAAAGTGAGAGACAGCGTGAACAGGAGAGGGTCAGAGAGGGAGATACAGAATCTGAAATAGGCTCCAGGCTCTGAGCTGGCAGTCAGCACAGAGCCTGATGTGGGGCTCGAATCCATGAACTATGAAATCCTGACTTGAGCCAAAGTCGGATGCTTAACTGAATAAGCCAGCCACGCGCCCAAGGTTGTAGAGTTCTAAATATATCTGTCAAATCTATCTGGTCCAATGTGTCATTCAAGTCCATTGTTTCTTTAGTGATATTCTGTGTAGTTGATCAATCCATTGTTGTAAATGGAGTATTAAAGTCCCCTGCTATTAGCACATTCTTATCCATAAAATTGTTTCTGTTTGTAATTAATTGTTTTATATATTTAGGTGCCTCCATATTTGGTACATAGACATTTATAATTGTTAGCTCTTCCTGATGGATAGGCCCTGTAATTATTATATAATGCCCTTCTTCATCACTTGTTACTGCCTTTACTTTAAAGTCCAGTTTGTCCAAGTATATCTACTGCAGCTTTCTTTTGACTTCCAGTGGCATGATAGATATTTCTCCATCCCCTTACTTTCAATCTGTAGGTGTCCTCCAGTCTAAAATGAGTTTCTTGTAGACAGCAAATAGATGGATTTTTTTTTTTTTGTCCATTCTGCTACTCTACGTCTTTTGATTGGGGCATTTGGTCCAATTATATTCAGTGTTATTATTGAAAAATTGGGTTTCGAGTCATCGTTTCCTTTGTGGCATTTATGCTTGTGATGGTGTCTGTGGTATCTTGCGTTCCTTGCAACATTTCCCTCAGAGAGTCCCCCTCAAGATTTCTTGTAGAGCTAGTTTAGGGGTGATGAATTCTTTCAATTTTTGTTATTTGGAAAGACTTTTATCTCTCCTATTCTGAATGACAGACTTGCTGGATAGAGGATTCTTGGCTGCATATTTTTTCTGTGCATCACATT
This sequence comes from Proteles cristata cristata, assembly GCA_017311185.1. NCBI lineage: Eukaryota > Metazoa > Chordata > Mammalia > Carnivora > Hyaenidae > Proteles > Proteles cristata. Next base: position 9,405 of record JAESUZ010003976.1, read on the forward strand.
GAAGATTTCCTGCCATTCCTTTCCGTCCTGCCAACCTCCAGTAGATAGGTAGTAACTACTCTGATAGATCTCCCTTTTTATGTTAGGACCTTTTTATCCCTAGCTGCTTTCAGAATTCTCTCTTTGTTCTTATATTTCGCCAGTTTCACTATGATATGTCATTTAGAAGATCGATTCAAGTTACGTCCACTGGTAGTTCTCTGTGCCTCTTGGATTTCAATGTCTGTTTCCTTCCCCAGATTGGGAAAGTTCTCTGCTATAATTTGTCCAAGGACTCCTTGAGCATCTTTCCATCTTTCTTCCTCTTCTTGAATTCCTATCATATGGACATTATTCTGTTTGATTGTATTGCTGAGTTCTTGCACTTTCCTTTTGTGTTCCTGGATCAGTTTATCTCTTTTTCTCAGCTTCCTCTTTTTCTATCATTATGTTTTCTAAATCACTTATTCTTTCTGCTTCTTCAACCCATGCATTGGATGCCTCCATTTTTTTTACTTCTCATTTATTGCATTTTTTATTTCATCACAACTATTTTTAAGCTCTATAGTCTTTGTAGCAATAGTTTCTCTGATGTCTTCCATGCCTTTTCAAGCCCAGAGATTAATTTTATGACTCCTGTTCTAAATTCTTGTTCAGTTATTTTGCTTATATCTGTTTTGATCAGTTCTTTAGCTGTCAATTCTTCCTGGAATTTCTTTGGAGGAGCGTTCTTCCATTTCTTCATTTTGGTTAGCTTTCTATCTCTTGTTAATTTTAAAAGCTTCTTATGCCTTCTGCATCTGTGAGCGCTGCTGTACCAAAGAAGACTCTGGGACTGTACAGGGCCTGTCCATTCAGAAAATGTTCTTTGAATGGTGTCTCTTGGTCTCTCTTGTTGTGACCTTGGCTATTTTATTTTCCTACTCTTAGTGGTATTTGGGACTCACCACCATGTGTACTTTGGTTTGTGTCTTGATGTAGCCTTGGAAAAGAAAACAGACAGACAACCACACAGGGAACAAAGGCAGAGAAATGCACAGACAAATCCAATAAACAGGCAATCCAAAAGTGAAAAAGAAAAAAAAAAAAACCGAAGGGACACATACCAAAAAAAAAAAAAAGGAAGGTGGGATGACAAATAATAAAAATAAAATATATTTATAAAAAGAAGAAAAGAAAGGAAGAAAGAAGAAACCCAATAGACAAACGACAGTCTAAAGATAGAACCAGAATTCCCAGCTACAATTAAAGAGCCGGGTGTATTCCGTGCCGATGGAAGAGCACAACAAAGAGAGAAATGACAGGGCTGGGAGGAAGGGAAATTGGAAATGAAATGAGCAGGCAGAAAGACTAAGAGGCTTAATTCAGAGAGAAAAAGAGGGGAATATGGTTGGAGAGGAAGAGAAAAAAATGACGATAATGCTACTCAGAGAAACTATATAGTCTGATTTCTCCAGAGAGAGATAAAAAGGTAACAGTAGAGGTTTAGAATTTACATCTAGAAAATGGATTAAATGTGACTGTTTAAACAAGCCAGTGACCAGAATTAATCAGGGCAGTGCATCCCTGTTGGTCTTGCCCAGGTTCTGGTAAAAAACAACAAAAAAAAGGCAGTTCTCTAGCGGGGATGGGCGTGGTTTGGTCTAGTGCGTCCCATGGGGGTCCTGCCTTGGTGGTTGTGGGGAGAAAAGTGGTGGTTCCCCAGTCCCTTCTTGAACCAAGCACTGAAACTCACTCTTTTGGGTGTCATCTCCCTGTGCTGGGGGGGTAGCCAAGGTGGACTATGCTCTATATCCCAAGCCAGGCCTTGTTTCCAGATCTTAGTCCGTGTGCCCCATTGCTATTGCCCAAAATATAAACTTGCAGGCGAGTCCCTCAGAGCAGTTTCAAGCCTCTCACATCCCCACTGGGAGTCCAGCCAAGCCAGAAGCACAAAGGCACGGCTTCAGGCACTGCTCACGTCCCCTCCAGGTTGAGTTGGCGAGTGAGGAGCAGTTTCTCCCAGGGTCACCTGGGACAAATGCATCTGCCTAGGGTAGCTGGACAGCAGGAAACTGGGTCCCTCTGTGTCCAGAGCAGAGGTTTTTCTCTTCTCTAGCGACAGGGACAGTGTCTTGAGCAGTTTTGGCCACTCTTTCTTTTTTCCCCCTAGACACACTGGTGTTCCCCGCAAAGGGGGATTCCCCCCTTCCCTCTGTGTCTCCGATTCCAGCCTGATTTTATTTTCCCCAGTTTGCACTCACACTGTAAGGTTTTCTCAGTGGACTCTGTCTCCTTTTCCTCCCAAACTCCTGGATTCTGTAAGGGTTCCTATGGCTTCCAGCCTTCTCCATTTGAGAGATGTGAGTGAGTGAAATGTATGGCGTTCCCTACTTCTCTGCCATCTTGCCTCCTCTCTAAAGATTTTTTTTAAAGAATTTGGATTTTTAAAAAACATTTTAATATTTTTTGTTTATTTTTGAGAGTCAGAGTGAGCAGGGGAGGGTCAGAGACAGAGAGATACAGAATCCGAAGACAGGCTCCAGACCCTGAGCTAGCTGTCAGCACTGAGCCTACTGTGGGGCTCGAACCCATAAGCTGTGAGATCATGACCTGAGCTGAAGTCGGATGCTTAACCAACTGAGCCATCCAGGCGTCCCAAAAAGCTTTTTAAAAAAATTTTGATGTAGGGGCGCCTGGGTGGCTTAGTTGGTTGAGCGTCCGACTTTCGCTTAGGTCATGATCTCACTGTTCGTGGGTTCGAGCCCCGCGTCGGGCTCTGTGCTGCCTGCCAGCTCAGAGCCTGGAGCCTGTTTCGGTCTGTGACTCCCTCTCTCTCTGACCCTCCCCTGCTCACGCTGTCTCTCTCTCTCTCTCCTAGAAATAAATAAAAATATTAAAAAAATTTTTTTGATGTAAGAACAGTCCTATTTGTCAATGAACAAATAAAATAATTAGAAATATTGAACTATTTCTATACCAGCCTCGTCCCTGAATGTAAACACATTTGGCCTGAAATAAGATGACAGAAGAACAGATGAATCCCTTTATGAAAATCAACTGTAGGGCAGAAAAAGCTTGGATTAGAACAAATACTGACATCTGCAGAGAGAATGAACTGCAGGGCAATGTTTAATATATTTCAGCTTTTCTTGTTTAACATTTATTGAGATTGGGGAGTGTGCTGGCAGCTGTGCAGAATGTGAGCCTAATATGGTTTCTTTCTTCAGGATTATAGGGAGGACAATATTTCCTGGTTAAATAGAAATCAATGTGAACATCATTTGTATGCATTTGCTTGCTGAACTTGAGAAGCCCAGATTTATAAGGTCAAATTAAGTTAACAAGTAGGCGAGTATCCACTATGTTTTTACTATGATCATGGGATATAAGAAAACAAAACAAAATATAGTCTTACCAAGGAAACAGGACTAGTTAATATGAAAAAATAAAAACACTGTATTAAGGAAAATAGAAGATGGTATATAATCAAATGGTAGATTGTAGAGGAATTAAATAAGAGAAATATTAATGGAGGTCAAAGAAGGGAGAGGCAAATGTGGAGTATTCAAAAGGGGAGTCGTTGTAGAAATGAAAATATATTTGACTTCTAGGAGCATGTGGGTGGCTCAGTCAGTTAAGCATTTGACTCTTGATTTCAGCTCAGGTCTTGATCTCAGGGTTGTGAGTTCAAGTTATCAGTTCAAGGTTGTGCAGCCTACTCAAAAAGAAAATAAAAGGAAAATAGACTGGACTTCTGGTACACAGCTTACGATAAATATTCTTAAATTCCAAGATATAGAACATGAAAATTACTCAAGAAATATTAAGTTAAAAAATAGCGAAATTTTAAGAGTATATTTACCATGCTTTCATTTATATTGACATAAATAGATAGATAGATAGATAGATAGATGATAGATAACAAATAAATAATATCTGGAAAGAATATATTCCAAAGTGTTAATAGTGGTTACACCTGGTAAAAATAAGAAACTAAAATTTTTCCAATCATATATTTTTCTATCACTTTATTTTTTTAAACAACCATAATTTCCTTTTGTAATTAGAAGAGAGTGAAGTCATATGGAACTTCTAGGTAACTCACTTCGTCCCCAATTTCAATTATATCCACAGTCCAGAATACAGCTTTTCCTGTATATATGCTGGAAACCAAAATTTCTGGACTAAGTTTATGTAATTAAAATATAGGGAAAGTTGTAAATACAAACACAGCAAATATTAAAAGATAAATGGGAAATATTATGGACATTTTGAAAACATGAGTGAAGTAAAAGAAATAAAGCTTTTTATTTGTCTTTTATGATTATTAACAAAATGAAAACAGTATTTAGAAGTTTTATCACACAAAACTCACTATACCCAGGCAGTTTTACGTGTGTTTTCTATAAGACATTCAAGAAAAGGAATATTCTAAACTTGAAAGGAATAGAAACAAAAAGAAATACTCCATACCAATTTTACAAAAGTATTATAATTTTTATGCCAACACAAGGAAAGAATAAAATTTAAAAAGAAAAAAGTATAGGACCCTTATCCACTAACATTAGAGCAACTAGGTTATTAATGCATGAGTTGCAGACATCTATAGTCAAATCATTATAGCCTAGTTGGATTTATTTTTAAGAATGATAATTTGATTCAATGTTAGAAGATCTACTGATGTAATTTACCACATTTAAAATTAAGGAGGAAAAAACATACAATTAACTCAACAAATGCATAAAAAAATAATTTGGTAAAATTCAACATCCATTCATCATTTTAATATAAATTACCAAAGTACAAAGAAACTGCACTAACTTTAAAAAAAACATTTTATTTCTGTGTATGGTGTGAGACAATGATCTAGTTTCATTCTTCTGCATGTTGCTGTCCAGTTCTCCCAGCACCATCTGTTAAAGAGGCTGTCTTTTTTCCATTGGATACTCTTTCCTGCTGTGTCCATCAACAGACGAATGGATCAAGAAGATGTGGTTTATCTATATGATGGAATACTACATGGCAATGAGAAAGAATGAAATCTGGCCATGTGTAACAACATGGATGGACCTTGAGGGTGTTATGCTGAGCGAAATAAGTCAGGCAGAGAAGGACAAATATCATATGTGTGCACGTATAGGAGGATTAGGAGGAACTTAACAGAGGACCAAGGGGGAGAAGAAGGGCAGAAATGGTGGGGGAAAGGGAGAGAGGCAAACCATGAGAGACTCTTGAATGCTGACAAAAACTGAGGACTGATGGGTGTGGGGGAAGGGGGAGATGGGCATGGAGGAGGGCACTTGTGGGGATGAGCACTGGGTGTTATATGGAAACCAACTTGACAATAAACTATTTGTAAAAAAAAAAAAAAACTATTTAGGGGCACCTGAGTGGTTAAGTAGTTTGAGCATCCAACTTTGGCTTAGGTCATGATCTCATAGCTTGTGGGTTCGAGCCCCACATCGGGCTCTGTGCTGATAGCTCAGTTCCTGAAATCTGCTTCGGATTCTGTCTCCCTCTCTCTTTGCCCCTAGCACCCTCCTCTCTCTCAAAAGTAAATAAACATTTAAAAAAGTTCATAAACTCTATGGCACAATTGCTTTGAAAAAAAGATTGGCAATTCTTCATAAAATTAAATATAGAGATTGCATATGACCTAGGTTTCCTCATATACCTAAGATAAGTGAAAACATGTATATACTAAAACATATACAATAATTATTAATAACAGCATTATGTTACAAAGGCAAAAAGTAGAAACAATCCAAATGTCCATCAACTGATGAATTTATTGTAAAATAATGGTATATCCATACAATAAAGTAGTATTCAGTAATCAGGACTAATGAAATACTGATATTGCTACAACATGGATGAACCTTTAAATCATTATGGTATGTGAAAGAAGCCAGACACAAAGGTCCCATATTGTACAATTGTATTCACACAAACTGTCCTTAACAGGCAAATCTATATAGACAAAAGAAATATTAGTGATTTCCAAGGATGGGGGGTTGTGGGGAGTTTAGGTTTGGGGTGATGAAAATATTCTTGAATTAGATAGTTGTGATGGTTTCAAAACTTTCCAAATATAGTAAAAAAACACTAAATTATAAACTTTAAAAGGGCAAGTTTTATGATATGTGAATTATATACAAATAAAATATATTTACTTGTGTTTTTATTAAGTAAATTATATTATTTATGTTTTATTAAGTACATTAAACCTCCAAAGTGGGACTTGAACTCACAACACTGAGATCAAGAATTGCATGCTGTACCGATTGAGCAAGCCATACTCCTCAACAAATAAAATATTTTTTAAAACCTACAACAAGCATCATATTCTATGGCAAATGTTAAAGGCATTCTCTTTAAAATCAGAATTAAGATACTATGTGTTCCATCACTACATCAATTTAACATAGCACTGGAGGCTCTAGTCAATACATTTGGAAAATATATTTAAAAACATGTAAAGTTAAAAGAGAAGAAACAAGCTCTCATTATTGCCTGACAGTATGGTTGTCTATATAGGAAATGCAAAGATTTAAAAGAATAAGCAGAAAATAATCTTAAAGTGTAAAGAAAAATTTTTAACAAATGGTGCTGGAACAACTGGACATCTATGTATGTAAGAACAAAAAAATAGAAAGAAGAAAAGAAAGAAAGAAAGAAAGAAAGAAAGAAAGAAAGAAAGAAAGAAAGAAAGAAAGGAAGAAAGGAAGAAAGAAAGGAAGGAAGGAAGGAAAAAAGAAAGAAAGGAAGGAAGAAAGGAAGAAAGGAAGGACAGAAGGAAAGAAAGAAGAAAGAAACAGAGAGAGATGGGCGTAAGGAAGGAATCTAAAGGCAAACCTGAGGGGCGCCTGGGTGTCTTGTTTGGCTTACGTAATGATCTCATGATTCATGAGTTTGAGCCCCAAATTGGGCTCTGTGCTGACAACTCAGAGTCTGGAGCCTGATTCAGATTCTGTGTCTCCCTCTCTCTGCCCCTCCCCCTCTCACGCTCTGTCTGTCTCTCTCTCACAAATAAACATTAAATTCTTTTTTTTAGTTGAAAATCAAAACAAGTATTTTACAGAAGAAGAATATCCATAAATGTGAAAATACATTTAATCTAATTTTTAATCAGAGAAATTCAGAGTAAAACTGTAATGCATTATTTTTTCCATATCAACCAGATTGAGCTAAATTTTAATATTTTACAACAGGTAGTGTTCAGTGATGCTGAGAAATTGGAATTCTCATCCACTGTGGGAATGTAAATAGTTACACTCATTCTGGAAAATAATTTGGCACTACCTATATGGCTATATCCTACAACCTATGATTCCGTTACCTAAAATATTTTCTTCCTAGATAAACTCTCATATGTTTTTATCAGGAGTCATGTAGCAGAATGCCAATAACAGCACTGTTATAGTGAAAAAAATCAACACTAAGTTCAAGTGATGTGGTAAAACAAATATATAAACTATGATCTCTTCATGTTCAACAAAACGTTATACAATAGTGACTATAGATGCATGCATCAGCATGCATGAATTTAAAAAATATAACATAATGTTGAGAGATAAAAATAAGCCAAAATAATAGAAACAATATGATTCCATACACAGCAAGTTCATAGCACGGGTACAACCTAAAGGTATATTTTTAGAGCTGCATAAAAATGTGATGAAACAGTAAGGAAGATAATGAAATAATTGGCGCAAAACTTAGAGTGGGGTTTACTTCTGATGGAGAGAAAAAGGGATTTAAAGCAAGAAGGAGACACAAAAGGTTGCAATGACACTGGTAATAGTGTATTTCTTAAATTGGGTGATAGATATGAGCTATTCAATTATTTTTAACATATTTAGTCCTTTGAAATTTATTGAGACCTTTTCTTTTTTCATCTCCTTGTACTTTGATTTGTACAGTTTTTCTAACATATATTCTAGAATCTAGATAACTGATTCTCCCTTTAACTGTGTCTATTTTTCTAATTAACCTCATCCAATAAATTCTTAAGTTTGATTATTACATTTTTCAGTTCCATAATTTCTGGTTGGTTAATTTTCAAATCTGTATTATTAGCTTTCATGATTTCCAGTTTCTTCTATATTTTTAAAAGTTAGGATTTTATTTCCATAAGTATATTAAGCACAGTTTTCCAGTCTAAATCTTATAATTAAAGATGACTGTCATGTGCCTCATCACTGATTTTTTGACATGCATTTTATTTGAAAAAATATTTTTAGAAATAATTTCATATTTAACGTGATGTTAACTTTCTCCAGAAAAGAACTGCTTTCCTCCTGCCTCACACCTGTGGTCACTAGCAGTCCAAGACCAATGCATTAAGGTGTTAGAGTACTATCCACCCACTATTCTAGAGTGCATCCCTTTGCGGGTACTAGGATAGGGCAGAGAGTTTTACATTAGGATAACATTTGTGAATAAGTCTCTATTAACAAATGTATTAAAGAAAACAACCCCCCAAAAAAGGAACCAAAGCTATTTCTTTCCTCAATTATTGTAATGCCTTTCTAACCAGTACCCTTGTCCTCTTTTCCCAGCCATTTTAAACATTGCTGCCTGAATAATCTTTTAAAAGCAATTGATCATGTCTCTCCTCTGCTTAAAAATGTCCAAAGCTTCCATTCTTCTACAGGAACAATTCTAAACTTCTTAGCAAAGTCATTATTATCTGGCTCTAACCTGCCTTTCCAATCTCCTCTTGTCTTTACCCTCTAATCACTATGCCCTACAGTTATAGGACTTGTTGACTTTCTCTGAACACATTACATTCTTTCAAGTGTCTTCAACTTCATTCCTTGTACCAAGAATAACTGTGTGCATATTCTCTACCTGGTGAACTCATTCTTTAATACCCTACTCAAACTCTCCTTGTTCGAAAAAGCTATCCTAGTCTGCCAGGCAGAATTAGTTGCTCTCACTTCTAGACTTTCCTAGTACTACAATTAAATGAAAACAAACTAGTCTTTTGAAAGGCAATTGGGAAATATTTTCCAGATGCAATATTCCCATAACCTGTGTTACAGAACTTCCACCCCTAGGAATGTACTGCACAATGACTGATAAACACAAAGCTTTTATTGGAATATTCTTTGCTTTGAAATAGCAACTGCCTGAATGAAAACTAACAAGATGTACTTAAGAAGAGACCAGTAAAGTAAATGTGGATTAAATCCACACAATAAAATGCCACTTAGTTATTAAAGAGAGTGAGGAGAGGGTACTGATATGGAAAACTCCCCAAGACATTCTAAATGAAAAAAACAATATGCATAAGAGTGGACATAATGCATGTGGATGTGCATGTGTATTATGAAAATTTCTAGAAAGAAATATAAGAAACTATGAATAGTGTTTGTCTTTGGATAGGGGACTGTTTGTGGTGATAGTATCACTTTTTATTATAAATTCTTTTGTACTGTTTGAATTTATTTTATTACATGTATTTTTTTCTCTTCAATACCAAGATTTTTAAAATTAGAATTCCTACACTTTTAAAAATGAAAATTTAGGGGTGCCTGGGTGGCTCAGTTGGTTAAGTGGCCAACTTCAGCTCAGGTCATGATTTCACAGTTTGTGGGTTTGAGCCCCACATCAGACTCTGTGCTGACAGCTCAGAGCCTGGAACCTGCTTTGGATTCTGTGTCTCCTTCTATCTCTGCCCTCACTCCCTCCTGTTTTGTCTCTCCCTCTTTCTCAAGATTAAATAAATATTTTAAATTAAAAAAATGAAAATTTAGCCTGTCTATTACATTGTAGTTTATCTGCTTATATGCCAATTTTCCCCACTTGACTGTGAACTTACAGATAGAACCTGTCTTACTCATCTTCATATACCCAGTGCCCAACACAGTGCCTTATTGAAATAGACACTCAGACAACCAAACAAAACCTTAAATAGATATTTATTGATTTAATGGATAGATGAAGGAATTAATGCTTGAATAAATGAATGAGTGAATTGTAGACAAGAAGGCCAAGTTCATTAAAGGACATTATTTACAGTTCTTCAGACACTCCTTTATGGTCCCTCAAGTATGTTTTGAGGATCCATTACAAGAAGAAATTCTAGAAAAATACAATTACTTTATATCCAGAGGTGACCTATCTGATGAAGACTACAGAATGATATTAATTATGCACAGGAGCAATGAAATACATTTCATCCTAGACTGCATCAAAAGCAAATCACTGTGAAATGAACTGAATGATTTAACAACACCCAATGCATAAAAGGTTCTCCTCACCTTAAAGGTCTTCAGGACAGCCTCTTAATTTGATTCCTGTTTTGTTGTGCTATCTTCATTTTATGGTCTTTAGTTCTCCTTATTACAAATATAATTTTTAAGGGTCAAATTAATTTAATTTCACTTTGGCTTTGGGATGCTTGAATGCAAGGTTGCGAAAACCACTAGCTTAAAACAGGTGCTCTATAAAACTTTATGCCAAGCCTTCTAAGTCACCAGGACATCTACAAAAATCAGTTGTGAGCAGGTACATTCAGAGCTATGATAGAATAGTAAGGAGAAATTATAGATGTTTCACAAGCTGTATCAACATCAGGTGACATTGTCTTTACTCACATTACATCCTCAACCCCTGCAGTCTACAAGGCTTGTTTTTCCCATTTTTAAACGTCTTAAAATCTTGCCCATATTTCAAGACACAGCTCAAATCTACTCTTCTTCTGATGTCTTTCCTTATTGCCTCAGCTAAAATTATCTTTCCCTCTCCAACCTGCTTATTTAGAAGTGAATGTATCTTTTCTTGTATCTTATACCATATTAACCTTTTACCATCTTAGTTCCTCAAGTGAATCATGAGCTCTTGGAATGCAGGGAACATGTGCTACACTACTTTATATCTCCATAATCCTTCCGCTGATCCTAATGAGTGTTCTTTTACTTTTTTGGATTCATGGACAACTTTGAGAACTTGATGAAAGCAATTTTCAGGGGGAAAATATGTATATACAGAGAGTAAAATTTTCCATACAATTCCAAGTGTTCAGGAGTATCTGACCTAGTGCATATTCAATTAATGCTGATTACATTTAAGGAGGCAACACCAGCTACATTGATGAGCTGAGAGTTAAATGCCTTGAGTTTGTATCACAGTTCTGCTACTTATTAACTCTGTGACCTTGGACAGATTACTCAACCTTTCTTGGTCTTGATACACTCTCTTCTGGAAGAGGAATAATAAAAGCCCTTTCCTTTTAGGATTGTTGAGAAGACTGAGTAATAATAGAAAATTAGCATAGTGCTTAGCTCATAGTATGCACTTAATGAGTTTATGATTTTCTCACAACTACATAGTAGAGCCAGGATTCTAATCTGGGTCTATCTGACTTTAGACCTCACTGGAGCCAGGCAGACCAGGGTACAAATACAGGCGTCACCATTTACTAGCCATTTAATTTTGGCTAGTAAGATTTTGGCTAGTTGGATGATGTCTAATACAATATGGCACATTTTCTCAACTAGCGTGCACAGTTTTTAGTATGTTTGTTGTGTATACATAGAATTAGAAAAAGTACCTGAGATAACAAAGAGAGTAGAAAGAAGACATAGTTTCTGTCCTCAAGGACTTCATAATCTCCTTGGGGAAAGAAGATACTAGAGTGATAAATAATAAGTAAGGCTTAATAAGTGAAGTGTAAATGATCTGTGAAGGCTATAGCATGTGAATCAAAGGAAACAAGCCAGCTGGAAAGGCTAGCTGAGTTGATAGGAGCAGGCAAGGCTTTTTCACACTGTTTTTTTTTTTTTTTGCCACATCTTATGCATTCAGTAGAGACGGTTACCCACTTACTTTCAGATTCTCAGAATGGTTTTCATTGTTAATCTCTTATCATTTTTTCATTTGATTTTACTCATCTACTGAGACTGCTGCATAGGCTCAAAGCTGAGTAAACTGCTACTTCTGCATGTAATCACAAAACAGTGATATAGATATTGACTCTATCAAACATCAAAGTGATCTTTTAAATTGCTTTGATGACTTATAAGGCTGTGTTTAGTGCAGGGCTACTTTTGTTGTATGATGACTAGCTCTTGTTGCCTGGAATGGACTGGTCAGGTTTTCTAGAATAAAGTAAAACATTTTGCTAGTTTCAAAGAATCTGACATGCATTTTTGTCTTCTGTCCTGATTAGAGAAAAAATATGTTTCATCCACCAGTAGACAGAGACAATGCTAAGTGACTGAATAGATTGGCATAACATAGGTAAACCCCATTTTCTATTACCATTCAAGCAATTGAGTTAAAGACACCTCTTGGGGCAATTGGGTAAATGATGAAAGTGGGTAATTGGAAGTATAGCCCTTCAGGAAAGGAGGTTGTTACAGAGTGAACATTGTCCAAAATAAGACTAGGAACATCTACATAAAATCATCTGATCTTTATTCAAATAAAGTCTAATTGTTTTCTTGCTGAATTTGCTATTTCCTTGGTTTCTTATCCCATGCTAAGGGGCATTATTCCAGTAAAAAAAAGTGTCCTCCTAGGGTGGCTTAGTCGGTTAAGCGTCCGGCTTTCACTCAGGTCATGATCTCACGGTTTGTGGGTTCGAGCCCCGCATCGGGCTCTGTGCTGACTGCCAGCGCAGAGCCTGGAGCCTCTTTCAGAGTCTATGACTCCCTCTCTCTCTGACCCTCCCCTGCTCATGCTGTCTCTCTCTCTCTCTCTCCTAGAAATAGATAAAAAAAAAGAAAAAAACATTATTAAAAAAAAAAAGTCCTCCTGTGTTATAGTCATACATGCTGGCCCTGCCTGGAATGTCTATCCTAAACTCCTAGCCTATTTAATTCCTTATTCCTCGGCTCTTGGTTCAACTGATATTTCCTCAGGACAAATTTCTGTGACTGCCATAACTATGTCAAATACACCTATTATAAACTCAAATAACACATATGAGTTTCCTTCACAGAAACTGGAAGAGTTGCAACTTTATGTGCATGCAATTGTTTTATTAATGTCTGCCTTTTCCCCCTTATGCTATGAGTGCTTGAGTGCAGGCACCTGAACACATAAACATAGTTCTTTGCTCATAGTGGTGCTCAATAATCATTTGGTGAATAAATGAATGGATTTTCAGTTTTCCCTTATTAGATTGTGTTAATAACACACTAGCTTTCTGAGTAAGATAAAGGCATAAGCGATGCTTTAAGAAAACTTGTTATACACAGATTGAAAAGTTTCACTTGTGAAATTAAAGACAGTTAGAAATGGAAAGTTGTTTACTTGTTTGTGGCAAGGCAGAATTAATCAGATTCCCATTTGACTTACCATTATGGACTGTGCTACATATAAGAAGTATCAAATGAGTATCTGATATTGTCAACCCAAGAACTCCGTAATTCTAGAAATATAGCTCTCTACCTTTTTGTTGTTTGTTTTTATAGCTATCTACTTTTGAGAAACCTTCTATCAGCGTTTGGGATCTTAACATCAAACAACAACAACAACAACAACAACAACAAACCCCTACCAGGAATTAGTGAAATAATGAAACATGCTCAATAGCTCTAGAAATAAGCTGGCATCACAGCTGAAATTAATACCTACATGTATGCTTACATACAATTGAGAGATTTTATTTTCCTCATATGCTGGTCAATAGAATGCATGAGATTTAAATGGTTATTTGAGTTTAAACTGTCGTTTCTCACTTTCCCTGGAAGGCAGAGATTGATTTATTCATAAAGGTAACTAATGTGCCTTGCACAATCCCTGATATACAGCAATCTCTCTCTCTCTCTCTCTTTCTCCCTCCTTCCTTGTCCTCTTTCTCTCTCTATCTCCATATGGAATTTACACATCTAAACATGTAGACAGTAGGTATGTTGAAAAGTTCATAGAAGTCAAAACCTGGATTGTGTCTTATAGTGTCAAATCTGTCCATAATTAACTATGTGATCTTACACAAGCGATTTAATCTCCCTCTGCCTTATTTTCTTCATCTGTCAAATTTGGCTAATCATGCCTGGTTTGCATACCCAACTGTTGTATGAAGAAGAACAAATGAAATAACAAATGTAAATATGTTTTAAAAAGTAGATACAGATACAGCATTTGGGGAGAGGCTCCCCAGTGAAGGGGCAGGGTTTCTTCCCAGTCACACTACAGTGCAAGGTAGCAGTCAGCAAGCCCCATTCCTGCCCCATTTCTAAATGAGAACAGACTGCAAGTGTTTCCACAGAGCTATTTCCTATAATCTACCCTGACTTGAGTGGCTGGTGGCAAGATGGCAAAAAGTAGGGAGTTCTGTATCTCCTGCCTGCATCTTTCAAACAAAGAAGAGCTGAAGCCAAGAGACACTGAACCGCAAGAGGCTGGGAGGAAAAGAGACGGAGTCCACTAAAAAGACAGCTTCGTAGGTGTGTGATTGCGAACTGGGGAAGACAAAAATGGGCTGGAGCACGGAGGCACTGGAGGGGAGGGAGCCCCCTCTGTGGAAAGACAAAAAGAAGAAGAGCGGCTGGGGAATCTTAGAACCATCCCTGGAAGGGAGAAAAATGCTCGCCTGGGACAAAGAGGGATCTTTTCATCCCATCTCTAGCTGCAGGGCTTTCAGAGAGATCCTCTCTCTAGCTGCGGAGCATTCTTTGGGCTGGGTGCCTGAGAATCGCAGTCACAGTCGGATTCAGGAGGAGCGGGTCCCATTATCGATCCCCTTGTAGGAAATGCCTAGGCTTTCGGGATTACACTCCGGACAGTATTATTAATGCAAACGGAGTAAGATCTGGAAATGAGGCTGGGTGCAGGACATAAAACACAGCCCACCTTGGCTGCGCCCGGAGCACAGTGAGATCCAACCCAAAAGTGGTTTTGCAATGCCTGGTTCCAGAGGGGTCTGGGGGAGGGTCTCCATTTTTCTCACCACAACCACTGAGGCAGCCCTAGGGTTGCATACTGGAGGCGAGACCCCCCTAAAACAAACCACACCCATCTGCCAAAGGTAGCTGCTTTGGATACTGGAGCCTGGATACGGAAAGAGCCCCTCTCCCAAGATCAACCCTGACACATTTCTGTGATTGATTCTAGATCAATTCTTGCTATTCACACAGATATTCTCCCTTGTCTCATCCTTGTCTCTCCCCTCCTCTGGACCAGGTATTCTGGTGTAAGGTTAGCCTAAACAGGCATATATAATACATTAACTTGATGCATGTTCTAAAACTTATGAAGGAAATTGAAGAAGACACAAAGAAATGGAAAAATATTCCATGCTCATGGATTGGAAGAATAAATATTGTTAAAATGTCACTACTACCCAAAACAATCTACACATTCAATGCAATCCCAATCAAAATTGCACCAGCATTCTTCTCAAAACTAGAACAAACTATCCTAAAATTTGTGTGGAACCACAAAAGACCCCGAATAGCCAAAGTAATATTGAAGAAGAAAACCAAAATGGGAGGCGTCACCATCCCAGACTTTAGCCTCTACTACAAAGCTGTCATCATCAAGACAGTATGGTATTCGCACAAAAACAGACACATAGACCAATGGAACAGAATTGAGAACTCAGAAGTGGACCCAAAAGTATACAGCCAACTAATCTTTGACAAAGCAGGAAAGAATATCCAATGGAGAAAAGACAGCCTCTTTAACAAATGGTGCTGGTAGAATTGGACAGCAATGTGCCAAAGAAAGAAACTAGATCACTTTCTCACACCATACACAAAAATAAACTCAAAATGGATGAAGGACCTGAATGTGAGACAGGAAACTATCAAAACCCTAGAAGAGAAAGCAGGAAGCAACTTCCTTGACCTCAATCGCAGCAATGTCTTACTTGACACATCCCTAAAAGTAAGGGAATCAAGAGCAAAAATGAACTACTGAGACCTCATCAAGATAAATGCTTCTGCATGGCCAAGGAAACAATCCATAAAACTAATAGACAACTAATGGAATGGGAAAAGATATTTGCAAATGACATATTGCATAAAGGGCTAGTATCCAGAATCTATAAGGAAGTCACCAAACTCCACACCTGAAAAACAAGCAATCCAGTGAAGTAATGGACAGAAGACATGAACAGACACTTCTCCAAAGAGGGCATCCAGGTGGCCAACAGACACATGAAACGATGCTCAGCATCCCTCCTCATCAGGGAAATACAAATCAAAACCACACTGAGATACCACCTCATGCCGGTCAGAGTGGCTAAAATGAGCAAATCAGAGGACTCTAGATGCTGGCGAGGATGTGGAGAAACGGGCACCCTCCTACACTGTTGGTGGGAATGTAAACTGGTGCAGCCCCTCTGGAAAACAGTGTGGAGGTTCCTCAAAAAATTAACAATAGAACTCCCCTATGACCCAGCAGTAGCACTGCTAGGAATTTACCCAAGGGATACAGGAGTGCTGATGCATAGGGGCACATGTACCCCAATGTTAATAGTAGCACTTTCAACAATAGCCAAATCATGGAAAGAGCCTAAATGTCCATTAACTGACGAATGGATCAAGAAGATATGGTTTATCTATACAATGGAATACTACATGGCAATGAGAAAGAATGAAATCTCGCCATTTGTAGTAAAGTGGATGGATCTCAAGGGTGTTATGCTGAGTGAAATAAGTCAGACAGAGAAGGACAGATACCATATGTTTTCACTTATATGTGGAACAGGAGAAACTTAACAGAGGACCATGGAGAAGGTGAAGGGGAATAATAGTTGGGGGAGGCAGGGAGGCAAACCATGAAAGACCCTTGAATACTGAAAAGAACCTGAAGGCTGATGGGGGTATGGGTGTGGGGAAGGGAGGTGGTGTGTATGGAGGAGGGCACTTGTTGGGATGAGCACTGGATGTTATTTGGAAACCATCTTGACAATAAACTATAAAAAGAAAGTGAAAAGTAGCATTCAAATGCAAGTGTCTTAGAATGTCTGTGCTATAAACAGTGAAGTAAAAGTCTACACCACAGAGTGTTAATTTCAAACAAAATGAAGTGATTGAAGCTCATTCTCTGGAAGCTCAGGCTACACAGCCTAACTTGCATAATCATCTTCTTATCTGTCTGCAGGGCTCCTTCCAGCATTGAAATAACCCTATAAATCTCTCACTTTGTCTCTTGTTCCACTTGCTGAATCAGCCTTTGTGAAAGTATTCCCTCCAGTGTAATATTTTGAAGAAAATTTCAAGAAAACTCAGTGCCCAGAGAGTGCTGATTCAGCATAGCAAATGAGGTGACAGAATTTATTTGGAACATTTCATTGGCAGGAACCTGGTCTGACCAAGTCTACACAAATAAGGAGGTACCTGTTTGGTTAAAGGAAACACATTGCTTACAAATCACTGTATATGTCTCTGACTTTGGAGGCACATGACATGTAGGGCAAAAAAGTATCACCATGTTTTAAAGGCATAATCCTGTGCATTCAAATAGCCCATATTTAATTTATGGCACATAGTAATCCCCTTTCCTTCTTCTTATGTCTCCATACATAATACAACAGCTTCTAGAATGTGTACCCTACAGTGTTATATGTCACCATGCCATAGGGCATGAAGTAGAAAGGCACCTTTTTCTTTAATGCATAAAAAATAAATCAAAATTATTCATAAGCATGATTGAAGACAAATAATTCTCCTTGGCTTAAAAAATTATGTGCTGCAACTGCTTTATTCACACACCTGTAGTTTTGACTGGCAGAGTCTTACATTCTGTTGATTTTAATCTTTAGTAATACAGTGCTTTCCTGAATCTTGTTCACACTTATTAGCTGCAGGATGCAGAAGACATTTTAGAGTATTATTTTCAAAGATATCACAACGTGATAGGAAAACATGTATGCCAGTAATAGGTGGTAGATTAGGGATGGTGGTGTTGGGTGCAATCTGGATGATCCTTCTTCAAACAAACTTGCAAAAGTAAGTGTCTCAACTAATTAGACAACATAAGTAGATTACTTGCATTCTTCTGGGTTACCACAGATATTTATCGCTTTAAAGCAGATAAATAAGATACAGTCCAGCTACTCATTAAAATGAAGTAACAAATCAGTTCTCTATAAGCATTAATTTTGAACTTTCCCATTGGTATCTGGTTAAAGAGAGAAAAAAACACTTTTACTGTAAAATCATATTTCTCTGTCTTTCCCTTTCAAATGATTTATTTTTTGCATGGCATGAAGAAAACATACTTACTGGAAGTAATCTAAGGAAATAAGGAAAAGCTTGAGGAGAATAATGTTAAATACTTTTTGCCAAATACACATTATTGAATATGTGTAGTGTTTCTGTAAGGTTGATTTTCATGGAAGCTTCAAAAGTCAGCCAATATTTAGAATGTGTCAGAGCTAATAGTGCATTTGATTGTCCATCATTCCATCTCTGTTCCCATATGTCTATAAAATCTAATGATTATTGTGAAAGACATCACAGTTTTCATCTTCATTGAGGCATACATTTTTATTCAGACTTACTATTATGTATTTTCATTTCCTGAAGTTATAGAAGCAACTTAGATGGAATCATTTCCAGCTGGAAAGGCAGCTCTTCTTCCTTCTGAGGCACAGTTGGATGCTGTGATGCCTATTCCCAAGGTCATACTTTGACAATTGGCAAGTAGATGGGCTGTTTTTGATGTTCCTATCTTATTTTTCACTATCCATCTTCTCACACATCCCAAATCTCAATCCCAGCCTTCTCAATTAAGCACCTTTCCAAGATCTACATCCTTCCCCTTTTCTAATCAGCCATCAAAATTTTCTGTTTGTTTGTTTGTTTGTTTATTGGGGGGGAGAGAGAGAGAGAGAGAGAGAGAGAGAGAGCAGAAAGAAAAGGAGGGAAGAGAATCCCAGGTAGGTTCTGCACTGTCAATATGGAGCCCAACGTAAGGAGTGAGGGTAGGGTCGATCCCAAGACTGCAAGATCACTAACTGAGCCCATATCAAGAGTCAGAAGTTCAGGGGCACCTGGGTGGCTCAGTCAGTTAAGCATCCGACTTCCGCTAAGGTCATGATCTCACCATTCGTGGGTTCGAGCCCTGCATCGGGCTCTGTGCTGATAGCTAGCTCAGAGCCTGGAGCCTGTTTCAGATTCTGTATCTCCCTCTCTCTCTCTGACCCTCCCCTGCTCATGCTCTCTCTCTCTCTTTCTCTCTCTCTCAGAAATAAATAAAACATTATAAATGGGCATGGAGGAGGGCACTGTGGGGATGAGCACTGGGTGTTATATGGAAACCAACTTGACAATAAACTATTTGTAAAAAAAAAAAAATTTTTTTTAAAAAGTCGGAAGTTCAACTGACTGAGCCACCCAGGCGCCCCACCATCAGAATTTTCTAATCATGTAAACGTTACCCTTCTCCCTCTGCCTACAATATGTCATATGGTTTGGAAATTGGTGGTTTAGAAATCAATCTTATAAATTGTGAAAAGATTATTAATACAAGCAATAAATTAATGCATTAGGTATCCCAGGAATATTGCATTCAAACAAGAATTCCTCAGTGGAATTAGTCCCTAACCACAGAATTGCAGGTCTCCTTGTCAATTGTAGAGGATTATACTACTCAAAAAGCAAAATCTCCTAACAGACAAGTAGAGTGAACATCTTTACTCGCTTAGATAAATAGTTTTTCATAAAGGGTTACTGTACTCTAAGGACTTGCTATTTTAAAAACCGAATGTAAAAGCAATTTTAGAACAAGTAGACTTTTTTAAAAATTATTATTCTCAAGTTAGTTAACATACAGTGTACTCTTGGCTTCAGGAATAGAACCCAATGATTCATCTCTTACATATGACACCCAGTGCTCATCCCAAAAAGTGCCCTCCTCAATGCTCATCATTCATTCCTTCACATTCCAACCCCACCTCCATCAACCCTCAGTTTCTTCTCTGTGTTTAAGAGTCTCTTATGGTTTGCCTCCCTCCTTGGTTTTATCTTATTTTTCCTTCCCTTCCCTATGATCCTCTGTTGTGTTTCTAAAATTCCACATATGAATGAAATCATATGATACCGGTCTCTCTCTGAGCGACTTATTTCAGTTAGCATAATACCCTCCAGTTCCATCCATATTGCTGCAAATGGAAAGATTTCATTCTATTTCATCACCTAGTAGTATTCCATTGTGTATATACACCAAATAATAATCCATTCATCAGTTGATGGACATTTAAGCTCTTTCTACTTTGGCTATTGTCGATAGTGCTGCTATAATAAACATTGGGGTGCATGTGCCCCTTTGAATCAGCAATCCTGTATCCTTTGGATAGATTCCTAGTCCTGCAATTTCTGGGTCTTAGGGTAATTCTATTTTTAATTTTTAATTTTTTTAAAAATTTATTTCTGAGAGAGAGAGAGAGAGAGGCAGCATGAGCAGGGGAGGGTCAGAGAGAGAGGGAGACACAGAATCTGAAACAGGCTCCAGGCTCTGAGCTGGCTGTCAGCATAGAGCCCGATGCGGGGCTCGAACCCACGAACCATGAGATCATGACCTGAGCTGAAGTCGGACGCTTAACTGATTGAGCCATCCAGGAGCCCCTATTTTCAATTTTTTGAGAAACCTCCATACTGTTTTCCAGAGTGGCTTCACCAGTTTGCATTCCCACCAACATGGCAAGAGGGTTTCCCTTTCTTCACATCCTCACCAACATCTGTTGTTTCCAGAGTGGTTAACTTTAGCTATTCTGACTGGTGTGAGGTGGTATCTCATTGTGGTTTTGATTTCCATTTCCCTGATGATGAGCAGTGTTAAATATCTTTTCATGTGTCTGTTTGCCATCTGGATGTCTTCTTTGGAAAAGTTTCTATTCCCGTCTTCTACCCATTACTTCACTGAATTATTTGTTTTTTAGGTGTTGAGTTTGGTAAGTTCTTTATAGATTTTGGGTACTAACCTTTTATCCAATATGTCATTTGCAAATATCTTCTCCCATTTAATTTGTTGTGTTTTAGTTTTGTTGATTGTTTCCTTTGCTGTGCAGAAGCTTTTTATCTTGGTGAGATCCCAATAGTAAAGTTTTGCTTTTATTTATTGGAGACATGTCAAGTAAGAAGTTGCTGTGGCTGAGGTCAAAGAGGTTGCTGCCTCAGAAAAAGTAAACTTATTTAACAAATTAACAGATTTTCTAATGGAGAAGTTAATCTGATGTCTCGTTATTACCCCAGATTAAATTCTATCACAATAGTTCTAACAGAATAAAATATGTAGCTATCTCTCCTCTTCAGCTGTGTCCTTCCTTAATGGATTACAAAAATTTATTTTTCAAACTAGCATCATAGAGAATAAAATTTTAATCCTACAAGAAGCTTCTTGACATACACTGTTTTTCCCCCCACTTTTATAAATGAGTCCTATGTTTTAGTGTTTTTGTTTTGTTTTTGAAGGTATGACAAGGAGTATAGGAGGATTTACCTTACATTCTGAATTACGAAAACTCAGTAAATATGGTCTTAGGTTTTGTGATACTTCCAGACCAGGAGATGATCCAAGAAGTATAGTTTGATTTGGTGAAATATTTTAATTTTGTGACAGTTAATGTGTAATGGAACTACTATTTAAATTCAAACTTTTTCTATCCAAGACAGATGGTCACCATAGATACAGTGTTAAGTTATTTTCTCCATCTGATATAAATTTGTTTTTGTAGAATTTCGGTCTGTTAGTGGTTCATGATTTCTAGAGGTGTCAAGGAAACTAGTTTGAGGAGGTGGGGAGACGAGCTAGTTGGTAAAGTGGAAAGTACTATGGGTTTGGAGTTAGACTTGCTCAAATCTTGGCTGATATATTTTCTAGTTTTGTAATTTAGGGCAATAATTTATATTCTTCAGCATATTTTCTCTTCTTTAAAACTGGAAGAGTATAACAACCAAATGATAAACTTTTTGTGCTTTAAATGGGAAAAAATATAAAATACTTGTAATAGAGTGGTCAACATATGATGGGTACTCACAATATAATCATTACTTTCTATCCCCGCATTTCCATTTCTTTGATCTTACCTAAACTGAGAATCCTCATGCCATTATCTGAGACCTTCAGGGTCAGCTTTTTCTGTTAAGTGTAGGTCATAATTAGTATTATTATTACTACAGTATGTTATTATTAAAGTACAAAACACAAAAGGACAAAATAACCAACAGTGGGTTTTTAGTCAAATACAGTGCAGATCAAATTAACTTGGGTGTGGATGGCAGGGGGATTATAGAGCATTGGAAATCTCTCTCAAGTGTTTCCTGAATGCTGTATCCTTGCTATTATCTGCAAAGTGTATTAGCTCCTTATTGAGCTGACATTGCACTGACCTTAGAGAGATGAATCACATGGGTTGGATGACAGGAAAGAAATATATAACAAAAATGTGGCCTAGTTATAGTTTGGCTCAAGACAGAAGCTTAGGGTACTTAGAAAAACCACATTGAGAAAGCAATCAAATGAAAGCATAGTCTAATACTTGTGAGGTAGTTCAGGGGCAAAATTGAATTCACCTTTTATTCATAGAATCTTTTACAGACCCCTGCTATTTAAAGATATCTGTCGCCTGAAATGAGGTTCTTTAGGTTCAGCTTTCCTGATTTATTGTCTATAGTGTTTCTAAAAGAGATATCAAACTATGGCAGATAAACTAGTGAGTTTATTCCCCTTTTTGCTGATCTAATTGTCTGCTCTGGTAAAAATGTCCTCACAGTTGAGATATGCTTTCTGTTGAGATATTTTCATTCCTTATGCTCACCTTTAAAGTGGTAGCCTTAACTAATGTTAGCCTATCTGTTTTCATCTCTGATAAGTGTTACCTGAATTCACTTAATGGGTTTGGGAACAAGGTGACAAAATGGTGGTATGCTTTTGATAAATCTCACATACAGTATGGCAGCCTATGAGTCATTCTTATAAGTGGTGTAGACTTTATTGTCTTACATGACTTGTGCTTATAGCCATACGTAAATCACATAGAACTACCAGAGGAATCTTAGTGTTTAGTCATAATAAAATAAGAGATTTCAAAATTTTTAATGTTTTTAAAAATTTAATTTCTGAGAGAGAGAGAGATACAGAATATGAAACAGGCTCCAGGCTCTGAGCTGGCTGTCAGGACAGAGCCTGACATGGGGCTCGAACCCATGAACCGTGAGATCATGACCTGAGCAGAAGTCGGACACTTAGCGGACTGAGCCACCCAGGCACCCCAAAATAAGAGATTTCAAAGATGTTTCACCATCAAGTCTGAATTAGGTTGAAGAAGGAAAGGATTCCCAATAAATAATTGGTTTTAACTTCATGTCAGCTAATGATGAATAAGTCTCTACAAAATTTTAACAGGGAACTTCATTTTGTTTTATATATGCTCCAAGACTGTGAAATGGAACCTCTGAAGACCTTGGAAAGGTTTTCCTTAAGGTTTAGTATTAGAGGATTTTAGTTTCTAATAATCAAAAATATATATATCATTAATATATGTAATCATTAATATATTAATCATTAAGATATATAATCATTAATATAATGATAATAATCTGTCCAGATCTCATGAGGCTTTAGTTTAGTATTAGTTCAGCTCAGTCAAGTGTACTTCAATTCATTAATTCAACAAACATTGATAGATAAATACTGGTGAATTTTGCATGTCTCAAAAATCAAAACCCCAAAATAACCAATTGGAAAAATATTAGAAATTTGTTTATTCATTCATTAATTTAACTCATTTAAGAAAAAAATCTAATTTCTATAGTATGAAGAGTTTCTACAAATGTCTAAGTAAAAGGTAACTCAATTTTTAAAAATTGACAAAGTATTATGTAGTTTGCAGAAACTGAAATATAAATAAACAAGGAAAATACAAACTTCATGAATAAAGAAATAAAAAACAACATAAAACAGCATCATATTTTACCAATCATATTGATAAATGTGGAAAAGTTGGAAAATGTACAATATTCAGAAGAGAACTCAAATATGTGCACTTATTTTGGAGAGCAATTTTGCAATATATATCAATATATATCCACATTTTATTTTTTTATTAAGACTCTTATTTTATTATTTTTCTTTACAAATAGTTTATTGTCAAGTTGGTTTCCATATAACACCCAGTGCTCATCCCCACAAGTGCCCCCCTCCATGCCCATTTCCCCCCTGCCCCCCCACGACCATCAGTCCTCAGTTTGTTCTCAGCATTCAAGAGTCTCTCATGGTTTGCCTCTCTCCCTCTCCCCCATCAGTCTCTCTGTTATTAAGTTCCTCCTAATCCTCCTATATGCAAACATATGACATTTGTCCTTCTCTGCCTGACTTATTTCGCTAAGCATAAACCCTCAAGGTTCATCCATGTTGCTACACATGGCCAGATTTCATTCTTTTCTCATTGCCATGTAGTATTCCATGGTATAGATAAACCACATCTTCTTGATCCATTCATCCATTGATGGACACTTAGGCTCTTTCCATGTTTTAGCTATTGTGGAGAGTGCTGCTATGAACATTGGGGTACATGTGCTCCTATGCCTCAGCATTTCTGTATCCCTTGGGTAAATTCCTAGCAGTGCTATTGCTGGGTCATAGGGGAGTTCTATTGTTAGTTTCCTTAGGAACGTCCACACTGTTTTCCAGAGGGGCTGTACCAGTTTCCATTCCCACCAACAGTGTAGGAGGGTGCCCGTTTCTCCACATCCTCGCCAGCATCTAGAGTTCTCTGATTGGCTCATTTTAGACACTCTGACTGGCGTGAGGTGGTATCTCAGTGTGGTTTTGATTTGTATTTCCCTGATGAGCAGGGATGCTGAGCATCGTTTCATGTGTCTGTTGGCCATCTGGATGTCCTGTTTCGAGAAGCGTCTGTTCACATCTTCTGTCCATTTCTTCACTGGGTTGTTTGTTTTCTGGGTGTGGAGTTTGGTGAGTTCCTTAAGATTTTGGATATTAACCCTTTATCTGATATGTCATTTGCAACTATCTTTTCCCATTCCGTTGGTTGCCTATTAGTGTTGTGGATTGTTTCCTTTGCCGTGCAGAAGCTTTTAATCTTGATGAGGTTCCAATCGTTTATTTTTGCTCTTGATTCCCTTGCTTTTGGAGATGTATCAAGTAAGAAGTTGCTGTGGTGGAGGTCAAGGAGGCTGTTTCCTGCTTTCTCCTCCAGGGTTTTGATGGTTTCCTGTCTCACCTCCAGATCCTTTATCCATTTTGAGCTTATTTTTGTGTATGGTTTGAGAAATTGATCTAGTTTCATTCATCAGCATGTTGCTGTCCTGTTCTGCCAACACCATCTGTTAAAGAGGCTGTCTTTTTTCCATTGGATATTCTTTCCTGCTTTGTCAAAGATTAGTTGGTTGTATACCTTTGGGTCCACTTCTGAGTTCTCAGTTCTGTTCCATTGGTCTATGTGTCTGTTTTTGTGCCAATACCATACTGTCTTGATGATGACAGCTTTGTAGTAGAGGCTAAAGCCTGGGATGGTGATGTGTCCCGTTTAGTTTTTCTTCTTCAATATTACTTTGGCTATTCGGGGTCTTTTGTGGTTCCATACAAATTTCAGGATAGCTTGTTGTAGTTTTGTGAAGTATGCTGGCGCAATTTTGATTGGAATTGCATTGAATGTGTAGATTGCTTTGGGTATTGATGACATTTTGACTATATTTATTCTTCCAATCCATGAGCATGGGATATTTTTCCATTTCTTTGTGTCTTCTTCAATTTCCTTCATAAGTTTTCTATAGTTTTCATCATATAGATCTCTTGTATCCTTGGTTAGATTTATTCCTAGGTACTTTATGGGTTTTTGTGCAATTGTGAATGGGATCAGTTTCTTGATTTCTCTTTCTGTTGCTTCATTATTGGTGTATAAGAATGCAACTGATTTCTGTATGTTGATTTTGTACTCTGCAACTTGGCTAAATTCTTGGATCAGTTCTAGTAAGCTTCTGGTGGAGTCTGTCAGGTTTTCTATGTAGAGTATCATGTCGTCTGCGAAGAGTGAAAGTTTGACTTCTTCTTTGCCAATTTCGATGCTTTTGATTTCCTTTTGTTGTCTGATGGCTGCTGCTAGGACTTCCAGCACTATGTTAAACAGCATTAGTGAGAGTGGTCATCTCTGTCGTGTTCCTGATCTCAGGGGGAAAGCTCTCAGTTTTTCCCAGTTGAGGATAATGTTAGCTGAAGCCTTCTCAAATATGGCTTTTATGATGTTTAAGTAGGTTCCTTCTATACCAACTTTCTCTAGAGTCTTTAATAAGAAGGGATGCTGTATTTTGTCAAATGCTTTTTCTGCATCTATCGGCAGGATCATATGGTTTTTATCTTTTCTTTTGTTGATGTGATGTATCACATTGATTGATTTGTGAATGTTGAACCAGCCCTGTAACTCAGGAATGAATCCCACTTTATCTTGGTGGATGATTCTTTTTAATGTGCTGTTTGATTTGATTTGTAGGTATCTTGTTGAGGATTTTTGCATCCGTATTCATCAAAGATATTGACCTGTAGTTCTCTTTTTTTGCTGTATCTCTGGCTTGGGAATCAGAGTGATGATGGCTTCATAAAATAAGTCCAGGAGTTTTCCTTCAATTTCTATTTTTTGGAATAGCTTGAGAAGAATTGGGATTAATTTTGTTTTACATGTCTGGTAGAATTCCCCAAGGAAGTCATCAGGTCCAGGGCTGTTATTTGTAGGGTGATCTTTGACAACTGATTCAAATTCTTCACTTGTTATGTTATGGGTCTGTTCAGATTACCTATCTCTTCCCGTGTGAATTTTGGTAGTGAGTGTGTATTTAGGCATTTGTCCATTTCTTCTAAATTGTCTAATTTGTTGGCATATAATTTTTCATAGTATTCCCTGATAATTGCTTGTATTTCTGAGGGGTTGGTTGTAATAAGTCCATTTTCATTCATAATTTTGTCTATTTGGGTGCTCTCTCTTTTCTTTTGGATAAGTCTGGCTAGAGGTTTGTCAATTTTGTTTACTTTTTCAAAAAACCAATTCTTGGTTTCATGGATCTGTTCAATTGTTTCTTTGGTCTTATGTTGTTTATTTCTGCTTTAATTTTTACTATTTCTCTTCTTCTACTGGGTTTAGGGTGTTCTTGCTGCTCTGCCTCTAGTTCCTTTAGGTGAGCTGTTAGATTTTGGACTTGCGCTTTTTCTAATCTCTTGAAATAGGCCTGGAGAGCAATGTACTTTCCTCTTCAGACTGCCTTTGCCGCATCCCATAGATTTTGAATTGTTGTGTTTTCATTTTCATTTGTTTCTATATATTTTTTAATTTCATCTCTAATTGCCTGATTGGCCCATTCATTCTTCAGAAGGGGGTTCTTTAACCTCCATGTTTTTGGAAGTTTTCCAGACTTCTTCCTGTAATTGATTTCAAGTTTCAAAGCATTGTGATCTGACAGTGTGCATGGTATGATCTCTATTCTTTTATATTTATTGAAGGCTGCTTTATGTCCCAGTATGTGATCTATCTTGGAGAATGTGCCATGCGCACTTGAGATGAAGGTAAATTCCCTGGCCTCAGGATGTAAAGTTCTAAATATATCCGTCAGGTCCATCTGGTCCAATGTATCTTTCAAGTCCATTATTTCTTTAGAGATTTTCTGTCTGGTTGACCTATCCATTGCTGTAAGCGGAGTATTAAAGTCCCCTGCTATTAGCACATTCTTATCTATAAGCTTGTTTCTGTTTGTGATTAATTGTTTTAAATATTTAGGTGCTCCCATATTCGGTGCATAGACATTTATGATTGTTAGTTCTTCCTGATGGATGGACCCTGTAATTATTATGTAGTGCCCTTCTTCATCTCTTGTGATTGTCTTTATTTTAAAGTCCAGTTTGTCTGATATAAGTATCGCTACTCCGGCTTTCTTTTGATTTCCTGTAGCATGATATATATTTCTCCATCCCCTTACTTTTAATCTGAGGGTATCTTCCAGTCTAAAATGAGTTTCTTGTAGACAGTATATAGATGGATTTTGTTTCTTAATCCATTCTGCTACCCTATGTCTTTTGATTGGAGCATTCAGCCCATTTACATTCAGTGTTATTATTGAAATATGTGGGTTTAGAGTCCTTGTATCTTTTGTAGAGTTCATGCTTGTGGTGGTGTCTCTGGTGTTTTTGTTCCTTGCAACCTTTCCTTCAGAGCGTCCCCCTCAGGGTTTCTTGTAGGGCTGGCTTCGTGGTGACAAATTCTTTCAATTTCTGCTTATTTGGAAAGTTTTTTATCTCTCCTTCTATTTTGAATGACAGGCTTGCTGGATAGAGGATTCTTGGCTGCATTTTTTTTTTCTGTTCATCACATTGAAGATCTCTTGCCATTCTTTTCTTGCCTGCCAAGTTTCAGTCGATAGGTCTGTCACCACTCTGATAGGTTTCCCTTTGTATGTGAGGGCCCTTTTCTCCTTAGCTGCTTTCAAAATTCTCTCTTTGTCATTATATTTTGCCATTTTTACTATGATATGCCATGCTGAAGATCGATTCAAATTACGTCTGAGGGGAGTCCTCTGGGCCTCTTGTATTTCAACATTTACTTTCTTCCCCATGTCGGGGAAGTTCTCTGCTATATTTTGTTCCCAGACTCCTTCAGCACCTTTCCCTCTCTCTTCTTCTTCTGGGATTCCTGTGATACGGATATTGTTGCATTTGATCATATCGCTGAGCTCTCGAACTCTTCTTTCATGTTCCTGTATCAGTTTGTCTCTTTTTTGTCAGCTTCCTCTTTTTTCATAATGGTGTCTTCTATATCACTTATTCTCCTTTCTGCCTCTTCAATCCGTGCATTGAAGGCCTGTAATTTATTATGTATCTCATTTATCACGTTTTTAAATTCATCATGCCTATTTTTATTCTCCATGTTGCTTGTAGCCATAGTTTCTTTGATGTTCCCTACGCTTTTTTCAAGTCCAGCTATTAATTTTATGATTATTGTTCTAATATCTTGTTCAGTTATGCTGCTTATATCTGTTTTGAGCAGTTCATTAGCTGTCAATTATTCTTGATATTTCTTCAGAGGAGAGCACTTTTGTTTCGTCATTTTAGTTTCTTTCTCTCCTTGTTAGTTTTAAAGACTTGTTATGCTCTCTGCACCTGCGAGCGCGGCTGTACCCAAGAACACTTTTTGACTGTCCAGGGCCTATCCTTTCGGAGAGTGTTTTTTGAATGGTATCTTTTGGTGTCTCTTATTTAGACCTTGGTTATTTTATTTTCCTACTCGTAGTGATATTTGGGCTCTCCACCATGTGTACTTTGGCTTGTTTCTTGAGGTAGCCATTAGAAGGCTTTCTCAGTGGATTCTGCGTCCTTTTTCTCCATGTCTCTTGGGTTCTGTAAGGTTTCCTATGGCTTCAGATCTTTTCCGTGTGAGATATGGGAACAAGTACAATGTACAGAGCTCCCCACTTCTCCGCCAACTTGCCTCCTCCCCTATATCCACATTTTAAATTCATACACCATTTGATTCAGCTAATTCCATCACAGAAATCTATTGTGCCAATATACTTTGACAAGTTTTAAAAAAAAACTAGGTATTTATTTTCAGTATAATTTTGTTTATATAAGCTAAGAAAGGGAGCAAACTGCATGTACCTAATAAATGAATTAAGGCAAATCTGTACAATGGATATGACAATATTGTTTTAAAAAACTAGTTTTATCTATATTTCCTTTTAAAACAAAGTTAAATCTATATACTCTGATATGAAATATCACCAAAATATATTATTAAATGATATAGCTAAAGTGCAAACATATCTGTGTAGTAATATCTTATTTGTTTAATATGGATACAAATTCAAAATTCTGGAATATATACTCATATAGTATATCAGAGATTTCAAAGTGAGATTTGGAGGAGAAGAAGAGGTAGTTTTACTTTTATTTTTTTTTAAGATTTTATTTTTAAGTAATCTCTATACCCAATGTGAGGTTTAAACTTATAGTCCTGAGATCCAGAGTTGCTTGCTCTACTGACTGACCCAGGCAGGCACCCCTCATTTTTTAAACTCTACCTCCAGTTTAGGGCTCGAATTCATGACCCTGAGATCAAGAATTGTATGCTCTACTGACTAATCCAGCCAGACAGTCTTTACTTTTAATTT
The DNA here is from genome assembly GCA_017311185.1 of Proteles cristata cristata. NCBI lineage: Eukaryota > Metazoa > Chordata > Mammalia > Carnivora > Hyaenidae > Proteles > Proteles cristata. The sequence continues at coordinate 39,443 of JAESUZ010003976.1, forward strand.
TTAACCCTTCAGATGGTTTGAAATGTTCACCTTGTGCATAGTAAATATGACATTTTGAGCGGTTGGAATAATTAAAGGAGAGACTACAAAAAAAGGGAACCAACATTTATTGAACATTCACTACTTCCCAGGCATTTTGTTTGTGCAGTATATGTCTTTCATCCTTTCAACAACGTTTAAAGGTAAATGTTAATTTTCCCATTTCACAAATTAGGAAACTAAGGCCCATAGAGGTTATATTGTTTGGTCAGTGTTACATAGCTAGCTATCGTTAATGAGACTAAATGTGGAATGCACCGATTATGTCCAAATATATTACGCATTTGTGTTTCCAATTTCCATTTTGAAGCTAGCTCCCATTTATAATGAATAAAAATGGAGTTAAAAGAAGGTATATAATTTATTAAAGGTAACAGGGTTGGTATTTAAATATGGTTTAGTCCATTTCCAAACAAGTCTTTTTCACTGTGCTGTATCATTTCTATACATAAGATTACTGGAAAGATATATGAGAAACAAGGAAACAAATTAGAGTCTCCTGCAGTAGTCTGTGTGACAGATTATCAGGAAGAGAAAAAAAATCTGAGAAAGTAGAAGAAAAAGTCGAAGGTGACCATGAGGTTTTTAGGTAGCTGGTGATGGCATTTATCAAAATATGAGATACGAGAGGAATACTTTGGGGGAATGACAAGGTCATTTTTACATATATTGATTTTCTGATGTATGCAGTACATCCATGTGGAGATGTCTATTAGGCTTTTAATGTTTCTGTTATTGTTATCCATGTCATCCAAGTTTTAACCTTAGAATGATCTTTAATTCTTCCCCTCACTCTTATCTCTATAATCAAGTCCTATAATGAAAAATATAGCACTACAGTGTCTCTTGTATATATTTCCCATTTCCATTTGCAATGCAGCCCCTAGTTCTGGCCCACACTACTTCTTACCTATAAATTTTCAATAGCATCTAAATATCAATCTGATACTTAATCTCTCTCCTTTCCATCTATATTATGCACTGTTTTCTCAAATAAGCTTTCTAAAATACAATACACTTTTTCATAAAAATAAAGCATTAGAAAAGGAACATTCAAGCAAGTCCTTTTAGTATCTACAAAATAAAATCCAAACTGAAAGACCTAGAACTCAAAGTTGACCATGACTTGACACCAGTTTTTCTTTCTACTTTTCCCTTCTATTATTATATCTCACTGAAACAAACGGGGCAATTCAGAATACTACTTAATCTCCCCTAAATTCACACTATACATTCATACCTTGTTTTTAATACGAATTTATTTATGTGTTTCTTCAGCCAGTCAGCAAATATTTAAAAGCATTTATTATTATAATGGTGGTAGATAACATATACATGAATTCAGGATATATTTGAAAAGTAAAATTTACAGAAATTGGGTATTGAGGAAGATAGGCATAAAGATTATTCCAGTTTTCTCCATTACTCAGGTGGAGATTTCTAGAAGATACCAGAAGGGAACCCTCTTAAGGTGAAGGTGGAATATTGAGTATGGTTTTGCACATGCTGAAGTTGAAGTGCCTTTGATGTATCAAGGTGGAGAGACTAAGTTGGCAATTCGATATAGAAAGCTGATCCTCAATACTGAAAAGAGAAATTTCCAACTCATCTGCATGCAGTTGAAAATAGAAGCCATGGACATAAATGAGATTCATTAAGGAGAAATTATACAATAAAAGAAAAGACAGCCCAGAATGGAAACTCCAGCTCTTAATAGAAGGGCATAAATTAGATTAACCTCCAAAGGAAACAGAGTTATCATAGCTGAAGAGGTAAGAATGAAATGGGAAGAATGAGATCTCATGAAGCAAAAATAAATAAATAAAAAGTAATCAATGTTCCCAGAGTAAGGGAGTAATTTATAGTACTCAATAATGCTGGATATTATGTAAAATAAGGACAGGAAGCTTCAATTGAATTTAGGGACTTGAAAACCATTGATGATTTTGAGAACATTTTTAAATAGCATGATGGAGACAAAAGCTAAAACAAATGGAGCAGTAATAGGGAAGTGATTAAATGGAATCAACAAGGTTGGGCACAAGATATGTAGCTAAGAGGATAGAGAGAGAGAGAGAGAGAGAGAGAGAGAGAGAGAGAGAGAGAGAGAAAGAGAGAGAGAGAGAGAGAGAAAGAGAGAGAGAGAGGAGAGAGAATTATATGGGATTATGGAGTTTTAGCATGCTTAAAATTTGAAGGGTATAACCATGTTTGGAGGGAGATGTTAAATAAGAGGAGGCAGAGGTAGGGGGAGAGACACTAAACTACAGCACAATATTTTTGTACAGTGTGTCTGGTCATGGTTTTAGTAAATGCACAATAAATTTTAACCCTGATTATAATGCTTACTGTTCAAAAAATGGTAAAGCAAAATTATAGATTAAAATACTAGAGCTGAGAAAAACTATCAGAAGTAGACTGCTTAATTTAAGAAAGTTAGTTTTAGGTGTTATGGAAAGAAGTAAAAATGAAGAGGAAAGGACAGGAAATAGTATTATATATATATATATTATATATAATATGCATATATATGTCTACTATAAGGTGCTGGGAGGACAGCATGGTGTTTATCTTTACCTCATTTCTACTATTTTGGCATCTAAAACATCAGATAGGAAAAATTCTTCTGGAATATTCCCTTTTTGTTGTGCACAATATGTTTGTGTAGCTTTTTTACCACCCCAGCTAGATAATAGAGGCATTTGAAGACAGTATCCCTTTCTGGCTCATCTTGTTATATGCTGCACTGTAGACAACAGCATACTCACTCCATAAAGATTTGTGCCATCCTTTAAAGTAGATTTCCTCAGGTTTGCCTTTCTTCTTGAGGTTTATTCACTATAATCTATGAGGAATCTACCCACTGCTTGCAAAGGTCTCAAAGATAGTAAGTAGAAATACCTCAGATAAGGTAGCATAGTACCAAAAAAATGTGGTTTTCATGTATAACCAAAATGTATATACACGAAAGTTGCCAGAGAAGTTTTTGAGTAAACTGTATGGTACAGAAAGGCAAAGCCACTAAAGCCAAATATTCATTTTTGTCAGGGACCAGCACTACTTTTGGAAATAAGGCGATTAGAAAATATATTGTTTTCTCCTTTATGCTAATGCCTTTGTTTTAAATGCATTTTTACATGAAGAATGAGGAAAAGTATAAATAGAAGATCTCTAGAATACAGTGATTTACTCTCCTCTCCCCACTCTCAGTAAAGATTCTTTTTTGTTTACTTGTTTATTGCCTTTCACTTCCACCAAATTGTAAGATCCATAAAAACAGAGATCATGTCTATTTTTACTCACAAGTGTATATACCCAATGCAGTGCAATGTTGAGCATGTAGAAGGTACTCAATAAATTGGGGCTTCTGTGTAGTTCTGTCCGTTAAACATCTGATTCTTGGTTTTGGCTCAGGTCATGATCTCACCATTCGTGAGTTCGAGCACCGTATTGGGCTCTGCACTGACAGTGCAAAACCCGCTTGGGATTCTTTCTCCCTCTCACTTTCCCTCCCACACTCTCCTTCTTTCTTTCTCTCTGTCTCAAAAGAATATGTATATGTATATATATAATTAATGAACAAATGGGATTCTTTATCACATTGTAATAAAATTCATATTTTGTAAAAGTGGATGATTAAAATATAACTTAGAAGTGGGGGAAAATACACAGTATAATAAGTTTTGAAGCCTTTTTCCTGTTAGTAAACATGATTTACTGAGTATTTTGCCTCAAATAACTAAAGATTCTGCTGAATTTCTGATTATTTTAAATTAGATTTTATTTATACCCAGGATCTGTGGAACTAAATAAACCCTATCCAATTGTTTTTCACTCACTATATACAATGTACACTGCTTTTTCTTAAAAAAAAAACAACAACAACAACAAAAAACATGAGATGAATGAGGAAGTGACTTAATGTTTTACCTTGGAAGTGTAAGACTTGTTATTCTTTTGCATGTGAGCTAGAATTTCACTGACCTACTTAGAGAAAGTTTAGCTAAAATTTAATTATGAAAATGGAACTGTATTAAGCAAGGTTCTCCAGAGCAGTTGGCAATTGAAAACCCAGGATTGCTGATGGTATAGTTCCAGTCCCAGCCCAAAGGCTTAAGAACTAGGACAGTGGGTAGTTTAGTTCCAGTTTGATTCCAAAAGCCTGAGAAGCAGAAGAGCTGGTGGTATAAGTTCCAGTCTGAAAGCAAAATCCATCAGACCCATGAAGATCTGATGTTTCAGTTCTAGTCTGATGCAAAAAAATATTCATGTGCCAACTCAATGAAGCAGGAGTAGGTTCCCTCTTACTTAGGCTGTAAGAGTGTTCAATCTTCTTGCATTAGGTAAGGCAATCTGCTTTGTTGGGTCTACCAATTCAAATCTCAGTCCCAAACACCATCACAGACACATCTAAAATAATATTGATCAAATATCTGAGCACCCTATGGCCCAGCCACATTGTTGTATAACATTAAACATCACAACTACTCCTAATAAGGAACCTTTGATATGTTAAAAACAGTAGCATTTTTTATATTTCCATTGCTCTGCTTAGTTCAGTCAAATCTTGGGTTTTTGTGAAAACTATCTTGTAATTCTAATATATTAAAATGAACTAGCAGTGAGGTTCCTGGGTGGCTCAGTAGGTTAAGCATCCAACTTTGGCTCAGGTCATGACCTCACGGTTTGTGAGTTTTAGCCTCGTGTCGAGCTCTGTGCTGACAGTTCAGAGCCTGGAGCCTGCTTCAAATTCTGTCTCCCTCTCTCTCTACCCCTCCCAAGCTCATGCTCTGTCTCTTTCTGTCTCTCAATAACAAATAAACATTTAAAAAATTAAAATTAATGAATAGCTCCACAGTGTCCATCTAAGTTTATCCACAGACAATAGTGTGATTATCTAAGATAACATATTTTTTAATAGAAACATCTATTGTATAATTGGTTAGTTTCTTAACATTTAGTAAATTATGGAAATTACTTGCTTAAGTCTTTTCTATTGACCCTAAAATAGAAGCAGTTCTGCAGAACTTCTTTTTTTAAAAAAAACAAATGACTAAACTCTAGTATTTAAAGTATTAAAAAAGGAGAAATTTCTGGTTGAAGCAGAATAAATGGGAGAACATAGAGCTCTGCCTCTACTCTTTACTACTTCTTTAGCACCTTTTATACACAAGCCAAATCTAAGGCTCCTACACAGAGGGCTGGGGTTACATAAAATACAATTTGATGATCACTAGGTAATAAAGTAGTTAAACTGTCACTAAATATGCTATGGAAAAGAGATTACAATAGTGGATTCACCAGACATTTTTTCTCATGTGGCATCTAAAGTCTCCAGAAGATTTGCTAAAAGCACAAGGCTATATCTGATATTTTAGAAGATCTTGAAATGGCACAGTATGTGACTTGTGTGGGTATACTTGTAATAGAATCTGTACCATCTTTTAAACTGTGTTGATGTGTAATGAGAAAATTTGTGGAGTCTAGGCTGAGAGAACTGACCCATTTAGAGAAACAAATTTAGACCTCAGTGTAGCTTCACTTGGACTAAGTGTTTGATTCTGTCTAGGCCTACCCCTTAAAATAATCTAAGTAAGTTGCTTGTAAAAGGCAAGCTTCTTACACTTTTTGAAAAAAAAAAATTTTTAATGTTTATTTATTTTTGAGAGAGAGAGCAAGCAGGGGAGGGGCAGAGAGAGAGACACAGAATCCAAAGCAAGCTCCAGGCTCTGAGCTGTCAGCACAGAGCCTGATGCAGGACTCAAACCCATGAACCCTGAGATCATGACTTGAGCTGAAGTTAGATGCTTAATTGACTGAGTCACCCAAGCACTCTCAGATAATTCTAATTCACTCTTAGTTTGAAAGTTTTATTTTTCCATTCATTTTAAATATAGTTGGGTTATTTTAGCAGTAGCCCTGGTACTTATATAAATTCCAGAAAATGAGGAAACAGAAGCTGAGATAGTAAAGTGTTTTACCTTAACTGTACCAAATTAGAGCATTCTGCCTATCATAGCACAGAACAAGGGCTTTTCTATAAACTGCAGTAGGGGTCTCCTTAACAAATGTTTCCTTCCAGGACAAGAATTTAAACATTTGCCTTTGATTTGACATTGTCCCTCATTGTCTCAGGTTAAGCATTCTATACCAATGGCTATACTTAGAGCTTTTCTGAGGATCTTCTGAGCAGTGTAAGAATTGAATTGGATCAAACTTTCTTTTATGAAAGCTCTTCTTGGGCACCTGGGTGGCTCAGTCGGATAAGCGTCCAACTTAGGCTCAGGTCATGATTTCACAGTTCATGGGTTCGAGCACCCCGCTGGGCTCTGTGCTGACAGCTAGCTCAGAGCCTGCAGCCTGGTTCTGATTCTGTATCTCCCTCTCTTTCTGACTCTCCCCTGCTTACGCTGTCTCTCTCTCTTAGAAATAAATTAAAAAAAAATTTAATTTTCTTTTAAAAAGAAATCTCTTCAACTTCGTTTCACTGATTCAGTTTTTTGTTTTGACCTAAACCTCACTGGGATCTTGTTTGGCTCTAAGCTCTCTAATGAGAGGTTGTAAATAGCTAGAAGATATGTTTAAGCTTTGGCAGTGGTTTTAATTAACTATACAGATGTCAGATACTAATGATACTTTTGGGGAATGGAACTAACACTTGCTGTAAAGATTCATTGTTCAAGTGTTCTTTTAATGGAGTTGTATTTAAACACATTGTGTCTGACATCGTTAGTATATAGTTTAAGGCAAACCAATCTTGTATAGTAGAATGTGCATAGGCTTTGGAAATGAACAAGCCTGGCCTTGAGTTTTAGCTCTATCACTTAATGGCTGTGTGTCTTAAGCAAGTTATTTACCCTTCCCAGGTTTAATTTTCCTTATTAAGATAATCATGGCACCATGTACATTCACTCCTCAGCTTCCCCTTCGCACCACACCACACCACACACACACACACACACACACACACACACTTAAAACAGATAAATAAGGAAAGAAGTATTAAAATCATAAAACACTATTTTATTGCTTCTCCATTACCATTTGCTCCTTGAAGTTTGGAAAAGTTTTATTTTGTTTCTAAATGAAATGTGAGAGAGGTCTTTTAAATGTCAACATCATTTTATTCATTCACAAATTACAATCTAAGTATACTTATTAGAACCAAGTTAAGAATATAAAGGAACTTACATTATGGCACTCAGCATGTACCAGTAATATAAGCCTCTCAATAGCAAGACATTTTAATGTATGGCTTAAATAATCTTATTAAGTATATTATTGTCATCCGACTGTTAGTTGGAAAATAAACCTGGTGCTTATGTCTTAAATGCAACTACTTGAGGATTAAAAATTTTTGCTTTTTCCCAGGTGCAGTTTGGAAACAGAGTTAATTGCCAAACACCAGAAACTGCTAACTCCTCTACATTTTTAAAAATATTTTTCTGGCCATCAATATAGAATGTTGCATTTGAATAAAAAGCTGGTCATAGAAAATAAAATTAACATGGAATTTTATTGTTGAAATTAGGAAAATTTCTTTCAGTTTTCCTTTATACTTTTTTCATCTTGTTGTTCATGTTGTCCATTTTGGATGGTTGGTCTGCTATTAGTACATATCATGTACTGCTAATAAAAAGCTTAGAGGCTGTTGTTTTCTCTACAGACTCGGACTTGTACATGTGAGGCTGTGTAGAGATTTAATTCAAAGACAGTTTATTAATTTTAAATTCTTGTGGTGAGCCTTCAAAATAAAAAAGTAATGTTAAAGCGAGTCACAATTGAATCTTTAAGTGATTGTTGTTTGGCAGTTCGGTCCCTTTCAGAATGCAAAACTATAAAAAAGTACTTTAAATTGTAACGAAACAATTATTTGATATAATCTCCTGCTAGGATAAGGCATATGTAAAGTGAAGGAATACTAGTATTCAAAAAGATTTCAGCTTTTGTCCTCCATTAAAAAACTTTTAAAACAACACAATAATCTCTGAAGAGCAAGTTTAGTTTAATTCAGGAAATTATTACTGGTTAAGCTAGAATAATAGAGGAGAAACGGAAGGAAATAATATTTGAGTTAGTGAAATAATAAGGCATTTTAAAAAGTTAACTGTGCTCTATATTTATAGGTGTTTCCAGATAATGATGATAATACTGTCTTATAATTTTCAGATGTTTCACAATAAATACACCAATCATGTGTCAGTGCACCAGGCAGCTACTTTTAGGATAGAACTTAGGAGAATTTTAGACGTATAAAGCAACTCTATATAACAATTAGCCAAAAGCAATAAAAGAATACCATGAGCAATTTGAGCATGCTAATATACAACTGTTGCACAGAAGCCAAATCAGCATCATTTTCTTTCATCTCTTAGAAATATTCTATTAAAATACTTAGCATTCAACTGCAGATTTATTCATTCTAAAACTCATCAATTTTAAGAAACTGTATCATGTTTTAAATGTGTGAATGACAAAATGCAAATTTTAAAATTTAATTTTTTCAAATTTTATTTGAAGAGGTATGTGTCTTCAAACTCAGAATTTTGAATCAGGTATCATTTTATTTTAACTAAGTAGAGCTTCCTAATCTCCAAAATGTGCTCAAGTTAGATTGGATATAGTATGGTTGACAAAACATGAAAGGTTTTTTTTTTAGGTTTAAGAATACATTTCAGGTTTATAAAAGTTTAAGTTTTCTTTTAGAAAAAAATAGTGCACATATATGTGAATACGTGTATAGATGAGTGTGATTTTCTTTTAAACTGATGAGCTAGGTTAGTGATATCAGTTTAAGAAAATGTAACTTTCTTGCATATATAAAATTGCTTTATAGTGTTATATCTGGGGATGAATAGACTTTGAAATAATTCTTTTTTTATTTTTTTATGTTTTATTTATTTTTGAGAGAGAGAGAGAGAGACAGCATGAGGAGAGGAATGTCAAAGAAAGAGGGAGACACAGAATCCAAAGACAGGCTCCAGGCTCGGAGCTAGCTGCCAGTACAGAGCCTGACGCAGGGCTCGAACCCATCAACCGTGAGATCATGACCTGAGCCGAAGCCAGACACTCAACCCACTGAGCCACCCAGGCGCCCCTGAAATACTTCTTAAATTGATAATGACAGAGTCTTTAGTCAAACTTTCTAACTTCTACTGGCTTACATTTGATTTACTTTAATATGGGTTATGGAAAAAGAAAAACTGTTGGGACTCCATTTAGAGCTGCCTGGCAACAGACAGGTAGGAAAGTCTTTGAATTACTATTTTTCATTACTGGAGGTTCCCTTAGGACCACATTGGGAAGAATTCTGCCTACCCCAGATAAGAGTCTCCTAGCAGTTTAATGCGACAATCAGTTGTGCTCAGCAGCCCAGAATTATCATATTGCAGCTATTGAATAGTTCCAGACCATATGTTTCAAAGGATGGAGAATGTGACATACGTCCAGAGAATTATGATGAAGAGCATTAATATGCTGATGATAATGGAGAGGGGGAAATGTAAAAGACTGAATAATGTGGAATCAACAGTGCCTTAAGATGGGGAAAAATTATATAAGCAGTAGGCATCTCATGAGGTCTACAATTACATGTCCACTATACCCATATTGTCCACTCAATAGTAAAGTTCACAGTTCTTCTCACCACTAAACAGCAACCCCTGAAATCATAGGGCACAGAATTACTTTTCAGAGAGACAGTAATGGAAGCTAGTTAGCTTCTCTTTCAGATCCAGATTAGTATATGCACTATCCTGAGAGGTCACATTCAAAATCTGTCTTGAATAAGATTAACTAGAGCCTGATTAGCATCTGAGGTTGCCACCTTGATTTTGAAAACTAAAACAAGTTCCTGAATATGGTGTCTTTAAAATAAAAAAGTGATAGGGAAAAGGTTCATTTTATTCTTTTTCATCTTGAGAGCCATCCTCTTATAACTCAGCTTATACTCATTTTTGAAGAAGCTCAAAAAAATGTGCAACATATGTTACACAAACAAACTTAGAACACTTAGAACAGTGACATAGTTTTTAAGGTAAGAGTAAGACGTTTAGAAGTCAAAAGGACTAAAATGAAAATTGCTCCCTACGCCCATCATTGATATATAATTAAAAATAAGTTTAAAGAAGTCCCATGGTGACTACTGTGATAATATCAAATTATTTTAAAGAAATGTTTGGTGATTCTATTTTGACGGTAGCCTTAGCATGTGTATCTGCCTATTAGAAAATTCAGCATACAGGGGTGCCTGGGTGGCTTAGTTGGTTAAGCGTCCGACTTTCGCTTAGGTCATGATCTCACGGTTCGTGGGTTCGAGCCCCGCGTTGGGCTCTGTGCTGACTGCCAGCTCAGAGCCTGGAGCCTGTTTCAGAGTCTGGGACTCCCTCTGTCTCTGACCCTCCCCTACTCATGCTGTCTCTCTCCTAGAAATAAATAAAACATTTTTAAAAAAATTAAAAAAAAAAGAAAATTCAGCATATAATTTTCAATATTTGTACTTAAATAGTTTATTGTCAAGTTGGTTTCAATATAACACCCAGTGCTCACCCAACAAGTGCCTTCCCCCATGCCCATCACCCCCCATTCCCCCACTCCCGTCAGCCCCCAGTTTGTTCTCAGCATTCAAGAGTCTCTCATGGTTTACCTCCCTCTCTCTCCCCAACTATTTTTCCCCTTCTTCTTCCTCATGGTCCTCTGTTAAGTTCCTCCTAATCCATAAGCAAACATATGGTATCTACCCTTCTCTGCCTGACATATTTTGCTCAGCATAACACCCTCAAGTTCCATCCATGTTGCTGCACATGGCCAGATTTCATCCTTTCTCATTGCCATTTAGTATTCCATTGTATAAATATACCACCTCTTCTTGATAGATTCATCAGTTGATGGACACTTAGGCTCTTTCCATGTGTTGACTATTGTTGAGAGTGCTGCTATGAACATTGGGGTACATGTGCCCCTATGCATCAGCACTCCTGTATCCCTTGGGTCAATTCCCAGCAGTGCTACTGATGGGCTATAGAGGAGTTCTATTGTTAACTTTTTTTCTTTTGAAAAATCGTTTTTTTTTTTTTTACAAATAATTTATTGTCAAGTTGGTTTCCATATAACACCCAGTGCTCATCCCAACAAGTGCCCTCCTCCATGCTATCACACCCCTTCTCCTCCCCCCCACCCTCATCAGTCCTCAGTTTTTGTCAGCATTCAAGAGTCTCTCATGGTTTGCATCTCTCCCTCTCCCCCACCATTTCCCCCCTCTTTCTCCCCCATGGTCCTCAGTTAAGTTCCTCCTAATCCTCTGATATGTGCAAACGTATGGTATTTGTCTTTCTCTGCCTGACTTATTTCGTTCAGCATAACGCCCGTGAGTTCCATCCATGTTGCTACAAATGGCCAGATTTCATTCTTTCTCATTGCCATGTAGGATTCCATTGTATAGATAAATCACATCTTCTTGATCCATTCGTCCTTTGATGGACACTTAGGCTCTTTCCATGTTTTGGCTATTGTTGACAGTGCTGCTATGAACATTGGGGTGCATGTGCTCCTATGCATCAACACTCCTGTATCCCTTGGGTAAATTCCTAGCAGTGCTATTGCTGGGTCATAAGGGAGTTCTATTGTTAATTTTTTGAGGAACCTCCACTCTGTTTTCCAGAGAGGGGTGTACCAGTTTACATTCCCACCACAGTGTAGGAGGGTGCCCGTTTCTCCACATCCTCGCCAGTATCTAGAGTCCTCTGTTTTGCTCATTTTATCCATTCTGACCGGCATGAGGTGGTATCTCAGTGTGGTTTTGATCTGCATTTCCCTGATGAGCAGGGATGCTGAGCATCGTTTCATGTGTCTGTTGACCATCTGGATGTCCTCTTTGGCGAAATGTCTGTTCATATTTTCTCCCCATTTCATCACTGGATTGTTTGTTTTTAACATGTGGATTTTGGTGAGTTCCTTATAGATTTTGGATACTAGCCCTTTATCTGATATGTCATTTGCAAGTATCTTTTCCCATTCCATTGGTTGCCTATTGGTTTCATGGATTGATTCCTTTGCCGTGCAGAAGCTTTTAATTTTAATGAGGTCCCAATAGTTCATTTTTGCTCTTGATTCCCTTGCCTTTGGGGATGTGTCAAGTAAGAAATAGCTGCAGTTGAGGTCAAGGAGGTTCTTTCCTGCTTTCTCCTCCAGGGTTCTGATGGGTTTCCTGTCTCACATTCAGGTCCTTTATCCATGTAGAGTTTATTTTTGTGTATGGTGTGAGAAAATGATCTAGTTTCATTCTTCTGCATGTTGCTGTCTAGTTCTGCCAGCACCATCTGTTAAAGAGACTGTTTTTTTTTTTTTTTCCATTGGATACTCTTTCCTGCTTTGTCAAAGATTAGTTGACTGTACATATTTGGGTCCAAATATGAGTTCTCTATTCTATTCCATTGGTCTATGTGTTTGTTTTTGTGCAAATACCATACTGTCTTCATGATGATAGCTTTATAGTAGAGGCTAAAGTCTAGGATGGTGATTCCTCCCGTTTTGGTTTTCTTCTTCAACATTAGGTTGGCTATTCGGTGTCTTTTGTGGTTCCATACAAATTTTGGGATACTTTGTTCTAGTTTGGAGAACAATGCTGGTACAATTTTGATTGGAATTGCATTGAATGTGTAAATTGCTTTGGGTAGTAATGACATTTTAACAATATTTATTCTTTAGATCCAGGAGCAAGGAATATTTTTCCATTTCTTTGTGTCTTCTTCAATTTCCTTCATAAGTTTTCTATAGTTTTCATCATACAGATCTCCTATATCTTTGGTTAGGTTTATTCCTGGGTATTTTATGGTTTTTTGTGCAATTGTGAATGGGATCAGTTTCTTGATTTCTCTTTCTGTTGCTTCATTGTTGGTGTATAAAAATGCAACCGATTTCTGTATGTTGATTTTGTACCCTGCAACTTGGCTGAATTCTTGGATCAGTTCTAGTAGGCTTCTGGTGGAGTCTGTCCGGGTTTTCTATGTAGAGTATCATGTCATCTATGAAGAGTGAAAGTTTGACTTCCTCTTTGCCAATTCTGATGCCTTTGATTTCCTTTTGTTGTCTGATGGCTGATGCTAGGACTTCCAGCACTATGTTAAACAGCAGTGGTGAGAGTGGACATCCCTGCCGTGTTCCTGATCTCAGGGGGAAAGCTCTCAGTTTTTCCCCATTGAGGATGATGTTACCTGAGGGCTTCTCATAAATGTCTTTTATGATGTTTAAGTAAGTTCCTTCTATCCCGACTTTCTCGAGAGTCACAATTTTCAATATTATAGCTCAATAGACCATGGCCAGGCCAGTTGCCCTGGTTAAGAGATAGAATGAGAAGATGGTGATGGAAATATTTTCCTTATGATGTGCATGAAAGCCTCTCTAATGAGGTGAGAATTTAAATGAAGTGACAGAGTTGGCCATGTGGGTTGCTGGGGAAGAGTTTCCTAAGTGTAAGGAACAGCAATTGTAAATATTCTGAACATAGAGTATATATGCTGTTTGGGGAACAGCAAGTGGGTAGAGCAGAGTCTAGAGTGAGGAAGTAAATTTCAGTTAAAAGAAACAATATGAGAAAAGGTCTGGAGTAACATATGGCTCTCTGGCATCAAGATTACCACTTCTGAAGTCAGACAGCCATCCTTTAATGCCACTCAGAGTATCAGTATGTAGCTAAACTGTGTCCAGCATCAACTGCATAAACATGACTTTTTGATCTCTCTGAAGGTCACTGAATAGACTGGGAACACCAGGAAACTCAGATGGCTAACATAAGTAACATAAGGTTTATATGAAGGAAACAAATGGACAAAAGCTAAAATTCTGAAAGCACAAGGCAAATTAAAAAGACAGTTTTGTTTTGTTTTTGCTTTTAAGTACATGACCACAAATCCTGTTCCATCAATTCAGAAAATTAGCAATATGATCATAATTATGCATAAGGTACACAGAAACTGATGGGTTCCATCAAAATACAGAAATTTTGAGTGGCACACAAAGGAGATTGAATAATGGCAAAATCCATTGACAATACTGGTAACTAACACATTTTTTTGTCTCACAATGTTATTTGAGTACAAAGGCATATGGACATGAGCAGAAGCTCTAAGACCAGAAAAGAGCACTGAGTGTGTTATAAAAATTCAGTGAAATATATGGTCATAGTCATAGAGGGAAACTGAATTTACTACTTTAAAACATGATCAGATAATAATTTTTGTCCAATTTTTGTCTTCACTTAGTTGGGGACTGAATAGACCAAAATGACTGATAGTTTGGATTTGGGGGGTCACTATGTAGCACTATATTAGCATAAATCATGTCAGGTTCAAACAATTTCATGAAAACTGGTCCACAAAATGGTTTAAAAAAGTAAAATTGATTGTTAGTCATTGTGAAGTGATAAACTAAAGATGTTTCAATGAAAATACTTATTCATATATGCAGATAAAGCTCATAGCTTTTGTTTTCTCTCTTAGTTCAAGAGTCTAGAACTGTTCTATAACGCCATCTTACATTTGCATATAATGCTTTATACTTTTCCAATACTTTCATATATATTCATCTTCCTGATGATATCTATGTGGTCTTCCTATTTATTTATTTTCTTTATTTTTTAATTTTTAAAAATTTATTTCTAAGAGAGACAGCGTGAACAGAGGAGGGTCAGAGAGAGAAGGAGACACAGAATCTGAAGCAGGCTCCAGGCTCTGAGCTGTCAGCACAGAGCCCGACGCGGGGCTGAAACCCACGAACTGTAAGATCATGACCTGAGCTGAAGTAGGGTGCTTAACCCACTGAGGCACCCAGGTGCCCCTGGAGTCTTCCTATTTAAATGAAAGCCCTAGTCCCCTTCTCCTGCTCCACCTTATTCCACACTTGAATCCCCCAATCCTGCTCTATTTTTCTCCATAAACTTATTACCATATATAATACTATATCAATTACATATTTGGCTTTTTCTATGCCTCCCTCTTTTAATATGTAAACTCCATGGCAACATGTCTGGGTAACTTAACAGTGGCCACAGGGAAAACCAGTGGTAGTTCGGAGTGAACTAAAGCAGAGTGTCTTTATTCCTAGACCTATATTTCCCTTGGAGAATCCAATTTCTCTCTCTCTCTCTCTCTCTCTTTCCAATTTCTCTTTTAACAGCTATTCTCAATATGGTTGCACAGTAGAGTCACTTTTGATACTGTAAAATATTATGCCTGGGTCCACTCCCAGAAAATCTTGTTGTAGATGGGGCATCAGTATTTTTATCTCATTCTCCTCCTCGATAAGTTAAGTCAGTTTTTCAACATTTCAACAGTATAGTGGATGAGAATCAGACAGGGCTGGGTTCAAAACCTAATATCTCTTTTTAAAAATTTTTTAATGTTTATGTATTTATTTTTGAGAGAGTGTATAAGCAGGGTAGAGGGATGGCAGTGAGAAGGGGAGAGAGAGCAAAAATCCCAAGCAGGCTCCATACTCAGCCCAACATGGCTGGATATCACAACTGTGAGAACTGTGAGATCATGATCTGAACTGAAGTCAATAGTCAGGCACTTGTAGGGGAATGCAAGGATCAAATGAGATAGTGTGTATGAAAGACTCTGACATACAATAGATGTTCAATTAACGTTACTGTTATCTTCTGCTTCTTTCCTATTGTATCTGTTTATTTTTGCTCAAAATAGTTTTTACTATTTCAGTGTAGTACTGCATTGAAAGGGAGGTTTTGTAGCATGAGAAACAATTCAAACTCTTGGGCCCATCTCTCAAGGAGCCACCAGACAGATAAAAACAGTAAACCAGTATTTTTTTTTTTTTTTAAGAATAAGTTCTGTGTGTCTTCTTCTAACAGAGCAAGTTAAAATGTCACAGATTTTGGAGCAACTGAGTGACTCAGTCAATTAAGTGTCCAACTTTGGCTCAGGACATGATCTTGAGGTTCGTGGGTTCAAGCCTCACGTCGGGCTCTGTGCTGACAGCTTGGAGCCTACAACCTGCTTCAGATTCTTTGTATCCCTCTCTGTCTCTGCACCTCCTTTCTCATAATCTTTCTATCTCCTTCAAAAATAAATAAACATTAAAAAAGTCATGGATTTTTCTAATGTAAATTCATCACCTTTTCTTCATTCAGCGTACCCATGGTTATTATAAGGTTTTAATTTCATTCCAAAATTGTGAGAAAGTTACAGTTTGCCAGCTTATTTATTTTTGGTGACTTCATTTGATAAGAATCACTTTTAATCTATAGATCAATTTGAGGATAATTCCCATTTTCACAATATTGAGCCTTTAAATAGAAAACATGAATTTTCTCTTTCATTTAGATCATGTTTAATTTCAGCGATGGTTTGTAATTTTCACTGTACAAGTCTAGCAAATCTTTTGTTAAATTTATTTCTATTTTTTCTTTTTAATGATATTTTGAATGAAATATTTTTTTCTATTTTTATTTTCATGTTTCTGTTACTAGCATATATAAATACATTTGCTTTTTGTGCATTTTTCTTGTATTCTTCAACTTATCTAAACGTGTTTATTAGTGCACATAATGTGTGTGTGTGTGTGTGTGTGTAGGAGAGCCTATTTTTTAGGATTTCCTACATTAAAGATCATGCCAATAGAGACTCTTTTTTGCTTTTTTTCTTTTCAGTCTACATGTTTTTATCCTCTCCCTTCTTTTTTTTTTCTTATTGCACTGACTAAAATCACTATTTATAATTTTGTATAGAAGTGGAAAAAGCAGACATCTTTTTTCTGTTCCCAATCTCAGGCAACATGCAATCAGTCTCATAATTAAACATGACATTGGTTTTAAGTTTTTAATAGATGTCTTTAAAAAAAAACCTATTTATTCATTTTGAGAGACAGGGGTGAGGGGAGGGACAGAGAGAATCTTAAGCAGACTCCTCATGCTGTCAGCACAGAGCCCAAATCAGGGTTCAAACCCATGAAGCCGAAAGATTACGACCTTAGCTTAAATCAGGAGTAGGTCATTTAACCAACTGAACCAGTCAGGCAACCCTTTAATAGATATATTTTATGGGGTTGACCAAGTCCCCCTCCTTTTCTAGTTAGGTGAGTGTTTTTATTATGAATCAGTGTTAGATTTTGTCAATATATTCTCCTTATTGAGGGAGTTATGTATATTTGTTCTTTGTTAATACAATGTATTACAGTAATTGAAATTTTGAGGTTAAAACCACTTCACATTTTAAAGGCGACTGATCATTGTATGTAATGCATTTTTATTTTTTATTTATTTATTTTTCACTTCTTCAACAGATCTATAGTTTTTGAAAAGAATAGATTTTGAGGAAAAAAGTATGGGACAGAGGTTTGGAATAGAAAGTAAATACAAATGGACTGTTTTACTAATTGTTCTTATAAACACAACAAATTCGTATAAAGAATGCCTTGTACAAAACAACAGAATAAAGGTTCAAAGATCAAGGTGTTCTCCTAGGCAAGACTGAAGATCTCAGTCTCTGGCATTTGGAATTCAGGAGGCAGTCCTTGCTTTTGGATGGGTCATTGGGTATATGATACAGTCCATGCTTTTAACCAGATTTGAACAGAAGAATGGCCACTTGTTCCAGATAGAAGTAGATGAATGGTTTCTTTTGTCACCTAACTACCTAAATTCCTCCCCACGATACAGTGCCAGGTGGGGTTGTACATATCAAACTTCTTAATATGGGCCACAAGGTCTTTCTCTGTTATATTTCTCCAGTGCCCGAGTAGCACACTCCACAGAGTCCCGTTGCATCTCCCTCAACGTATTGGCAATTTTGATCAAGGTCTTTCCGTTGCACCGGGTTACCAAGTAGCTGGGAGTGGTTAACTGCAAGGGTCTCTTGGGAGAGAGGTTGGCAATACTCAGATCCCAGCGGGGGCTACCTTGACTACTGTGGGGCGGCACAACTTTGTGATGCTTTTTAAAAGTTTTATGTATTCAGCTTCATAGTATTTTGTTGAGAATTTATGTCTGTATTTTACTATTTGTTTTTTACATGTTTCACATCTTTTTGTTCCTACATTCCTCTTTCATTGACCTCTACTTTGTTGCATAGATATTTTTTGCTGTGCCACTTTAATTGGAATTTAATTTGCTGTTTGTTTGCTTTCACTGTTTTTTAAAGTTACTTTCTTAATAGTTATTATAGGATTTATGTCTCAGTTGGTTCAGGCTGTCATAACAAAATCCCATAGAACGGGTAGCTTAAACAACAGAAATTTATTTTCTCATAGTTCTGGAGACTGAAAATCTTATCATGATGCCTGCATGTTTGGATTCTGATGAAATCTCTCTTTCAAGCTTGCAAATAGCCACTTTCTCATTTTATGTTCACGGGGTCTTTCTTCACTGTGTGCACGTGGAGAGAGAGAGAGAGACAGAGACAGAGACAGAGAGACAGAGAGAGACAGAGGGAGAGGAGAGAGATCTCCCCTTTTCTCTTCCTTTAAGGCTACTAGTCCTATCAAATTAGGATCCTACTCTCTTGACCTCATTTAACTTCAGTTATTTTCTAAAAGCATGGTATCCAAATACACTTAAGTTGGGGGTTAGAGCTTCAAAATATGAGTTTTGGGGACATAACTTAGGCAGTTTACCATATTCTTTTTTACTTATCATAATATTCTTCAGGTTGATACTCATTGAATTTCAGTAAATATATTTGCTCCATTGTAGCTCTATTCTCATCTCACTTTAGTGCAATTATTGTCCTATATATATTTATATGTTATAAAGCCAATAATATAGTTTTATCATTATTGCTTTATGCAATTATCTTTTAAAATAATTATGAGAAGAAAAAATAAAATAATACATTTATACTCTTATATTTACATTTACCTTTACCAATGCTTTTTATTTCTTTGTTTTAGGTTGTTTCTTTTCATTGTGAAAGACTTTCTTTGGATTTTTTGCAAGGCAGATCTGATACGTACAAATTCTCTCAATCTTTGTTTATGTAGGAATGTCTTTTTTGCATATTTACCTTTGAAGAAAAATTTTGCTGGATATAAAATATTTGGCAGGCATTTTTTTCTTCCCACACACTGAATATGCCAACTCACTACCTCCTGGCCTCATTGTTTCTGATTAGAAGTAAGTTGTTTATCTTACCTTGGTTCTGTTACATACTATAAGTTGTTCTTTTTCTTTAAAGAGTTTCTCTGTCTTTGTCTCTCAACTACTTGTCTACAAGTCTCTAGACATGGGTGTCTATGGTTACCTTATTTGATTCAAGTGAGTTTCTAGGCTGTATAGATGAAGATTTCTCTTCAAATTTGGAAATGTTTCAGCCATTATTTCTGCAAATATTCTTTCTGCCCCTTTATGTTGCTCTTCTCATTCTAAGAATTTCACTATGTTTATGATGATATAGTTTGTTCTGACCTGAGGGTCTCTAAGGCTCCTTTCATCTTTCTCCCCCCGTTCTTTTTGTTCTTCAGATTGTATAATCTTTATTGATTTATCTTTAATTCCAGTGATTCTTTCCACTGTCAGCACAAATATGCTATTGAGCCCTTCTAGCAAATTTCTCATTTCAGCTATTGTACTATTCAACAGTAACATTTCCTTTTGGTGTTTTGTAAAATATATTTTGTCTCTATTTTAATATTCTTTATTGAGTCATTGTCAACACATGCTCTTTTAATTTTTAAAGCATGGTTTTCTTTATTTTTCTAAGAACATTTGTAATAGATGCTTTGAAGTATTTTTCTACTAAGTCCAACATCTGGACACTATTATAGGGACAGTTTCTCTTGATTGTTTTTTTTTTCTCTGTGTATGGATTATATTTTCTTATTTCTCTACATGTCTTGTAAATTTTTTGTTGAAAACTGATCATTTTAGAGAAATCAGCTTAGTGCCTATGGATTTGGATTCCCTGTATGGATTTGTTGTTGTTGTTGTCATTATTATCTTGTGTCTGTTTGGTCTATTTGTTTGGTGTCTTGCTTAGACTAATTCTGTAGAGTCTGTTTCTCCTGTATCCCATGTACTGTGTAGCCACTGATGCCTTTGTTCTATTTTTAAATTATTTCATTGTTTTCATTTTATTTTTAATACTGCTTTCATAGGAGTTACCTCTAAGTCATCATAAATTAGTGGTAAACCAGTGGTTGATTAAAATTTATGCTTAAACTCCTTAAATGAGTAATATTTCCACCCTTTGCTAATCCATATGTATGTAGATTGGAGTACATATTCTAACTTCAATCACATAGAAATCAGTCTTTATAAAGCCATTCTTTTCTGGGTGCACAAGGCTTCATGTTCAGGTAGGAATAAATAACCTTTCCTGATTGTTTTATAGCAATATCAATAGTGGCTAAGACAATACTTCTGGTCATGAGTTTTTATTCTCCTTTCTCTGAATCAAGACAGCTGCCTTACACTATAAGACTGCTAAGTCCTTATAGCCTACCTTGCTCTGGTAGAGCTATTACAACATGGAGCTCGAGCTTGGGGATTGAAGTAGTCCCAGTCTGAACTGCTGTACCCTCCCATTGTCCTTATTAAAGTTTAGTTGTTTTTCTTGAACAAACTTTTTTCAATTTTTTGTATGGCTTTGTCCATTCCAGGGTCTTGAAGCATTAGTTTTCTATGAATTTTTCCAGTTTTATCATTGCTTTTTGCTGAGCTCCTTACTTGCCACTCCAAAAAACAAGGACGTGTGTCTTCTTGCTCATTTTGAAGGATAAAAAGGATGAATTATTATCAAATGACTATTTCAATTGAGTAGACATGATTTAATTGAATCATTTGTTATTAACAGTTAGAGTGAGTATAACAACTGATTTCTATATTCTCCAATTCTGCATATGAATCTATAAAATCTTATTGCTGCTTCATACATTTCTGACCTTTAAAATGTTATACCCAAATGACATTTTTATCAACAAGAGTAACTTGTAGGCTTTTATAAAAATGTGCCTTGTTTTCCAGGGTTTCTAAGGTTTTGTTTTCTTGCTTGCTTTTGATTTTTGCTATGCTGTTACAGATTTGGGAAAGAATGCAATTATTTAGTTGGCTCTAAAATGTGCAAGATTCTTAAAAAAGTTTTTCCAAAGTGTCCTACCTTGATCCATAAATAGCTGAAAATACTAAATGATAATGGTAATATAAAGTTAAAAGATCTTACTGTATTCACAGCCTAACAAACAACTTCTAGTAAGCCTGTCCAAAAAAAGCTTATAAGAACGAATTAGGAGGTTTTAGTCTAGAAAATGTTCCGATAAGAATGGTATGAAGGAAACTTGTAAATAAATCTGGAAACAGGAATTAAAAGAATAGATTTATTTAAGCCCTTCAGATATTGCTTCAGTATATTTACACATAGAAATGACCTAGTTCTATACAGTTGTATTATTTTTAACATAAGAGTCCACTCTTGTTATTTATTTCCCGTTGAGCAGTGAACACACTGTTATAGAAATAATGGAACATTTTTGGTATGGGAAAATGGTTTGCAGAAGGAAGTTTTAAAAATAATAATTATAAGAAGAAAAACACAACCAATCTGTTTGTATGGCTTACTATCACTGGTGAAGCCAAATTGAGAAAAATAATGAAAATTTTATTTCAGACAAACTACAGCCCATATTCAGACCCCTTGGTTTTACTTTTTATCCTGTTTTATCTGTGTGGCCATAATTTTCACCAACAGGTGCTATATTTCTAATTGTGAGTGAACAAATCATTGAGTTTTTAGAATTATAAAAGGATTTGTGTGCCTATTTAGTTAGAATAGCTAACATGTGTAAAACTCTAAGCCCTACACGGATAATAACTGTAAAGGAATCTCTTTTAGGAGAATGTTTAAAGGTAAGATTTCTCTTTTCATTCCAAATAAGTTTCTTTTAAGTATAGGGCACCTGGAATAAACTGTCAAGAAATCATGGCTGTAAGTAGTTCAGATTTCTAAGGCCTATAGTTCAAAGTCAACTAAACTAAAATGTAGATTTTCTTCTCTCTTGCTTAGAACAGTGTCTGTCACATATTAAGTACTTTTAGAAGTATATGTTGTTTTTGCCAAATAATTCCTTTTATTTGAAGTCATTTGCACTAAAGATTAAAGGCATGCCCTATAGATATTAATCTCAGTAAAACTATGCAAACACTATTTTGACATTGAGCTCAAGATATACAAAAAATTTTCCAAAACAACAACAAAAAAAGGCAATTAGAATTTCCAGTAAATATGACCAAACAACATTATCAAGAAAAGTCTACCTTGAGGTGTAGATAGCACAGAAGAATTCTCTATGTTGAATATGCTAATTGGAATTTACTAAATGTCCAGCATTGTGCTTTGTGATTTACATACAGCTCTGTTTGCAGATACTTAAATAATATTTAAATGTTCAATTTAATCAACCTTCAATTTGTTATTTACATAAAACTTAAACTATCCAGTCAACTTAGCCTTTTTTTTCTTAATAAAAAAAAAAATCCGGTGCCTCGCTGGGTTCTGGCGGGCAGGCCAGGTTTCTGCTAGATCTGTGCCAGACGTGGGAGACCGGTGTATTTTTTATATGTTGTGAAAAGACTCAACTGAAGATAATAAAGAAAGACAGCTCTTCCACTGACAATTTTGAAGAAAATAATTTCCCTTTATTTAGCGTTGGAAGATCAGCTCATTCTTAGAGTCTTCTGAAACAAAATCAGTTAACAATCAATGAATTGAAGAGAGAGGGCAAGATGGCGGAGAAGTAAGGAGCTCCGTGCTTGCACTCGCGCCCATACATCACACAGAAAAGATCTGAAGCCATTGGAAACCTTACAAAACCTGAGAGACTGGGAGAAAAAGGACACGGAATCCACTGAGAAAGACTTCTAACAAATAAATAAAACAAAACAAAACAACAACAACAAAAAAAAACCCAACAAGACCTGGAAAGCTAACTAAAATGACGAAACGAAAGAGCTCTCCTCCAAAGAAACTCCAAGAAGAAATGACAGCTAATGAACTGCTCAAAACAGATATAAACAGCATAACTGAACAAAATTTAAGAATAATAATGGTAAAATTAATAGCAGAGCTTGAAAAAAACATAGGGGACATCAAAGAAACTATGGCTACAGACAGAATGGAAAATAAAAATAGGCATGAAGAATTAAAAAATGCGATAAATGAGATACATAATAAATTAGAGGCCTCCAATGCACGGATTGAAGAGGCAGAAAGGAGAATAAGTGATTTAGAAGACACCATTATAGAAAAACAGGAAGCTGACAAAAAAAGAGACAAACTGATCCAGGAACAGGAAAGAAGAATTCGAGAGCTCAGCGAAACGGTCAAACGCAACAATATCCGTATCATAGGAATCCCAGAAGAGGAAGAGAGAGGGAAAGGTGCTGAAGGAGTCCTGGAACAAATTATAGCAGAGAACTTCCCGACATGGGGAAGGAAGTAAATGTGGAAATACAAGAGGCTCAGAGGACTCCCCTCAGACGTAACTTGAATCGATCTTCTGCACGACATATCATCGTAAAAATGGCAAAATACAAGGACAAAGAGAGAATTTTGAAAGCAGCTAGGGAGAAAAGGGCCCTAACATACAAAGGGAAACCTATCAGAGTGGTGACAGACCTATCTACTGAAACGTGGCAGGCCAGAAAGGAATGGCAGGAGATCTTCAATGTGATGAACAGTAAAAATATGCAGCCAAGAATCCTCTATCCAGCAAGCCTGTCATTCAAAATAGAAGGAGAGATAAAAACCTTTCCAAATAAACAGAAATTGAAAGAATTTGCCACCACGAAGCCAGCCCTACAAGAAATTATGAGGGGGATGCTCTGAAGGAAAGGTTGCAAGGAACAAAGATTCCAGAGACACCACCACAAACATGAACCCTACAAAAGATAAAAAGAATCTAAACCCACATATTTCAATAAGAACACTGAATGTAAATGGGCTGAATGCTCCAATCTAAAGACATAGGGTAGCAAAACGGATTAAAAAACAAAATCCATCTATAGGCTGTCTACAAGAAACTCATTTTAGACGGGAAAATACCTTCATATTAAAAGTAAGGGGATGGAGAAATATATATCATGCTACAGGAAATCAAAAGAAAGACGGAGTAGCGATACTTATATCAGACAAACTGGACTTTAAATTAAAGACTATCACAAGAGATGAAGAAGGGCACTACATAATAATTATAGGGTCCATCCATCAGGAAGAACTAACAATCATAAATGTCTAGGCACCGAATATGGGAGCACCTAAATATCTAAAACAATTAATCACAAACAGAAACAAGATTCTAGATAAAAATGTGCTAATAGGGGGGGGACTTTAATACTCTGCTTACAGCAATGGATAGGTCAACCAGACAGAAAACCACTAAGGAAATAATGGACTTGAAAGACACATTGGACCAGATGGACCTGACGGATATATTTAGAACTTTACATCCTGAGGCCAGGGAATTTACGTTCTTCTCAAGTGCGCATGGCACATTCTCCAAGGTAGATCACATACTGGGACATAAAGCAGCCCTCAATAAATATAAAAGAATAGAGATCCTACCATGCACACTGTCAGATCATAATGCTTTGAAACTTGAAATCAATTACAAGAAGAGTCTGGAAAACCTCCAAAAACATGGAGGTTAAAGAACACCCTTCTAAAGAATGAATGGGCCAATCAGGCAATTAGAGATGAAATTAAAAAATATATGGAAACAAATGAAAATGAAAACACAACAATTCAAAATCTATGGGATGCGGCAAAGGCAGTGCTAAGAGGAAAGTCCATTGCTCTCCAGGCCTATTTCAAGAGATTAGGAAAAGCACAAGTCCAAAATCTAACAGCTCACCTAAAGGAACTAGAGGCAGAGCAACAAGAATGCCCTAAACCCAGTAGAAGAAGAGAAATAGTGAAAATTAGAGCAGAAATAAACAACATAGAGACCAAGGAAACAATTGAACAGATCAATGAAACCAAGAGTTGGTTTTTTGAAAAAGTAAACAAAATTGACAAACCTCTAGCCAGACTTATCCAAAAGAAAAGAGAGAGCACCAAACAGACAAAATTATGAATGAAAATGGACTTTGACAACCAACCCCTCAGAAATACAAGCAATTATCAGGAAATACTATGAAAAATTATATGCCAACAAATTAGACAACTTAGAAGAAATGGACAAATTCCTAAACACACACTCACTACCAAAATTCACACGGGAAGAAACAGAAAACCTGAACAGACCCATAACGAGTGAAGAAATTGAATCAGTGATCAAAAATCTCCCAACAAATAAGAGCCCTGGACCTGATGGCTTCCCTGGGGAATTCTACCAGACATTTAAAACAGAATTAATCCCAATTCTTCTCAAGCTATTCCAAAAAATAGAAATCGAAAAAAACTCCCGGACTCATTTTATGAAGCCAGCATCACTCTGATTCCCAAGCCAGACAGAGATCCAGCAAAAAAAGAGAACTACAGGTCAATATCCTTGATGACTACGGATGCAAAAATTCTCAACAAGATCCTTGCAAATCCAATCCAGCAGCATAAAAAAGAATCATCCCCCAAGATCAAGTGGGATTCATTCCTGGGTTACAGGGCTGGTTCAACATTCACAAATCAATCAATGGGATACATCATATCAATAAAAGAAAAGATAAAAACCATATGATCCTGTCAATAGATGCAGAAAAAGCATTTGACAAAATACAGCATCCCTTCTTAATAAAGACTCTCGAGAAAGTTGGGATAGAAGGAACCTACTTAAACATCATCAAAGCCATCTATGAGAAGCCTTCAGCTAACATCATCCTCAACGGGGAAAAACTGAGAGCTTTCCCCCTGAGATCAGGAACACGACAGGGATGCCCACTCTCACCACTGTTGTTTAACATAGTGCTGGAAGTCCTAGCATCAGTCATCAGACAACAAAAGGAAATCAAAGGCATCAGAATTGGCAAAGAGGAAGTCAAACTTTCACTCTTCGTAGATGACATGATACTCTACATCGAAAACCCGACAGACTCCACCAGAAGCCTACTAGAACTGATCCAAGAATTCAGCCAAGTTGCAGGGTACAAAATCAACGTACAGAAATCGGTTGCATTTTTATACACCAACAATGAGGCAACAGAAAGAGAAATCAAGAAACTGATCCCATTCACATTTGCACAAAACACCATAAAATACCTCGGAATAAACCTAACCAAGGATACAAGAGATCTGTACGATGAAAACTATAGAAAACTTATGAAGGAAATTGAAGAAGACACAAAAAAATGGAAAAACATTCCATGCTCATGGATGAGAAGAATAAATACAGTTAAGATGTCATTACTACCTAAAGCACTCTACACATTCAATGCAATTCCAATCAAAATTGCACCAGCATACTTCTCAAAACTAGAACAGACTATCCTCAAATTTATATAGAACCACAAAAGACCCCGAATAGCCAAAGTAATCCTGAAAAATAAAACCAAAACGGGAGGGATCACCATCCCAGACTTTAGCCTCTACTACAAAGCTGTCCTCATCAATACAGTATGGTATTGGCACAAAAACAGACACATAGACCAATGGAACAGAATTGAGAACTCAGAAGTGGACCCAAAAGTATACAGCCAACTAATCTTTGACAAAGCAGGAAAGAATATCCAATGGAAAAAGACAGCCTTTTTAACAGATGGTGTTGGGAGAACTGGACATCAACATGCAGAAGAATGAAACTAGATCATTTTCTCACACCATGCACAAAAATAAACTCAAAATGGATAAAGGACCTGAACGTGAGACAGGAAACTATCAACACCCTAGAGGAGAAAGCAGGAAACAACCTCCTTGACTCCACCGCAGCAACTTCTTACTTGACACATCCCCAAAAGCAAGGGAATCAAGAGCAAAAATAAACTGTTGGGACCTCATCAAGATTAAAAGCTTCTGCACAGCCAAGGAAACAACCCAGAAAATTAATAGGCAACCAACGGAATGGGAAAAGATAGTTGCAAATGACATATCAGATAAAGGGTTAATATCAAGAATCTATAAGGAACTCACGAAACTACACGCCCGAAAAACTAACAACACAGTGAAGAAATGGGCAGAAGGTATGAACAGACACTTCTCCAAAGAGGACATCCAGATGGCCAACAGACACATGAAACGATGCTCAGCATCGCTCCTCATCAGGGAAATACAAATCAAAGCCACACTGAGATACCACCTCATGCCAGTCAGAGTGGCTAAAATGAGCAAATCAGAGAACACGAGATGCTGGCGAGGATGTGGAGACACGGGCACCCTCCTACACTGTTGGTGGGAATGTAAACTGGTACAGACCCTCTGGAAAACAGTGTGGAGGTTCCTAAGGAAGCTAACCATAGAACTCCCCTATGACCCAACAATAGCACTGCTAGGAATTTACCCAAGGGATACAGAAATACTGATGCATAGGAGCACATGTACCCCAATGTTCATAGCAGCACTCTCCACAATAGCTAAAACATGGAAAGAGCCTAAGTGTCCATCAATAGACGAATGGATCAAGAAGATGTGGTTTATCTATACCATGGAATACTACATGGCAATGAGAAACAATGAAATCTGGCCACGTGCAGCAACATGGATGGACCTTGAGGGTGTGATGCTGAGCGAAATAAGTCAGGCAGAGAAGGACAAATATCATATGTGTGCACGTATAGGAGGATTAGGAGGAACTTAACAGAGGACCAATGGGGAGAAGAAGGGCGGAAATGGTGGGGGAAAGGGAGAGAGGCAAACCATGAGAGACTCTTGAATGCTGACAAAAACTGAGGACTGATGGATGTGGGGGGGAGGAGGGATGGGCACGGAGGAGGACACTTGTGGGGATGAGCACTGGGTGTTATGTGGAAACTAATTTGACAATAAACTATTTGTAAAAAAAGAAAAAAAAAATCCTATTTCCCTGGTACCTGGAAGAGTGCTTAACAGATAGTAGGCACCCAATAGTTGTTCAATGGATGGATGGATTTATTTAGAAGCTGTCTAGAAAAAAATAGGTTTCATTAATGGCAGTATACTATTGTAATTCAAAGTTGGCTTCAGATGTACAAGTTAATCCAGTACCAATTCATCTCCATAGAACTTAGGTCATAGATACATATATAAAACATCTGGTTCATTTTTACCTGTTCAATGTTTTTTTTTTTTTTTTGGCACAGATGATATCAGAGAGGTGAAAAAAAATCCTGCAACTTGACAGAATATTTCACTTTCCTAGACGTTGTATTGTCATCTTATAAATGTAGCTGATAGAACATACTGCAACTGTTTTTACTCTGCATTATCTATCTCCCTCAAATAGGAATGTCCCCTAAACATTTCCACTTTGACAGTGGTCTAAAAAGAGAGTTTAAGACATGGTCATGCCGAGTTTAAGCCAATATACTATGTTAAGGATGTCATCAGATATTTGACCACAATTCCATATGTCTATATTGATGTGAATGTGACACCTCTTAACTTACTTGCAATCATCTATTACTCTGGAACACGCAGCTTCATAAAGTCCTGAATTAATCTTCAGGGAGAAGAATGCCTAATAAAGAACACAATAATGTGCAGCAGCTCTGGCAATAAATTTGATGAAAGGTTTCCTGAAAGCCACAGCAAAGGGTAAATGAGTCCACTTATTAGCTCTGTGTTGGTGTTATTTATGTTCTGTAACCCACAGGGAGATGAGAGATTTTAATTTGCAGCCTGAGCCTCTTTCCCAAGGCTTCAGGATGTTGGCACTTTGGGACCAGTGTTTGTATACTGAGTGGGAACATTTTTTCATCTTGAGAAGTGTGTTTCTTTTTACATGAAGGAATCTTGCAGAATGTTTGTATATATGTGTGTTTTGTTGTTTTGACTTAGATCATTTTTTTAAAAATCTTAAGATCTTGGATTTTGGGAATTGTGGTGTACTTTGGTGACTTGGGGTTTTAGTTAGAGTTATAAGGGAAAATGACCTTATCACACATAGGACCTGCAATAATTCTCTGTGAAGCATATTTGAGAAGCAGAGAATCAAAGTGAATCAAGTACAAATTTCGTTAGATATCTTTCCAAGAATATGCTGTTCTGCGTTTATATCAGTTTTATATCTAATAACTGTAGAAAATATGCCATCTCATTTTAATTGGTGTCTGTTGGGAGATGTATGTGTATATTAAAAATTTTATATTTATATTTTAGAGTTAACTTTCATTTTTTAAATTAATTAATTAATTTATTTTGAGAGAGAAAGAAAGAGAGAGTGAGCAGGGGGGAGGAACAGAGAAAGAGGGAGGGAGAGAATCCCAAGTAGGCTCCACTCTGTCAGCACAGAGGAACCATGAGATCATGACCTGAGCTGAAACGAAGGGTTGGACGCTTAACCCACTAAACCACCCACTAAACCTACCTCTAAGGTGCCCTTAGAGCTAACTTTCAATTAGATTATTTGCAGAGTTGAATTGAAGGAATGACTGTAGTTTATTACACTTTATGTTCATAATTAAGTTCATTTGATAGCGCAGTTAAAGAAAGAGAGCAGTGACCAGGGAAAACTTTGGTCGTGCAGCCTATCCCTTTAGCAATTTTGCATTGGTCATTTCTCTTCACTTACAAACTCATAAATATCTGAAGTCACTAATACCCATCCTGGAATATTATATTCTTCTTTTCATTATTGTCAGTACTGCCTCAGGACCGTTTTTGTGGGTTTCTTATATTATTACTGCTTTTGTTGTTAGCACTCTTGAGAAAATTAAGAAAATAGTGCTCTTTGGGGCTTTACCTGAGTATCTGAACTTGTATATTATGATATTATTTTTATGTTTTGATATTACATTTTAATTAGCTCCAGAGTGTGGGCAGGGAAGGGAGAAAGAGATATAGATGAAAAGAATGGCATTATTATTAATTTTTATGGGTCAGCTTTTTGTTTTGCATTAATTCCTTACATTTCTTATATGCCTAATGTCTGTGTTAACTTAATATGATGGTGCAAGCACAGAAACTAGTCATATAACTCAAACAAGAAGAATTTGGTGCTATTTAATACAAAATATAATTGAAGTGATAGATTATAGAACATTTAGGGGAAAATACTCCTTTTTCTAGAATAAAGAGAGGGTTGTAAGGATTAACAAATTAAAGAAAGAAAAGGGTACAACTTAAAGAAAGAGAACTACATATAGGTCTGGTTAAATTCAAGGTTTTATTATTACAAAAAAATCTAGAATTTAAGTGTGTGTCTTTCTCCGTGGGAGTAAATAGAACTCTCTTCAATGTTCAATTTATTGACATTTACTCAATCAACGAATGTATATTCAACGCTAGTTTGTGTAAGATACTGTTCTACATACCACACAGAAGAATGATTCATGATCTACTGCTCTCAAGAGATTTACCGTCTGTAAACATAGTAAAAAACAATTTTGTATGAGGCAAAATTAAATATAGTTTTAAGCAGGATTCGTTGCCTAAGCAATTTTCTATAAAAACTGTAAACAAATGAAAGATTCATTATGAAAGAAGTGACTAGGAAAGATTCAAGAGCAAGTTATATGTAAAACTGAAAAAATAGTTTGTTAATTCAACAAAGTCATTTCTTTCTGGATTGAAAAAAAGAAGCAGAGGCATAGAGGTGTGGAAATATGTATCATTTTAAACTACATACAAGAGGATTATTTGATGTAGACTTGATGGGACTAGCAACTAACTGGCACCTTGGCAGTGAAAAGTAAATGAGAGATGAAACTTTGTTTTGAGGATAAAATTAGGTCAAGAGAACGATTTTCAGAGTAAATTAAAGAATTGACTGTTAATTGGCAGACTAGTAAGAAGGAAGCAGTTATTGACTGTCGTATCCCTTTGTGTTTTATCGCACTGACACGTGTTCAATATTTTTTATAATATCGCTGTTCTTAAGAAAAATTATCTGAAGAATAAATTAGTTGGGGGGATTGGGAAAAGACTGGGTCTTTGAACCAGTCATGGCCTCCCATTTGGTTTAGAAAAGAAATTGTTTCATCAACATTTCTGTAGCAAGTTCTTCAGGATAAATAGGTAAAGGTCACATGGGGTGGGCGGAAAGAATACTAGGCAAGGCAAATAGAAAGATTTCTCAGTTCACCAAGGTTAAATGTTTTATTACTGTTGCCCATGGCCCTGTCTTTAATATACTAATAGCACTGTAAATCTTCTAGAGAAGAATGTCCAATGCAGGAACTCTTAAAAGTAGAATTTGACAAGTAGACATTTTTTTTTTCTGTATAACATATCACAGAACATGTTCCACCAGAGAATATTTTAGGAAACATGGCCTCATATAAATGATTTTTTTTAAAAAAAAGCTCCACTTAAAAGATTCACTTACTGTATGATAGTCTCCAATTTTCAAAGTTTCATTCAAAAAACATGATGTGAACAGTATATTTATTCCCACCCTGAAGTTAACATAGTCTCTTTTGTATTGCTCATTTTATGGCTAGCAGGTGTAACAGTTTTACTCCTTTTGTGCTACTTAAATCTCCTGAAGAAGAGTTGGAGGTAAATTGATTAAAGTTCTCAGTTCTGGGGTGCCTGGGTGGCTCAGTCGGTTAAGCGTCGGAATTCAGCTCAGGTCATGATCTCGTGGTTCATGGGTTCGAGCCCTGTAGCAGGTTCTGTGCTGGCAGCTCAGAGCCTGGAGCCTATTTCAGATTCTTTATCTCCCTCTCTCTCTGCCCCTCTCCCGCTCATGTCCTGTCTCTCTCTGTCTCAAAAATAAACTATAAAAAATTTTTTAAAAGTTCTCAGCTCTGCAAAATTTGATGACTCCTGATGGTGTTACGGGAAGGTGGGAGAGATGCTGGTTCTTGTGTCACAAAGTCAAAGAATGAATCGCATGGATAACAGAGAATGAGCAAAGAGAGAGAATTTATTGAGGGGAAAGTATAAAACTCTCAAGAGTGACAGGGGTCCCCAAAGGCCGCTGGGGATTTCTGTCCCTGGATTTTTATTGGGACCTTACCAGAATGTTTGTGAGGCCTCATGCATTGCACCTAGCCTGGGCATGACTGGAACACATTTATCTTCTCTTCTTCCCCAAGCTCTGCTTCTGCTGCCGCTGCCTCTTCTTCAGCCTCCCACTTGTAGCTGCAGTCTGCCTCCCTGAAGGTCCTTTATCTCTCCCTGCCTAATGTAACTCTTTCCCTATTTAGTGGGTTTCATTTCCAAAGAGACTGGATACCTAGTATAGTAACTGTCCAGCAATTGAGAAACATCCAGGCCAAAGCCTATGAAAATAAAAAACTGTGGGAGAAAGATGATGGAGAATTGTTTACTTAGAGCTCATTTTTCTAAATTTGTTGTGTGTAGCAAAGGCAACTGTGCTTATACATCTTTATCTGTGCTGTCCTTGAGTCCTGCTTAGTGTTTTACGTTCGTTAGATCTCTATAGTTTTAAGTTGTTAGGGTTTTGGGTAGGTTTAGCACAGAATAGTGTGTCATTAAAAAGACTGTTTAATTAAGTCACAGTTTTGATTCACAGTAAAAATTATGGAATTTCTTTGAGAAGAAAATGGGATAACAGAAGATAGTGTATGTGTACTATCAATACTTCTAGCAAACAGTTGGATGGGAGTCCACCATGGAAATTGACGTCATAACATATATTTTTTAGATATTTTTAAAATAGGTTATTGTCAAGGTGGTTTCCATATAACACCCATTGCTCATCCCCACAAGTGCCCTCCTCCATGCATATCACCCCCTTCCCTCTCCCCCACCCCATCTGCCCTCAGTTTGTTCTCTTATTTCAAGAGACTCTCATGCTTTGCCTCCCTCCCTCTCCCCAACTATTTTTCTCCTTCCGTTTCCCCATGGTCCTCCTTTAAGTTCCTCCTAATTCTCCTATACGTGCGAACGTATGGTATCTCCCTTCTCTGCCTGACTTATTTCGCTCAGCATAACACCCTCAAGTTCCATCCATGTTGCTACACATGGACAGATTTCATTCTTTCAATTGCCATTTAGTATTCCATTGGATAGATAAATCACATCTTCTTTTCTTTTTTAAACAGTTTATTGTCAAGTTGGTTTCCATATAACACGCAGTGCTCATCCCCACAAGTGCCTTCTTTCATGCCTATCATTCCCCTTCCCCTCCCCCCCCAAACCCATCAGTCCTCAGTTTATTCTCAGCATTCAAGAGTCTCTCATGGTTTGCTTCCCTCCCTCTCCCCTACTATTTCCCCCCTTCTTCTCCACGACCCTCCGGTAAGTTCCTCCTAATCCTCTGATATGTGCAAACATATGGTATCTGTCCTTCTCTGCCTGACTTATTTTGGTCAGCAAAACACCCGCGAGTTCCTTCCATGTTGCTACACATGGCCAGATTTCATTCTTTCTCATTGCCATGTAGGATTCCATTGCATAGATAAACCACATCTTCTTGATCCATTCGTCCTTTAATGGACACTTAGGCTCTTTCCATGTTTTGGCTATTGTTGAGAGTGTTGCTATGAACATTGGGGTGCATGTGCTCCTATGCATCAGCACTCCTATACCCCTTGGGTAAATTCCTAGCAGTGTTATTGCTGGGTCATAAGGGAGTTCTATTGCTAATTTTTTGAGGAACCTCCACTCTGTTTTCCAGAGGGGCTGTACCAGTTAACATTCCCACCAACAGTGTAGGAGGGTGCCCGTTTCTAAACCTCCTTGCCAGCATCTAGAGTTTTCTGATTTGCTCATTTTAGACACTCTGACCGGCATGAGGTGGTATTTTAGTGTGGTTTTGATCTGTATTTCCCTGATGAGGAGGGATGCTGAGCATCGTTTCATGTGTCTGTTGACCATCTGGATGTCCTCTTTGAAGAAATGTCTGTTCATATCTTCTCCCCATTTCATCACTGGATTGTTTTTCAGGTGTGGAGTTTGGTGAGTTGCTTATAGATTTTGGAAACTAGCCCTTTATCTGATATGTCATTTGCAACTATCCTTTCCCATTCCATCCATTGCCTATTAGTTTTATGAATTGTTTCCTTTGCCGTGCAGAAGCTTTTAATCTTAATGATGTCCCAATAGTTCATGTTTGCTCTTGATTCCCTTGCCTTTGGGGATGTGTCAAGTAAGACATTGCTGCGGTTGAGGTCAAGGAGGTTGTTTCCTGCTTTCTCCATTAGGGTTTTGATGGTTTCCTGTCTCACATTCAGGTCCTTGATCCATGTTGAGTTTATTTTTGTGTATGGTTTGACAAAATGATCTAGTTTCATTCTTCTGGATGTTGCTGTCCAGTTTTCCCAACACCATCTGTTAAAAAGGCCCTTTTCCATTGGATACTCTTTCCTGCTTTGTCAAAGATTAGTTGGCTGTACATATTTGGGTCCAAATCTGAGTTCTCTATTCTATTCCATTGGTCTGTGTGTCTGTTTTTGTGCCAATACCATACTGTCTTGATGACAGCTTTGTAGTGGGGGCTAAAGTCTGGGATGGTGATGCCTCCCGTTTTGGTTTTATTCCTCAATATTACTTTGGGTATTTGGGGTCTTTTGTGGTTCCAAACAAATTTTAGGATAGTTTTTTCTAGTTTTGAGAAGAATGCTGGTGCAATTTTGATTGGAATTGCATTGAATGTGTAGAGTGCTTTAGGTAGTAACGACATCTTAACTGTATTTATTCTTCTCATCCATGAGCATGGAATGTTTTTCCATTTCTTTGTGACTTCTTCAATTTCCTTCATAAGGTTTCTATAGTTTTCATCATACAGATCTCTTATGTCTTTGGTTACGTTTATATCTAGGTATTTTATGGTGTTTTGTGCAAATGTGAATGGGATCAGTTTCTTGATTTCTCTTTCTATTGCTTCATTGTTGGTGTATAAAAATGCAACCAATTTCTGTACGTTGATTTTGTACCCCGCAACTGTGCTGATTTCTTGGATCAGTTCTAGTAGGCTTCTGCTGGAGTCTGTCGGATTTTCTATGTTAAGTATCATGTCGTCGGCAAAAAGTGAAAGTTTGAGTTCTTCTTTGCCAATTCTGGTGCCTTTGATTTCCTTTTATTGTCTCATGGCTGATGCTAGGACTTCCGGCACTATGGTAAACAACAGTGGTGAGAGTGGTCATGCCTGTTGTGTTCCTGATCTCAGGGGGAAAGCGCTCAGTTTTTCCCCTTTGAGAATGTTAGCTGAGTGCTTTTCATAGATGGCTTTTATGATGTTTAAGTAAGTTCCTTCTATCCCGACTTTCTAGAGGGTCTTTATTAAGAAGGGATGCTGTATTTTGTAAAATGTTTTTTCTGGATCTATTGACAGGATTATATGGTTTTTATCTTTTCTTTGGTTGATGTGATGTATCACATTGATTGCTTTGCGATTATTGAAACAGCTCTTTAACCCAGGAATGAATCCCACTTGATCTTGGTGAATAATTCTTTTTATGTGCTGCTGGATCCGATTTGCAAGTATCTTGTTGAGGATTTTTGCATTTGTATTAATAAAGGATATTGGCCTGTAGTTCTCTTTTTTTGCTGGGTCTCTTTCTGGCTTGGGAATCAACGTGATGCTGGCTTCATAAAGTGAGTCTGGAATTTTTACTTCAGTTTCGATTTTTTGGAATAGCTTGAAAAGAATGTGTATTAATTATGTTTTAAAAGTCTGTTAGAAATCCCCAGGGAAGCCCCCTGGCCTAGGGATCTTATTTGTTGGGAGATTTTTGATAACAGATTCAATTTATTCACTAGGTATGTGTCTGTTCAGTTTTTCTATCACTTCCCATGTGAACTGTGGTAGCATGTGTGTGTTTAGGAATTTGTCCATTTCGTCTAAGTTGTCCAATTTGTTGGCATAGAGTTTTTCATAGTATTCCCTGATAATTGCTTGTATTTCTGAGGGGTTGGTTGTAATAATTCCATTTTCATTCATGATTTTGTCTATTTGGGTGCTCTCTCTTTTCTTTTGGATAAGTCTGGCTAGAGGTTTGTCAATTTTGTTTATTTTTTCAAAAAACCAACTCTTGGTTTCATTGATCTGTTCAATTGTTTCCTTGGTCTCTGTGTTGTTTATTTCTGCTCTAATTTTTACTATTTCTCTTCTTCCACTGGGTTTAGGGCGTTCTTGTTTCTCTGCCTCTAGTTCCTTTAGGTGAGCTG
This sequence comes from Proteles cristata cristata, assembly GCA_017311185.1. Classification (NCBI taxonomy): domain Eukaryota; kingdom Metazoa; phylum Chordata; class Mammalia; order Carnivora; family Hyaenidae; genus Proteles; species Proteles cristata. The sequence goes on from JAESUZ010003976.1 coordinate 75,625, forward strand.
TTAGATTTTGGACTTGCGCTTTTTCTAATCTCTTGAAATAGGCCTGGAGAGCAATGGACTTTCCTCTTAGGACTGCCTTGCTGCATCCCATAGATTTTGAATTGTTGTGTTTTCATTTTCATTTGTTTCCATATATTTTTTAATTTCATCTCTAATTGCCTGATTGGCCCATTCATTCTTTAGTAGGGTGTTCTTTAACCTCCGTGTTTTTGGTGGTTTCCCGGACTTCTTCCTGTGATTGATTTCAAGTTTCAAAGCATTATGATCTGACAGGGTGCATGGTATGATCTCTATTCTTTTATAATAATAAAGGGCCGCTTTATGTCCCAGTATGTGATCTATCTTGGAGAATATGCCATGTGCACTTGAGAAGAAAGTAAACTCCCTGGCCTCAGGATGTAAAGTTCTAAATGTATCCGTCAGATCCATCTGGACCAATGTGTCTTTCAAGTCCATTATTTCTTTAGTGATTTTCTGTCTGGTTGACATATCCTTTGCTGTAAGCAGAGTATTAAAGTCCCCTGCTATTAGCACATTCTTATCTAGAAGCTTGTTTCTGTTTGTGATTAATTGTTTTAGATATTTAGGTGCTCCCATATTCAGTGCGTAGACATTTATGATAGTTTTTCCTGATGGATGAACTCTGTAATTATTATGTAGTGCCCTTCTTCATCTCTTGTTATTGTCTTTAATTTAAAGTTCAGTTTGTCTGATATAAGTATAGCCACTCCGGCTTTCTTTTGATTTCCTGTAACATGATAGATATTTTCCATCCCCTTACTTTTAATCTGAAGGTATCTTCCAGTCTAAAATGAGTTTCTTGTAGACAGCATATAGATGGATTTTGTTTTTTAATCCATTCTGCTACCCTATGACTTTTGATTGAAGCATTCTGCCCTTTTACATTCAGTGTTATTATTGAAACATGTGGGTTTAGATTCTTTGTATCTTTTGTAGGGTTCATGTTTGTGGTGGTGTCTCTGGTATCTTTGTTCCTTGCCACCCTTCCTTCAGAGTGTCCCCCTCAGGATTTCTTGTAGGGCTGGCTTCGTGGTGACAAATTCTTTCCATTTCTGTTTATTTGGAAAGGTTTTTATCTCTCCTTCTATTTTGAATGACAGGCTTGCTGGATAGAGGATTCTTGGCTGCATATTTTTACTGTTCATCACATTGAAGATCTCCTGCCATTCCTTTCTGGCCTGCCACATTTCAGTAGATAGGTCTGTCACCACTCTGATAGGTTTCCCTTTGAATGTGAGGGCCCTTTTCTCCTTAGCTGCTTTCAAAATTCTCTATTTGTCCTTGTATTTTGCCGTTTTTACGATGATATGGCGTGCAGAAGATCGATTCAAGTTACGTCTGAGGGGAGTCCTCTGAGCTTCTTGTATTTCCACATTTACTTCCTTCCCCATGTCGAGGAAGTTCTCTGCTATAATTTGTTCCAGGACTCCTTCAGCACCTTTCCCTCTCTCTTCCTCTTCTGCGATTCCTAAGATACGGATATGTGGCTTTTGATCATATCGCTGAGCTTTCGAACTCTTCTTTCCTGTTCCTGGATCAGTTTGTCTCTTTTTGTCAGCTTCCTCTTTTTCTATAATGGTGTCTTCTAAATCACTTATTCTCCTTTCTGTCTATTCAATCCGTTCTTTGGAGGCCTCTAATTTATTATGTATCTCATTTATCGCATTTTTAATTCTTCATGCCCATTTTTATTTTCCATTCTGTCTGTAGCCATAGTTTCTTTGATGTCCCCTATGTTTTTTTCAAGCTCTGCTATTAATTTTACCATTATTATTCTAAAGTCTTGTTCAGTTATGCTGTTTATATCTGTTTTGAGCAGTTCATTAGCTGTCATTTCTTCTTGGAGTTTCTTTGGAGGAGAGCTCTTTCATTTTGTCATTTTAGTTAGCTTTCCGGGTCTTGTTGGTTTTAAAGACCTGTTATGCTCTCTGTATCTATGAGCGCTGCTCTATCCAAGAAGACTCTTTAACTTTCCAGGGCCTATCCTTTCAGAGAGTGTTTTTTGAGCGGTATCTCTTGGTCTCTCTTGTTGGGACCTTGGTTATTTTATTTTCCTATTCGTAGTGATATTTGGGACTCTCCACCTTGTGTACCTTGGCTTGTTTCTTGAGGTAGCCATGGAAAAGAAAACAGACAGACAAACACACACGGAGCAGGAGCACACACACGCACAGGCTAATTCAACTAACATGCAAAGTGAGAGGAAAAACAAAAATTGAAGAGAAAAGACGGAGGAGAGAGGGTGAATAATAGGGAGTATAAAATACATGAAAGGGTCAAAAAGGAGAAAAGAAAAGGAAAAAAGGAGAAAACCGATGGACAAAGAACGGTTTAAAGCATATAACCGGATTTCCCAGCTACAGTTAAATAGCCGTGTGTATGCAGTGCTGGTTGAAGAGCATAGAGAAAGAGAGAGAAGACAGGGCGGGGATGAGGCAAAATTGGAACTAGAATGAACAGGCAGAAAGGATAAGCTTTTTTCAAAGAGCTAAAGGGTAGAGTATGGTTGGAGAGGTGAGAGAAGGACGCTGGTTTTATCCAGAGAAACTATATAGTCTAATTACTCCTGAGAGAAAGAGATGAAGATGTTGGTAGGTGTAGAATTTACATCTACAGAATGGACTCATTGTGATTGTTTAAGCAAGCTGGCGACCAGAGTTAATCAGGTCAGTGTTCTGAGGAAAAAAGAGAAAAGAGAAAGAAGAAGAAAACTAGAAAAAAAACAAGGGAGGAGGGCAGCTCTCAGGCAGGGATGGGCGTGGCGTGATCCAATGCCTCAGGCGGGAGCTCTGCCTTGGCGGTTGTGGGGAGGAGAGTGGCGGTGCTCCAGTCCCTTCTTGAACCAAGCGCTGCACCTTGCTTTTCTGGGCGTGTAAACTCCCCGTATCGGGGCACAGCCAAAGTTGGTTGCACTCTTCAACCCAGGCCAGTTCCCATCTCCAAATCCCAGTCCGTGAGTCCGCTGAAATTGCCTTAGGCACAGCTTCCCAGGCAACCCCTCAGGTCAATTCCAGGCCCCCCGCCGAGCTCTGGGGGTGGCGTCAGAATAGCTGCTTCCTTCTCTGGATCAGGCTGGGAGCATGGGCGGGGGCTTGCCTGCTGAGTGCGCAGAGCCTGCTGGAGTGAGGAAAACCAGGTCCCTCTATGCTCCTCACCCAAAACACGAACTCACAGGCAAATTCCCAGTTTTTAGTTCCTTGCCTTCCCTCTCGAGTTCCAGCCACCCAGGAGTGCGGATGCCCGGTGTCCGCGCGGCTCTTTCAGGGGCCCCAGTCGCTACAATGGCGGCAGGAGCGCCGCCACTCTGAAGTCCAGCCGCCGGGAGCCAGCACAAAGAAGCAGTTTGTGTGCTCAGCCCCGCCTGGACCATTTGGCGCGAGGGGACCTGGCGTGCAGGTATTTGGCAAGTACGGTCTTTCTATGCACGAGCGGAGGTTTTTCTGTCTCGGACTCTCTCCTTTTCTCCTCTCACTCCCCGTAGAGGGTAGAGGGGGATCACCTCCCACCCTGGAGGCTCCAATCCCGGCCCGATTTTACCTTCCCCGGTTCGCACTCACGTTAGAAGGCTTTCTCAGTGGATTTTGCGTCCTTTTTCTCCCAGTCTCTCATGTTTTGTAAGGTTTCCAATGGCTTCAGATCTTTCCCGTGTGATGTATGGGCGTGAGTGCAAGTATGGATTTCCTTACTTCTCCACCATCTTGCCTGAAAGATCACATATGGCCTTTTTTATGTTGAAGTACCTTTCTTCTAAAAACAATTTGTTAAAAAATTTTATTATAAAACGATTTTTAATTTTTCAAATGTTTTTTTCTGCATCTATTGAGATATTAATATGATTTTTATCTTTCATTCCATTAATGTATATCACATTTATTGATAGGATTGATAGGTGTATGTTGAACCATATTTGTATCCCAAAGATAAATCCTACTTCCTCAGGAATCCTACAATTCTTTTAAAGTGATTATTAATTTAGTTTGCTAGTACTTTGTTGAGAATTTTTACATTTATATTAATCAAGGATTTTGGTATACAGTTTATTTATTTATTTAATTATTTATTTATTTTGAGAGAGAGAGAATCAGAGACAGCAAACAAGGGAAAGACAGAGATAGAGGGAGAGAGAGAATCCTAAACAGGGTCCACAATGCCAATGCAGAGCCTGAAGCAGGACTCAACCCACGAACCGTGAGATCATGAACGGACAGAAACCAAGATTCAGAAGCTTAACCAACTGAGCCACCCAGGAGGCCCTCTTTACTTTTAATTTCCTTATCTAAGTGTGATATCAGAGTGATTATGGCTTTGTAAAATTTGTTCAAAAATCTACCTCTCCTCTTCAACTTTTTGGAAGATTTTGAGAAGGATTGGCAATAATTATTTCTTAAGTATTTCATAGAATTCACCTGTTAAATCATTTGGCCTTGGGCTTTTTCTTTCTTGGGAGGTTTTGGATTACTGTTTCAATCCTTAATTGTTATTGGTCTGTTCAAATATTCTATTTCTTCCTGATATAGTCTTCCTTTGTGTTATGTACCCAAGAATATATCCATTCCTTTTAGGTTATCCAATTTATTGGCATACAATTCTTGATAGTAGTCTCTTATGATACTTTATGTATCTCTGGTATCAATTGCAATGTTTTCTCTCTTTTTTACAAATAGTTTTTTGCCAAGTTGGTTTCCATATAACACCCAGTGTTCATCCCAACAAGTGCCCTCCTCCATGGCCATCACCTCCACCACCCGCATCAGACCTCAGTTTGTTCTCAGCATTCAAGAGTCTCTCAGGTTTGCCTTCCTCCCTCTGCCCCACTAATTTCCCCCCTTTCATCTCCCCCATGGTTCTTCCCATACATGAAAATATATGGTAGCTGTCCTTCTCTGCCTGACTTATTTCGCTCACGATAACACCCTCAAGTTCTATCCATGTTGCCATATATGGTCAAAATTCATTCTTTCTCATTGCCACGTAGCATTCCATTGGATAGATAAACAAAATCTTCTTGATCCATTCTTCAGTTGATGGACACTTAGGCTCTTTCCATGTTTTGGCTATGGTTGAGAGTACTGCTATGAACATTGGGGTACATGTGCTCCTATGCATCAGCATTTCTGTTTCTCTTGGGTAAATTCCTAGCAGTGCTATTTCTGGGTTAGAGGGAATTTCTATTGTTAACTTTTTGAGATTCATAGGGAGTTCTATTTGAAGAACCTCCACTCTGCTTTCCAAAGGGGCTACACCAGTTTACATTCCCACCAATAGTGTAGGTGGGTGCCCGTTTCTCCACATCCAAGCCAGCATCTAGAGTCCTCTGATTTGCTCATTTTAACCTCTCTGACCAGTGTGAGGTGGTATCTCAGTGTGGTTTTGATTTGTATTTCCGTGATGAGCAGGATGCTGAGCATCGTTTCATGTGTCTGTTGGCCATCTGGATGTCCTCTTTGGAGAAGTGTCTGTTCATATCTTCTCCCCATTTCATCACTGGATTGTTTGTTTTTCGGGTGTGGAGTTTGGTGAGTTGCTTATAGATTTTGGAAACTAGCCCTTTATTTGAGATGTCATTTGCAAATATCTTTTCCCATTCCGTCAGTTGCCTATTAGTTTTATGGATTGTTTCCCTTGCCCTGCAGGAGATTTAAATCTTGATGATGTCCCAATAGTTCATGTTTGCTCTTGATTTCCTTGCCTTTAGGGATGTGTCAAGTAAGACGTTGCTGTGGTCGAGGTCAAGGAACTTGTTTCCTGCTTTGTTCCCTAGGGTTTTGATGGTTTCCTGTCTCACATCAGGTCCTTTATCCATGTAGAGTTTATTTTTGTGTATGGTGTGAGAAAATGATCTAGTTTCATTCTTCTGCATGTTGCTGTCAGTTCTTCCAGCACCATTTGTTAAAGAGGCTGTCTTTTCCATTGAATACTGTTTCTTGCTTGGTCCAAGATTAGTTGGCTGTACATTTGTGGGTCCAATTCTGAGTTCTCAATTCTATTCCAGTGGCCTACGTGTCTGTTTTTGTGCCAATACCATACTGTCTTGATGATGACAGCTTTGTAGTTGAGGCTAAAGTCTGGGATGGTGATGCCTCCCGTTTTGGTTTTATTCCGTAATATTGCTTTGGCTATTCGGGGTCATTTGTGGTCCCATACAAATTTTAGGATAGTCTGTTCTAGTTTTGAGAAGAATGCTGGCGCAATTTTGATTGGGATTGTATTGAATGTGTAGATTGCTTTGGGTAATAATGACATTTTAACTATATTTATTCTTCCAATCCATGAGCATGGAATATTTTTCCATTTCTTTGTTTCTTCAATTTCCTTCATAAGCTTTCTATAGTTTTCATCATACAGACCTCTTACATCCTTGGTTAGGTTTATAACTAGGTATTTTATGGTTTTTGGTGTAATTGTGAATGGGATCAGTTTCTTGATTTCTCTTTCTGTTGCTTCGTTTTTGGTGTATAAAAATGCAACCGATTTCTGTACATTGATTTTGTATCCTGAAACTTTGCTGAATTTATGGATCAGCTCTAGTAGGATTTTGGTGGAGTCTGTTGGTTTTCTATGTTGAGTATCATGTCGTCTGTGAAAAGTGAAAGTTTGAGTTCTTCTTTGCCAATTCTGGTGCCTTTGATTTCCTTTTGTTGTCTGATGGCTGATGCTAGGACTTCCAGCACTATGTTAAACAACAGTGGTGAGAGTGGACATCCCTGTCGTGTGTCTGATCTCAGGGGGAAAGCTCTCAGTTTTTCCCCATTCAGGATGATGTTGGCTGAGGGCTTCTCATAGATGGCTTTTATGATGTTTAAGTAAGTTCCTTCTATCCCGACTTTCTCGAGGGTCTTCATTAAGAAGGGATGCTGTATTTTGTCAAATGCTTTTTCTGCATCTATCGACAGGATCATATGGTTTTTATCTTTTCTTTTGTTGATGTGATATATCACACTGATTGATTAGCGAATATTGAACCAGCCCTGTAACCCAGGAATGAATCCCACTTGATCTTGGTGGATGATTCTTTTTATCTGCTGCTGGATTCTATTTGCAAGGATCTTGTTAAGAATTTTTGCATATGTATTCATCAAGGATATTGGCCTGTAGTTCTCTTTTTTTGCTGGATCTCTGTCTGGCTTGGGAATCAGAGTGATGCTGGCTTCATAAAATGAGTCTGGGAGTTTTCCTTCGATTTCTATTTTTTGGAATAGATTGAGAAGAATTGGGATTAATTCTGTTTAAATGTCTGGTAGAATTCCCCAGGGAAGCCATCAGGTCCAGGGCTCTTATTTGTTAGGAGATTTTTGATCACTGATTCAATTTCTTCACTTTTTATGGGTCTGTTCAGGTTTTCTATTTCTTCCCGTGTGAATTTTGGTAGTGAGTGTGTGTTTAGGAATTTGTCCATTTCTTCTAAGTTGTCCAATTTGTTGGCATATAATTTTTCATAGTATTCCCTGATAATTGCTTGTGTTTCTGAGGGGTTGGTTGTAATAAGTCCATTTTCATTCATAATTTTGTCTATTTGGGTGCTCTCTCTTTTCTTTTGGATAAGTCTGGCTAGAGGTTTGTCAATTTTGTTTACTTTTTCAAAAAACCAACTCTTGGTTTCGTTGATCTGTTCAATTGTTTCTTTGGTCTCTATGTTGTTTATTTCTGCTCTAATTTTTACTATTTCTCTTCTTCTACTGGGTTTAGGACGTTCTTGTTGCTCTGCCTCTATTTCCTTTAGGTGAGCTGTTAGATTTTGCACTTGCACTTTTTCTAATCTCTTGAAATAGGCCTGGAGAGCAATGTACTTTCCTCTTAGGACTGCCTTGGCCGCATCCCATAGATTTTGAATTGTTGTATTATCATTTTCATTTGTTTCCATATATTTTTTAATTTCATCTCTAATTGCCTGATTGGCCCATTCATTCTTTAGAAAGGTGTTCTTTAACCTCCCTGTTTTTGGAAGTTTTCCAGACTTCTTCCTGTCATTGATTTCAAGTTTCAAAGCATTGTGATCTGACAGTGTGCATGGTATGATCTCTATTCTTTTATATTTATTGAGGGCTGCTTTATGTCCCAGTATGTGATCTATCTTGGAGAATGTGCCATGCACAATTGAGATGAAAGTAAATTCCCTGGACTCCGGATGTAAAGTTCTAAATATATCCGTCAGATTCATCTGGTCCAATGTGTCTTTCAAGTCCATTATTTCTTTAGTGATTTTCTGTCTGGTTGACCTATCCATTGCTGTAAGCAGAGTATTAATGTCCCTTGCTATTAGCGCATTCTTATCTATAAGCTTGTTTCTACATTTTGTGATTAATTGTTTTAGATGTTAGGTGCTCCCATATTCGGTGCATAGACATTTATGATTGTTAGTTCTTCCTGATGGATGGACCCTGTAATTATCATGTAGTGCCCTTCTTCATCTCTTGTGATTGTCTTTAATTTAAAGTCCAGTTTGTCTGATATAAGTATCCTTTCTCGGCTTTCTTTTGATTTCCTGTAGCATGATATATGTTCTCCATCCCCTTACTTTCAATCTGAAGGTATCTTCCCGTCTAAAATGAGTTTCTTGTAGACAGCATATAGATTGATTTTGTTTTTTAATCCATTCTGCTACCCTGTGTCTTTTGATTGGAGCATTCAGCCCATTTACATTCAGTGTTATTATTGAAATATATGGGTTTAGAGTCTTTGTTTCTTTTGTAGGGTTCATGTTTGTGGTGGTGTCTCTGGAATCTTTGTTCCTTGCAACCTTTCCTTCAGAGCGTCCCCCTCAGGATTTCTTGTAGGGCTGGCTTCGTGATGACAAATTCTTTCAATTTCTGTTTATTTGGAAAGGTTTTTATCTCTCCTTCTATTTTGAATGACAGGCTTGCTAGATAGAGGATTCTTGGCTGCATGTTTTTACTGTTCATCACATTGAAGATCTCCTCCCATTCCTTTCTGGCATGCCA
>JAESUZ010003977.1:600000-912185 GCA_017311185.1 Proteles cristata cristata
ATGTAAAATCAAATGATTTTTGACAAAGATGTCAAGACCATTTAACGGGGTTGGGGTATGCCTTTTCATCAGATGGTGCTGGGAAAACTGGATATCCACATGCAAAAGAGTGAAGTTGGACTCTTTCTTCACAGTATATATAAAAATTAACCCCAAAGCGATTAAAGATATGAACATAAGAGCTAAAACTATAAAATTCTTAGAAGAAAATAAAGGGAAAGCATCATGGCATTTGACTTGACCATGACTTTTCTGATATGACACTGAAGCCATAGGCAACAAGAGATCAAAATTAAAAACTTACGCACAACCAAGAACACTACCAAGAGAGTGGAACGGGAACCAGCAAAATGAGAAAATTGCTGTAAATTGTATACATGATAAAGGATTGATAAGCAGAATATATTAAACCTTAACAACAAAAAACCCCCAATAAACTCAAGTGAAAAATGGGCAGGGTTTCTTAAGGGTGGCACTGTTTATTAAGCCTCTGAGTCTTGATTTCAGTTCAGGTCACAATCTCAGGGTTGTGGGATCAAACCCTACATTGCGCTCCACACTATCTGTATGGGTGGCAGTCAGGGATTCTCTCTCTCCCTCTCTCTCTCTGCTCCTCCCCTGCCTATGTGTGCTCTCTCTCTCTCTTGCTCCCTCTCTCTCTCAAAATGAAAAAATAAAAAAATAAAAATGGGCAAAGTACTTGAATAGATATTTCTCCAGAAAAACATAAAAATGACCAACAAGCACATGAAAAGATGTTCAACATCACTATCATTAGAGAAATGCAAATCAAAACCACAACGGGATACTATTTTACATCTGTTCGGAAAGTTATTACCAAAAAAAGAAAAAAAGAAAAAGAAAACAGGATGTGAAGTAATTGGGACCCTTGTGTATTGGCTGGTGGGAATGTAAAATGGTACACCTTCCACAGTTGGGGAAAACAGTTATGGTAGTTCTTCAAACAATCAAAAAGAGAATTACAATATGATTCCACAACTCTACTTGTGGATCTATGCCCCAAAGAATTGAAAACAGAGACTCAGATACTTGTACCTCAGAGTTCATAGTTCATAATTATTCACAGTTGCCAAAAGATAGGAACAACCCCAATGTCCATCAAAAAATAAATTAAAAATATGTATATACACATGCATACCCACACAGTGAAATACTATTCAGCCTTTAAAAGGAGAGAAATTCTGACACTTGCTACAACAATGATAAACTTTGAAAACATTATGCTAAGTGGAATAAGCCAGACACAAAGGATAAATAAATACTATATAATTCCACTTACGTGAAATACCTAGAAAAGGCAAATTCATAGAGCCAAAAAGTAGAATAGATGTTTCCAGGGTCTAGGGGAAATTATTATTTGATGTGTACAGATTTTCAGTTTGCGTTGATGGAAGGTTCTGGAGATAAATAGTGGTGATGGTTGTACAACATTGTGAATGCAGATAATTACACTGGATTGTATATGTACAGTGGTGGCAGTGATCAATTTTATGTTAGGTATATTTTACCACCATTAAATGAAATAAAAAAGATTGGATTGGAAGAAGGGAAAAATATATATAAACGGGCATACTGGTAAGGAAGAATTTTGCACAGGACTAAGTTAAGAGAGGGTGATGTCTTAGGTTAGGGAGAGGGCAGGTGAAATGAATTTTTGGCAGGGGGGTGTCATTTGTAGGTTTGGAATATCACCCATTAAGGGCTTTTTGCTTTTATTTTTTTAAATGTTTACTTATTTTTGAAAGAGAGACAGAGCATGAGCAGGGGAGGGGCAGAGAGAGAGGGAGACACAGAATCTGAAGTAGGCTCTAGGCTCTGAGCTGTCAGCAGAGAGCCTGACACCGGGCTTGATCTCTCAGACTGTGAGATCATGACCTGAGCTGAAGTCAGGCACTTAACCTAAGGGCTCCCCAACGGTTTTTTTGTTTTTTATTTTATTTTTTTTAACTTGAGGCAAAATAAAAATACCTCTCACTGAAATCTGTTTTACTTTGGGAAGATTCTGTCATTACAGTGGCTCAAGTATTTGTAGATGCTTACCCAGGTTGAGTAGAAAGTTGGTTGGGTGTTAAGTTACTTGCATTTACTTTTGACATTTTTATGTTCCTCCCTTGGTAATTCTTCTACCCTTGGTTTACCTGTCTGGTACAAGGAAAACTAGCATTAGTGTTAAGGGTCTCTGACTCCGTTGTCTTACCTGTAAATAAATTCCCCCAAATTCTCAGCAGACCCTTATTTTTGAGAGGCAAGTCAGTGCATAAAATATTGATTTTAATGTAGTATTTGCATTGCAAATTAGCTCTTTAGAATAAGTAGAGTTTGGGGTTTTGGGGGCGTTTCTTTGTTTTTGCATCCTCAAAGGATGACAAAACAGCTTTTATTATCAGCTTGTGTTGCTGAGATTTACACAAAGAAAATCTTACTGGAGGCCCTCGTACGAAGGTTTGACCAAAGGGTCACAATTTCTTGAAGTGATAGTTTTTCTCCCTGCGCTAAGAGGAGAGTCACAGTGGATATTGTAGAGGTTCATTTTGGACAGCGTACTGCTTCTGACGCCTGTTCATTAAAGCAAAGAGAAATACTTTAATGACTTCTGTGTGCATATTGGACCCTGCTTTCTGGAGTGGAACAGCTGTGTTGGTATTATGGTGGGTAGGCAGGCTGCAGTGCCTTGTGTAGACCTAGAATTAACTGATTCGAGGATGATGAGTGGGGTTTGGACAGTCACTGTGGAACTGAAGGGCTGATCCCACGGTGCCTTTTGCTCATGACCAACACCGGAAAGGGGGCCATATTGGGGCACCTGGGTGACTCAGTTGATTAAGTGTCTGACTCTTGGTTTGGGCTCAGGTCATGATCTCATGGATTTTGGGTTTGAGCCCTGCATGGGGCTGTGTGCTGACAGTGAGGAGCCTGCTGGGGACTTATTCTCTCTCTCTTTCTCTCTCTCCTTCCCTCCCTTTCTGCCCCTGGCTCATGCAATGCTCCTTCTCTCCATTTCTACCTCTCTCAAAAATAAACATTTAAAAGGGGGGCGGGGGGGGGGGAATGTGTCAGTAGGGAACCCAACCCACAGATACTAAGTTCCATCTTAAAACAGTCTCCTTTAGGTGGTGGTGATGATACAGGGGTTTTTGCATAAGATTTTATAGTTACTTTCTGTTTTACTTTTATAATCACACAGTCTTCCTAGGCTGTCTTGAGTTTGTGGGGGAAAATACTTGTAACTACTATTAGAAAAATAACAGTGGCTATTGTAGTAAGCCCTCCATAAATATTAACTAACATGCCAGGGGCTGTGGTAAGGGTGTGTAATAAACTGAGTTGTGTTACCCTTCAATTCATGCGGTGAAGCCCTAACCCCAAATATGATTGTGTTTGGAGATAGTGATTTTAGGAAGGTAAGTAAGGCTAAATGCCCTCATAAGGGTGGGGCTCATGGAGTAGAACTGGAGTCCTTATAAGAAGAGACAGAGAGATGTGGGAGAGGTGCACACTAAGAAGACAGCTTTAAGCAAGCTAGGATGTGAGCTCTACTCAGATAGTGACCCTACTGGCTCCTTGATCTTAGACTTCCAGCCTCCAGAACCCATAAGAAGATAAAATTCTGTTGTTTAAGCCACCCTGCCTGTGGTATTGTGTTTTAGCAGCCTGGTCCAATTAATACAGGATTCTACATAATTTATCCCACCTAATCCTCACAAGGGACCTATAAGACAGTACTTTCACGATTTTTACCGATGAAGACACACACTTCAAGTTGAAGGCAGCCTGTCCTCTTAAACTTTGTGAGTCATAGTTTCACTCAAGAAATATTCTCTTCTTGCTTTAAATGGCTCACTTTCTGTTACTGTGATACCTGATGTGGTGTTTTACCTTCCATGGATCTCTATGACTTGCTACGGCAGCTGGTACATAGCAGGTCCTCATAGTCTCATTAAATAAAAGATGGAGAGGCATTGCAGGTAAAAGTTAACGTGGAGTTCTTTGGATCATCAGCCATTTAATTTTATTGATTTAACATATGATTATATTTTCTCTATGTAAGGTAAGCGTTACCCAGATAGAACATTCAGCTGCATATCATGAGTGATTGACTAAATGTATCCTGAGGGGAAATTATGATTTTTGGGCGATTCATTGCAAAGAAAAGATACAGAAAAACAACCTGTGCACAACTGAGGTTTTTAGGCAGGAAAGTGGCTATTTGTATATTTTTCAAGCTAAGGAGCTCATTTATGTCAACAATGTATTCCAGGCGTAATCTTGCTCACTTACCTCCCGAATTGAGTTGAGTGCAAAAAGCCTTTGGTCCATGTTCTCAATTATTTTTACTTCCTGGTGACTGACACTCGTGAACCTTAAATCTTTGGGAAGAAATCATTCCCCAGGTGACATTGTTCTCATTCATCTGAAGAGCGTCAAGCATTCCTTGAGCCTCTTCTACACCTTTTATCCTTAGCTCTGAAAGAAAATTTTCTCAAGTTGAAGGCATATGTACACGCCTTTTGCTTCTCTTTGTAATAATGTTACTAAAAGAGATAAATTATTCTAATCTCCTTAGACATTGGTTCAAGATGACAGAGTTACACGTATTAAAAATCCCCGTTTTTAAGACCAAATTCACTGGGGCTTCCCTGTTTTCCAGCACATGGCTCTATATTGTCATGCAATAGCTAAGCAAATTAGACTTATTAAATAAACAGAGACATTCTTTTTTCCCCACGTTTATTCATTTTGACAGAGAAAGTGAGCAGCGGAGGTGCAGAGAGAGGGTGGGGAGAGAGAATTCCAAGCAGGCTGTATTGTCAGTGCAGAGCCCAGTGCAGGATTCAAACCCACTAACTGTGAAATCATGACTTGAGCTGAGACCAAGAGTTGGATACTCAACTGACGGAGCCACCCAGGTGCCCCAGGAAACCTGAAATTTGAATGTTAGTAAATTATCTGAAACAACATATTTATATACCTGATAAAACAACAGGATCCATTTTACAGATTCATAATCCAATGTGAGTTTTCAAGAATTCATTTATTAAAGTGAGACTAATCTCTTTCCTCATGTTTTCTTCTTGTCAAAAATCTCTTAGCCCTTTTACTGCCTTCAAAGTGATACCTAAGCTTTAGAGTGCTAGACATGGAAAGGAGCTCAGAGGAGTCAGGATCTAATTCCCTCATTTTACAAATAAGGAAAATTGGATTAACTGATGTGTCCAAGGTCACACACCTATTAATGGCAGGCTCAAGACTAAAATCCAGATGTCCTGATTCCCAGGAAACACAGATTTTGCTCCAGTATTGTAAAGGGGTAATTGCTTCCATCATTTGAAATCGAGATATGTCTAAATACTGCTGGGTTCAGTCTCATCCCAAGATGGATGTGTAATTGTCTAAGGCATCATCTGTTATTCTGCCAAAGATTCAACACACTACTCAGTGGGAAACCAGCTCTAATTTAAGTCAGAGCAAATGACGTGTTTTTGTTTTTTTTTTTTCCTATTGTAGGGCATGACAAGTTTCAGAAATAATGAGCTCCACTCACCAGCCTTCTTTTTGGCTTGAGTATTCTACTCTAGAATCATTCTTACTAATATCCTCTAAGGAGCTGAAGCATTATACATAGATTCTCAGAGCCATGTTTTATTATAAGGATCATTCATACCAGTTATGCATAAGCACATACCAATATAAAGAGAAATTTGCAGTATTACATGCACCTGTTTAACTGAATGTGGACTGGTGTACTGAGGTTTGAGATCATATTAAGGTTCGGGCCTCATTTTTATGTAAACCCTCTCTGGCCTGAGGCATTTTTCTCATTATAACCCTCCCTGCTGCAGTCTCCTGCCATAAAGGGAGTTTATGGTCATGACTGGCTGTTTTTCAACTCATTGAAAAATATCAAAAGGTAGATAGTTTATTAATGTCAAACATTTGAGCATCTGGTTGAAATGGAGGAGTGGAAACAAGTACCTCTACAAACTTTCGTCTATGGAAAGAGGTAAAGTGTTATCCAAGCCCCACACTGGTACCCAAATGCCACCACCTTCTCCCCAAATGCTTTGTGTCTGCTGTTACCCAAATAAGGTTTCTCAACCCTTTTGAGACACAAGCTCTAGAGAGCATTTGATGAAAACTATACACTTCGACCACCTACGCATGCTTAATAGTTATGGACACACACACACACACCTAATGTTGTTCACAATTTCAGAGGCCTTAGTCATGCTCTGGCATCTATCAAGGGGTCTTGAGTTAGGAAATCCTGGTCAGTGTGTTAACTTCTTTATCCTAGAGTCCAGAACTTATAAGCTTTGGGGAAATCACCACTGGTTTCTTGAGATTTAAATCATGAACATCGGTCAATACCTGATTACAGTTCACAGCAACTGAAATAAAATTCCTATCTAAAATTCTTTTATTGAGTAGTAGGTGTGTCACGCCAGGCAGCCTGGAAATGTTTGAGATACCCTAACTCAGAAGCATATGGTCTAGTTAAAGACAAAGTCAACCTGGGACATAAAATGGTTGCTTAATCACAAAGTATCATATTTCACCACGTAGAGTTCAGAAGGCAACGGAATCTCTTTGGGTCAGAGTGATGAAAGTCTTTCCAGGGTGGAAGGAAACGATGTATTGCTTGAAGCACAAATATGCTTTCGGTAGATGGAGGGATAGGGGAAGGATATTTTGAGCGAAGAAGCAATGCCTTAGCAAAGCTGTTGGGAAGAATGTCAAATCAGCAAGAATGTGAATAGTGATGAGTACATGCAGTGATTTTTTCTATTCCTAAGCATCACCTAACATAAATCTTCAGAGCTGGTAGTACTATTGACCTAATTCTGATGAGGAGGAGTGGTTATATAACCAATCAAACTAAATTGGCCACAGTTTTGAGTTAGACATACATTGTTTATTGAATAATGCTTTGTGTTCTCAGCTAAAAGATCTGTTCATTTTAACCTTGTCTCTGCAATTTTTTTTTCAATTTGATGTTATTTTCTGGGTGTCAGCAGCTCTTAATGGGAGATCCAATATGTCTTCAACTACTGCTACAACCCATCTTCTCTTTTTAATGATTTTTCTCATGGCTAATAAACACAAAAGTTAGATTTTTGTGTAGTTGAACATGTACATCCCTGAATTTGCATATTCATATATCTGTGTCCCTGCATTTGCATATCACATATGTGCAGGAAACAGGAAAGGGGTCTGAAAGTTTTATTCTAAAGTATTGACAGTGGTTGCCTCTGGGGGACTAGGGTTGGAAGGTGATGATGGTAAGAGGGGAACTTTATTTTACTCTACAGACTAATGTGTTGTTTGAACTCCTTACAATGAGCTTATATTACTTTTGTAATTAAAGAAAAAGAGAAAAAAGGAAAGAAATTGAATTTGACATTCCTCCAAGTAATATGAAGCCCTTTCATCCTTTTGAAGGTACAAAGAAAAACAATTGTGCCTCAAGGGAAATTTATTTTATCAGAACCTGTACTTTTTTTTTCTTTAATCATGTAATGAAGCATCTTGCCCTGGATTTCCAGTAAGCTTGATTTGTTTAAATATGCAGATCTCTGCTAATAATTTATGGTAACTGGAAGTGGAATTTGCTAGACTGGCATCTTCACACACTGGCATGCACATGTGCTTAGGTGACATTGGTTCCCTTCACTTTCTGCCTCTCAATGATTGGGACTTCTGAAGATGATGTGCTGGCTTTCCCATAATCTCTCTTCCCCTCCGTCCTGGGATTAAGTAGGGGAGGGGTTCTGGCACAGTGCCCTAAAGCTGCAGGGTGACCTGTACAACTATGCCTTTGGTGTCAGACTAGAGATGAGACCTGCAATTTTGTTTGCTATTGTGCTCAGTGATGGTATATCATGCAAATAAAAAATCCCTCAGATGTATTTGACATTAATACCTGACTCATGAGTCTAAAAATGACACATTTAATGAAAACTAAAGGTGGGAATACACAGAATACTTTAAGAAAATGTATAAAGAAGGAATATGGATGTTTTCTATTTTTGACCACATTAAATTGCTTCAGGAAGTAGAAAGAGTATGGTAAAGAAGGACTAACCATGTACATTTTGAGGTGAGGATAATAAGTGGAAATAATGTAGAAGTAAAATGGCATTGTGGTTAAGAACATGGCCTCTGGCAGTCTAAATCCTGCTTCCTCAACTTACTTAGCTTTTCTGTGCTTGAGTTTCTTCATCTGTAAAATAAGGTTGGTTATAGTGACTACTTCCTGGGATTATTAGGAATTTTAAGGTTGCTCATATTTATACAGCATTTGGAATGGTGCCTGGTACATAGAAGGTTGTGATGAAAAATATAATTAATAAATATGTCCATCATCTAGTGAGCTGTTCGTGCTTGCCAGACCCTGAACTGAATAGGTTGTATATGCCCTAGTTTATTCCTCAGAACCTTGTAAGAGGCTTTATGATTGCTCTCATTTCACAGTTGAAGACAACAAAGCCCAGAGAGAATGAGTAGGCACCAGGAACAGAATTTAAATACAGACAATTAGATTTCAGAGCTCACACTCTCAACTATAATCATCTGGTAGAGACAGAAAGGGAGAAATAAGGAAATCCTGACCCCAAACCAAGCACCTGATCCATGGTTAAAAATATTGTAGGTACATTGGGTACAGGGTTTCCTTTTGGGGTGATGAGAACTTACAGAATTAGATCATGCTGAAGTTGGCATAATATTATGAACATACTTTGTGCCACTGAATCGTTCACATTTAAATGACAAATTCTACCTTCTGTGTATTTTACCGCAATAATAAAAAAGATAGAAGGTACGGGGACAGGTAGCCCCCACATAAAGAATATGTTGACTATTAATCTTTGTTTACCAACTACTGCAAACAGGGTGCATCAAAGATGATGGTCCACCTTCTCCTGGAGTTGGATGCTTATTCCTCAGGCAGGGATTCTTCTAGCTTGATTACAAAGGCATTCAATGCAAAATCTGAGTGTAATGAAATCTCCCTGTGGCAAGCTCATAACAACTGTCCCTCCTATAAGTGAAGAGGCATAATTGTATTTTCTTCCCTGATGATGAAGTTCCTTGCATATTTTAAGTCCTGAAGTGAGAAAATAGGAAAGCAGAGTCTAAGAGGGATTTTGTTTTCTGCAGATAATAATTTTACAAGACTGAAGGCAACATGAAGAGGAATGAAGTGAAGGGGAAATATTAAACAATAGAAATTAAGCATAATTTGTCTGTCATTTTGGTTTTTAATGAAGTCTGTGCATGAGGCCCACCGTGTACTTGCTGGAAAAGAAAAAAAAATTGTGTTTTTAACATTCTACATAGTTGTTTAGCACCAAAGCCATAGAACACTTTGATCCTTTAGTGAAGAGGGGCTAACACTTGACAGTATAGTGGGTTTAATCGTGAAACAACAGAATTGTTGACCTATTGGTATGATTTAATTGATAGTAATAAAGACATTATTAAGGGTAATGTTGGCTAGAGTTGACTCTTTAACAGCTTGTTTGTCTTATTTTGCTTATTATATTTAACCCAAAACAGAGATATCAGACTAAATCATTAAAATTTCTAACCACAACATTAAACATAACATTGTAAGAGAGCCCTGTGTGCCCTGTTCCCTTATTTTAGCCATGGAGACTGGAAGCCTTTTTTTATTTAAAGAGCAGCTTTATTAAGAAATGCCTTAAAAAAATTATCTTGTGATAAACCAATGTAAATGCAGTATGCAAAACCGGATTCTGATGAATCTAAAATGGGTGGTACTTTTTTTTTAAGAGATCGTTTTTTTCTTTAGAGCATGCAAGCAGGGAAGGGGCAGAGGGAGGGAGAGAAAATCTTAAGCAGGCTCCATACCCAGCTCAGCCTGATTCGGGGCTTGATCCAACAATCCATAAGATCATGACCAGAACTGAATCAAGAGTTGGACGGTTAGCCAACTGAGCCACCCAGGCTTCCCAAATGGGGGGTACTTTTGCTGACAAACAGAAAGAAAGAGGCCAGAACAATGGAATAGACCATTGTTGCTTCAAAAAAAAAGACCTGGTCATAGAGCCCTAGACTCCGTTAATAACCAAAGAAGTCCACCACCAAACCCTCACCATTATCCTCCAAACTGTATCGTATTCCTTGCTAACTTACCAGAGGAGACTCATGGTATGATGCTATCAGCTGCTAAGTTCTCAGGTTTCAAGGAAATAGGTTTCCTACTTGGGAAACATGATACTGCATTTATTGAATTTGAAAATGGTACATGGGCTAGAGAGGCCAGGTGGGCTGGCTAAATCTTCCAAGGTACTTAGCTTACTTTCCCCCTTGCCATGAAGATCATCAAGCCAAGAAGTAATTTTTGGATATACTCCTCTTAAATATTGGGTGTTTTTTATAGTGGTTATTCCTAAAACATTTGGTCAAGTCACTTTGATGATTTGGGGGGTGGAGGAATAAATGTTTAACATTTTTTGGTGAAGAATTAAAAAAATATTTTTAGAGACTTTTGTTGCTCTTTTTAGTCTCAGTAGACTTAGAAATGTGGAAGTCTTAATTCTGTACTATGAACATTGGCCTGTAGTCTACAAAAAAGTACGGACACTGGTATTGCCATTATAAAATCAGAATTACTATTTTTGTAGCTTGTGAAAGAGAAAAACCTTGCAGGGTGAGGAGAGGGGGAGACAGAAGCAAAGTAAAGGTGGTTTTTCTGTTTGGGAAGGTGAGCTCCAGAGGACAATTTCTTGAGAATGGCATGTGGCCTCATCCCTCACGGATCCTTTGCTGAAGCTGCCATTCATTTCAGAAGTGAAGAAGCGAAATAGGTGAAGAAGTATAGAAGGGTTCCGGGCTGGAGTTTGATAATTGTTTTATTTTATTTCCTAGTTCTGTGATGAAAGATGAGATGGCAGATCCAGTTGTCAAGCTGCTTGGATGGTCCTGGACTCAGGTGAATAAGTAATGTTTCTTTACATGTACTGATGGGAAACCAAGAACCCAGTCTCTTCAGAATTGGATGTAGGCTACCAAATAGTCCATGCTAAAGAATGGTTACTATTCAGTTTATGCTGAGAAACATACATGGGGAACATAGTTCTTAATTTGACATACTTGGTTTCACTTATTCCCTGGATGATAAATGTTCTGCTTATGGGTAATATTTTATGCTTTTGAAGGTTTGAATCATTGAGTTGTACTAAGTGTTGCAAGATGTATTGCCTCTCAAAATTGCTCTGATATTAGTGTGATCTGGGTCTTTATCTGATGGTCTAGATTGGTTACTTTGGTCCAAGCTGCCAATCACTGTCAGGAACATGGTATCATATTCGATAGCCTACCATTAGCCATGCATTAGTGACATGAGGCTTTGTGATTTCCATTTAAATAGCATAAGATGCATTAGCAGCAGAATGTTACTGTTATCTTTTATTATACAGATTGGAAATGGTGTTTGTTAAAAGGTGAAACGTATCACTTCTTGTCATGCTTTCTGTTTTTATAAATGGGAATTGGTTACAAACTTTCTGATGATCCCCAAGCATTTTGCTTATGTTAATGTGGAATGAGATGTTGCTAATTTAGGGAAGGATGAAAAAAGAAAGAGAAATATGTCTCACCAAGAAAATAGAATTATGTCCTGGGGCTAAACTTGGGCTGTCTTTCCTTGATCTGGAATTTTATTGTCTACACTTGGGGTGAGAGGTTAGAGCCTGGCCATGAAACAGTTAATTGTTGCCTAGATGGTGAAACTGAATCTATCCTCCTTTGTGCCTTAGATCCTTGGTTTGTGTCCTCAGCACTTTGCACAGTTCCTCCATTAGATTTCTAGGGAACGATGGTCCTCAAACTGTGGTCTCAGATCCCTTACACTTACAATCTGTGCTGACAGGATGGAGACTGGTTGGGATTCTCTCCCTTTTTTTCTCTCTGACCCTCCCCTGCTCTCATTCTCTCAAAATAAATTAATTAATTAAAAAATAATACATCTTTACATAATTAATGACATTTTAAAAATGAACAATAACTATGTTTTCCAAAACAAAAGGAAATTAGATGAGTGACATTGTTTTTACAATTTTTCAACCTCTTTAGTGCATGGATTAATAGAAGACAGATTCTGGGGCGCCTGGGTGGCTTAGTCGGTTAAGCGTCCAACTTTCGCTTGGGTCATGATCTCGCGGTTCGTGGGTTCGAGCCCCGCATCGGGCTCTGTGCTGACTGCCAGCTCAGAGCCTGGAGCCTGTTTCAGTCTGTGACTCCCTCTCCCTCTCACCCTCCCCTGCTCACGCTGTCTCTCTCTCTCTCTCTCCTAGAAATAAATATAAATAAATAAATAAAAAATAAAAAAAAAATAGAAGACAGATTCTTTTATCTGACAATTGCATTCATTTTGTTGTGATAGGTTCATGAAGGTTGAGGTATATGAAGAAAATCTGGTCTCACACAGATGTGTAGTTGTAAGAGAGATGAATATTCTAATATCCTCTTTTAGATCATGGGTACTCTTCTTTGATATTACACCCAAACTTGACAAGTGTGGTTTTTCTAAAGGTATTTGCAGTATGAAATCTGAAACCATATGAATTAATGTTTTATATTCCATAAATTTAAAATCAGTTGGCCTTCCTTTTATTTTGAAAGAGCCCTTTACTTATGAAAGATTTTGTAATATCGTGTATTGATCATTTGGGAAATATCGGTGCGGTTCTGCCAAATGTTGACACATTTCAGTGTACAATATAAAAAATATGTTCACTAATATCACGCTCCACCTTTTTTTAAAATTTTTTTTAATGTTTTATTTATATCTAGGAGAGAGAGAGAGAGAGAGAGAGACAGCAGGGGAGGGTCAGAGAGAGAGGGAGTCACAGACTCTGAAACAGGCTCCAGGATCTGAGCTGGCAGTCAGCACAGAGCCCGACATGGGGCTCGAACCCGCCAACCGCGAGATCATGACCTAAGCGAAAGTCGGACGCTTAACCGACTAAGCCACCCAGGCGCCCCTATCAGGCCCCACCTTATCAGAAAACTTTTTACGTACCAGAAAGCTTTTAAGCTCATAGATACAACTTTTCCAAAAACAGTTAATTTTGCTTGAAAGGTCACATTTCATCATTGGCAACAGATAGTGTAAGTTCTTCTTGAAATGACAGTTTCATGGTCTTTAATTTGGGGAAAAAAAGTCTGCCAAATGCCCAAGTGTCCATACCATGTGTATCCATTGTCCTTTCAAGTAAAAAATGTGTTCTATTTAAAAAAAATGGTGAGTTCACCTCTCTGCTCAACCACACAAGTACTCTTCCTTGAGACAACATCTGACTTCAGTTTGCAACAAAAGTGGGTATGCACCCTTGCCATTTTGCCATACAGAATAGTAAAAAGGCATGTACTCAAGGGCCAAGATTTAACAGAGTTAAAAAATTTTAACTCCCTTATCAAGTACCTTTTAAAAGGTAAACTCCTTTTCCTCCTCCTCCTTTTTCTGTATGCCAGTGTGGAGGGAATGGGGAGGAACGAGGATGTGTGAGAGAGAGAGGTTGCCTTGATTTGTGCTAAGCCACTTAGTTGTGGGTTTTTTTTTTTTAATGTTTGTTTATTTAGAGCATGAGAGAGGGAGAGGGGCATAGAATGAGGAGGGAGAATCCCAAGCAGGCTTCTCACTGTCAACACAGAGCCTGATGAGGGGCTGGAGCTCACTAACCGTGAGATCATAACATGAGCTGAAACCAAGAGTTGGACGGTTGACCAACTGAGCCACCCAGGCACCCCTAAGCCACTTAGTTTTATTACAAGTACTTTTACATCATCAGTGTAAAAGGTTAAAAGGGTCAAAAAGGCAATACTGTGTGAGGTTTATCAGAACGATAGTTTTGACCCATTGACTTCCCCATGGGCTCTTTGGAGCCGTCCTCATTCCTTCCTTCCCCTAGGGTTCTGTGGACCACACTGAGAGTTGTTCTGCGGTGACATTTTGTTTCGGAATGGTAATCCTTTGAAAAAAAATGTCCCCTTATTTTCTTTTACGATTAACTCTCTGAACTTAACTAAGTCATCAGCTGTACTGTGACTCCCATCCTAAGTGCTTTACCTGTGTGAAATATTTATCTCAAAGTGAATTGCTTAGCAGATGTTCCCACTGAAAAATAAGTTAAGGCAGAGATTCTCAGAGAAGAAAAATATTAAAGAGCATTGATCCAAACCTTTAGTGACTAGGTAATATTATTGTGATCTAATCACAGTGGCAGAATGTTCCTCAAACGTCGAAACGAACAGCTCCATAATTTTCACAGTGTGCTATGTGACAGATGGCAAAAACTGTTTTGATTTTCCCCGATATCTGAGGAGCCGCAAGCGGAGCCTGTGCCTCCCCCTTTACTCTCACTCTTTGTCATCTCTGCTCGGCCTGACAGTAGACCAATTTTTACCTCTGTGATCTGTTCTCTGGATGACTATGTTTTTCAATAGCTACTTAGTATAAAAATAAAATGTGCAGGTCCCATCAAATAAACTAATTAAGGCTTAGAAAGTGTCAAAATCCAAAACCCAGGAGGAACAGATTAGACACTGGGTATAAGACACACAACCTGACACCTAATGGGTTGCCATGGCAACAGGAGAATCAATATCCCTCAACTGGGCAGAGAGTTGACAGTAATTTTTGCTGGGTCAGAGAATTAGGAAGAGAGAGAACCACCTTCTGCTATGTAAAGAATTTCTCATTTTAAACCAAAAGCTTCTAAAGGGTTTGTAAATTCCTGTTGTAAAATTGCAGTCAAGTCTAGGAGAAGGTGAGGTCCATGGTGCTGGAGGAGGCCCATACTGTGTAAAAGACAAACTCTTCATTGCTGGGTTTTCTTAAGATGTACCCACCATGTCTCTAAAATCAGATTATGAAGACAGGTGTTTCTTATGCATACTGTTCTCTATAAATGAGTGTTTAACATATGACTGAAAACTGGCATGTGTTTTTTCTTTCTTCTGTTTATGATTAATGGTAACAGGCAAAGAATTTTTGTTTTTGACTTTCACTACTGTCTAGTCACGTTGGAAATTAGTATTTTCCTGGATGTGGTGTCACAATTGCTTTGACATTCGATCATAGCTACCAAAGAGATTAGATTAAACCTTACTTTGTGCTTTGTGGAAGTTTGTCATTTAACAGAAAGAGAGCTTCAATGTTAACATATATTTTTCCAAATCCTCTCCGGCCCAGCTGGTTTCTGAGTTAATTGGTACATAATAACATCTGACCCAGTAGAACAAGATATTTCATATCAAACCCATTTAAAGACAAATGGCGCTCTGCAGAATGCATAATGGAATGGATGATAAATTGCAAACAGGGAACAAAAACACTTACTGTTACTTTTTTCCAAAACTTCCAACTCTGAGAGTCCAAATGTTTTTCTTTTCCTTCCTTCCTAGGACATAAACTTAATGAAACTATTTTGAAACATTAAACCAAAAGTCAATATACAACTTAATCTCATAAAGTCCTATATGTCTTTTCAGTAGTGATTCCTGATGGCTCCCTCTTATTAAGTGGCACAATGTGATATTATGGTGAAATTAAAATATGGGCTGCAGTTTTGACACATGGACATTAACAGAAATGTCATCCCTAACAAATTAGGCACTGGAAAATCTGCCCGGTTGCCAGAGAACTATGCTCGTTTTTGCCTTTTGCTATAACTTATAGAAACAAACCTCATGATGTAAATGCCTGTGGGTTATATTCCCAGTTGAGAGGCAGGTGACAGGCTTCAGTGGGGAAACGAGGAGAGGCAGAATTTTTGTTTGTTTGTTTCAGACAAAGGGTTTCTGGCCTGGGGTGATCCAGCTGCAGCTGCTGTCAATATTGAGGCAATGAGCCTATTTTTCTAACTAGATCAAAAAGAGGAAATTCTGACTGTGATTCACTATATCAGAAAGAGAGGAAAAGGAAGGGGAGGAGGGGAGAGAGGCAAGAGTGATTATTCTCTGGGAAATTATTTGCTAGAGCTGCCAGTTTCAAATGAGAAGCACAAACTATATCTGGATCTATTTGCAAGACAGGAGCCTAAAGGAGAGAGAAGTAGTGTGATTCTCTGCTGCACAAGTGAGAGGAGCTTTTGTAGGATCTGCGTTTTTGTAGAGAAATGCAAACCTCAAGAGCAACTGAATTCAGATCAAACTGATGAAGAACAGCTTTTGTTTCTCATTTGCCAATTATATCCTGTTGTATTTTTCCTTGCGTGGCATCCCATGGTATTCTTTCAAGGGCAAATCTTCAGGGCCGGCCAGTGGATGCTCTTGTGGGTACCTGGATGAAAGTGATGGTGGTCAGTGGGACTTTCAGTGTCCTTCCTCCAGTCTGAACTTTGCCTGGGTCTGTGGTTCTCCTGTTCTCTTGATACTGACCCCTTGCTTGGGCCACTTTGAGAAACCTGAGTTTATGTACAGAAATGTCCTTTGATTCTACAACTTACCTTTCCCCATCCATCTGCTTTTACTTCTTCAGGTGATAAATTAAGTACAATAAATGGAAAAAGAAAAAGAAAAAAATAAGTAAATCTGAGTAACTGAACAGAATGACTCCCTACATTTTATTTATGCATTCAAACAATAGTTGTCAACAAACAACAACACAAAATATTTGCTGAGCATGTGCTCCATGCCAGGGCTGTGTCAGGCCTTGAGATAAACATCACCTAGACCTGGCAGACACAGCCTCTGCCTTCCAAGGCCACAACCCATTGAATCAATAGGCACCTATTCTGGTTCATGTTGTTATTTTGGTTGAACAGATACTAGAGAATTCACTTAAGTTATGGACTATTTCATTCATTTTAAAGATGCTTGAGTCTTGCGTGTACACACACACAAAGTTTGAGTTTTGTTAGTATGCGATTGACCAAATGAATTAGAAGAATTTTATTTTGGGGTGCCTGGCTGGCTCAGTCGGTTAAGCGACCGACTTTGGCTCAGGTCATGATCTCGCGGTTCATGGGTTCAAGCCCTGCATCGGATCCTGTGCTGGCAGCTTAGAGCGTGGAGCCTGTTTCAGATTCTGTGTCTCCCTCTCTCTCTGCCCCTCCCTCTCACATGTTCTGTCTCTCTCTGTCTCAAAAATAAATAAATTATAAAAAAATTTTTAAAAAAGAAAAATATTATTTTATTACAAATTTGGTCCAAATTATCTGGTTTCATAGCAGAACCAGGAAAAAATATTATGGTGGTTAATAATTTCCAGGTTATGGAGACATGGTTGAGTAGCTCATGAAAACACCAAACTCCAGCTCAGGGTAACTCCTTCTCTTCAAGTCAAACTAACTCTTTGGGAATAATTTATGTGCCCTTTTTTGAGGGCTGATAGGAGTTGTCCTAAAACTACACTCTCTAATGTAGCAGCCCATAGCTACATTTGGCAATTTAAATGTAAACTAAAACTGATTTAAACTGATTAAAATGAAATCACATTAAAAATTTTGTTCTCCATTCATGCTAGCCACAGTTGAAGCACTCCATCATTTCATTTGCCTAGTGGCTACCATGTTGAGGAGAGAATAATATAGAGCATTTCCATCATTCCAGAAAGTTCTGTTGGATAGTGCTGTCTAGAATACATCCATTCAGCCAACCTTTCTTGGGCATCTCGCATGCTATACATTTTCCTGGTGAAATCAAGATACAGTCTCTGCTCTCCGGGGCATGTGGCCCAATGAGGATGTGATGGCATCAATGAGGGATGAAGACAAGGTTGCCGGGAGAGGCAGTAGTTGAGATAAATTACTGATGGTGAGGAAAGGCCCTTTTAAGGATCTGACATTTGAGATGAAACCTGACACATGAGGAGCCAAGCCTGTGAAATCCAGAAAAATCATGTTTGGAGCACTGGAAACAACATAAGCAAAGCCCCAGAGGTGGGAAAAAACTAGGCTTTTCTGTAACTTCTCAAGTACAGAACTTTGATGTGACAGTGATGGTGACTAAGTATGACATTCCCTTACCCAGTCTCTACCCGGGTACCTGTGCCTGGATACTTTCTTTTTCCTTTTCTTTTTTTTTTAATATTTTTTTTTTATTTCTAGGAGAGAGAGAGAGAGAGACAGCGTGAGCAGGGGAGGGTCAGAGAGAGAGGGAGACACAGACTCCGAAATGGGCTCCAGGCTCTGAGCTGTCAGTCAGCACAGAGCCCGATGCAGGGCTCGAACCCACAAACCGTGAGATCATGACCCAAGTGAAAGTTGGATGCTTAACCGACTAAGCCACCCAGGCGCCCCTGCCTGGATGCTTTCTTACCCTATCTGGGCTCTCTGCCAATTCCTATTACAACATTTTCTCAACTGTGACAGTAGGCCTACTTCCCTGGTCTCAGAACAAAGCTGGGAGAAGTTAAAAAGAATACATTTAGCTTTAATTAAAGATATGTATGTTCCAGGGATGGACATGCTCTGATTGTGGTTAATAACAAGCTGTAGAGGGTTCTCTGTATTAATGTTCATTACCATCTTTGTCTTCAAAATTCTTTCCCAATTCAGACCTTATTGAAGCCTCTCCAGGAAGGTGGGTGTGGTGTTTCCTCTTCTCTGAGAACGTTGAGTGCCCACCTTGGCTGAATACATCTTCGAAGTTCAGGGCATCTCAGGGAGGGATGCACACTTCCTCATGTGCCTCCTCTGAGAATTTACCAGAGCTTGCTATGGAGGGCTACTTCCCCTCTAGCACATGCACTAAGCCACAGCTCACATTGACATTGGCAAATGGCCTATATTTAGAACTCCCTGTGATCTCCAGAAGCCTTGGGCCAGCTCTTGGAGAAAGGGAAGCAATATGCACTTGGGACGAGTAACAAGACTCAACAAAAACCCTGGTGTACCATCTGCTGTAACTAATAATAAGAACAACCCTTGGAACATAGGTCTTCATCGGTTAAATCTTTTTATGTTCAGTAGGTCACTCTGAGAAGTGGGTCTGCAACTGGTGCTTCCCCAGGAAATCATGTGGCAATGAAATTAACATAAAGATGTCAGTGCTGAAGATAGTGCAGATTGGAATGTCCTTGTGAGAATGTTCCCCACTTATCAGAAAAGTTACCTGGAAATGAAACCCCAACTGAGCAAGGAAATAGTCCCTGAGCATACTGCAAAGATTAGTCTTAGTCATTGTTCTTTTTGTCTTCCCACATGCAGAATATCCATCTAACCACAAAGGATGCAAATAGGCAAAGAGGATTTCAAGTACTAGATGGAGTGTATTGCCTTCTATATTATACATCTCTAATAGCCAAGCACATTGTTTGTATTTAGGTGGACACTATTGTCTATATCAAATACAATTTTCAAAAGGAGAGAGTTAACCAAGGATAGTTGAAGGAGTGCTTTGTAAAACTACAAACAAATGTTATTGAAGATGATTCAATTCTTAATAGAACACAACAAAAACCAGCCACACAAAAGTTTATTCTCAATACTTAAAGTGATAGCACCATGGGTGGGATGGGGGTGGGGGGTCAGTTACATTGAAGAAGGTCTAGTGATGTTTATGAGCTGATATCAGCTGATGGGAATTCTTCAGGGAAGATTTAACCATCCTACAATTCTTAAAATATTTCACCAATAGAGTCTGGGGTAGATAGGTATAGAAAGGAATTATTTTGTGGGAGGGTTTTATATTCCTAATAGCTTTGTCAAGTTGAGGAGAAAATGATGGAAGGGAAGGCTGATCAAAACAATTTGTTTGGATTTGGTACTTCTTTATAGGGAAAAATCCTCCTCCCTCCCTCCCTCCCTCCCTCTCTCTCTCTCTCTCTCTCTCTCTGTGTGTGTGTGTGTGTGTGTGTGTGTGTGTGTGTGTGTGTGTGTGTGTGTGTGTGTGAAGGCTGCTCATTACCTGAGAATTTAAGGGTGTGAATAATGAGGTAGCTCCTGGCTGTACAAACAACATGACCCCACGAGAAATGAACTCTGTGGGCAGTTATTTTTTTCTACATGATGCTAAGCATTTTCTTCCCTTCAACGTGATTCTTTTCATTGGACTGAATTGTATTGTGTTTGTGCTTATACACCGAGGCTCATGATCATGTATCTCAAATTTGTGTATTATATATATATATATATATATATATATATATATATGTATGTATATATGTATGTATGTATATATATATATATGTATGTATATGTTTTGTGTATATTTGTATATATATTTACTTTGTGGATGTGTGAAAAATATCCTCATAGATGATGAGATTAATATCATGGAAGAGGCAACCAGAAGTGTGATTTTACTCTGGGTAGACTACGAGATTTTGTTCTATGTGTTCACTGAGGACATGTTTTATATGAACTTCAGTATGTAGAAGGGGCCTGGCTCATAAGGAAACATAAAAATATGATAGTGTCTTTGTTTAGTAGCTAGTAAAACGATCTGGGATTGTCAATACTTTTATGGTCCTATGACTTCTCATTTAGAAAGTTAGTGCTTCCCCTTTTACCATGCCAACCCCAATCTGGCAGCTTATTAGTTTCAAATAATATTTCTATAGAAATTTGAAAAGAAAGAAATAATATTTTCTGCATATTCACATGTGGACTTCTGAAATATTAAATGATAAATTTATTTGACTTCCTTTTGAAGAAAGTCTCAATTTAGAGTATTTTAGAGTAACCCACTTATAAAATGCCAATATATATTTTCTACTGAAATTGCTTTACTCATTAGCCTCACAAAACAGTATCATATTAAATTGATTCTCACGGTAACTGAATCAGATTGCATATGAAGCTCAGATTTTATTTGGCCTAAATAAATCCCTATTAATTTTTTTATGAGTAGGTTTGGTTAGTCTTCCTGCAACCAATAGGAGAAAGAAATGCACTTTTTAAAAAAGCACTTTGGAGAAGGTGGAAGAGATTGTGTTACAGGGTGAATTGTGTCCTCATAAAATTCATACATTGAATCCCTAGTCCCCTGTACCTCAGAATGTGACCTTATCTGGATATCAGGTCATGGCAGATGTAATTAGTTAAGGTGAGGTTTTCTTGGAGTAGGGCAGTACTCTAATATGACTGGTGATCTAAGAAGGGGAAATTTAGAGAGGAGGCAATCAGCGCACAAGGGGAATGCATGTGATGATGGATGTAGAGATGGGGTGAATCTTCTACAAGCCAAGGAAAGCCAAAGATTACCAACAAACCACCAAAAGTTAGGAGAGCAGCAGTCTCTCCCTCATAGCCCTCAAAAGGAATCAACTGCTGCTGCTCCCTTGATTTCACTTTTAGCTCCAGTTCTGCGAGACCGTACATTCCTGTTGTCTAAGCTTCTTAGTTTGTAGTACTTGGTTATGGCCGCCCTAGGACACTAATATAGATTGCAAATGGGAAAACGTAAAAACTGGGATCATCATGGCGACTCATCATTTGCACAGAGTGGTGGTATGTTGCCAGGCTAGAAAAGAAATACTTCCCAAACCCCGGATGCAGGAAGAATTGGGCTATTTACCAACATCGCCATAAAGAAGTAGAGTTATTAAAGCCTCTGCGATCACTGGGTAATTCAGCTCTTGACATTGATGGATG
Source organism: Proteles cristata cristata (assembly GCA_017311185.1). Classification (NCBI taxonomy): domain Eukaryota; kingdom Metazoa; phylum Chordata; class Mammalia; order Carnivora; family Hyaenidae; genus Proteles; species Proteles cristata. The sequence continues at coordinate 621,588 of JAESUZ010003977.1, forward strand.
GCACTTGGCTTTTCCTCTTTGCCAAAGCTGCTGACAGGGTAAATGTTTTATTCATGAGGCCTGGGGCAGGAAGGGATGCAGAAGGTTTAAAATATTTTAAGAAACTCTTTGAGATGTCAGGCTAGTTATCAGGAGGTGTTAAGGAAGCTAGGTACTGCATCAAGCCAGCGGGACAATGTAACCTTCAAGAAGGCTACAAGCAGCGACTGACCATGGTCTTGGGAAGCCATTCCATGTTCTTAGTCTTGTATTTTGTATTGACTTGCACCCATGGTCACAAGTCAAAGAAACAGGAATTCTGCTGTGGCTTGAAGGTCCTTCTATCTCACCTAGGATCCAAGCTAACCCAATTTGGAGAATAGTCTTAGCCTTGGAAGTTCTACCTGCCCATGGATCCAGACTCAGGATCTTTCCCCAGAATTGGCAACTGCTGGAGCCAAGGGAGTCCTTTAAGTGACAGCACATAGCTTTAGCTTACAGTCTCAGGAGGCCCATTAGCTACACATTTTAATTACCTATTAACAAAATGGTACTGCAAAGTATTTAGCACAATAGATTTTTTTTTTTTTCTGAGAGGATAGAGAGCAGCAAGTTGCCAATGTGACTCTTCTCTTTCTCCATACAGAGAAAAGTCTTTTATAGGATAGCAGGTTTTAATAAAGATGGTTTGTACTTATTCAGGTAGCCATAATAATAGAAATTCTGGGTTTATGTAAAAATTCATAATGAAAATGGACTTTGTCCTTTCATTCTATCTTATGACCTGAGAATTTTAATATTTCATAGTATCCACCCATAAAGTTTTGAAATTGCTTAGACTCCTATAAAAGAACCAAGAATGAAGCATAGCTGGTACATAGTTGCCAATCCAAGCATTTTCTCATTGCCAAGGAAGCATGCACCTCATGTCTAGATGAATCTTTCCAGATTTTCAGCTCTGTTGAAACTAAACCGAGGGGGGTGGGTGATGGGCATGGGGAAGGGCACTTGTTGGGATGAGCACTGGGTGTTATATGTAAACCAACTTGACAATAAACTAAGAACAAAAATAATAAAACAAACCCTAGGGAAAAAAAAGAAACTAAACCAGGATAAAATGAAGAGTTAGAATATAAAATATATAGGTGGAAAAAAAGACAATTTCTGTGTATCCGTTGCCCTTTATTTTTGGGGAAGTTTCAGTGTCAGAGACCCTAAGAACTTTCCCTTGGGTCCCGATTAGGAAAAAAAATCAAAGAGCAGAAATTGACAGCGACAGCCACTCTAAAACATGCTGTCAAGATGCATCAAAATATGTCCCTACATTCTCCCCTTTCTATCTGTCAAAGCCATTGATTATTTTCAATGAAGAAAGCCAGTGACAGTTGCTGGAATTGTAGAATTCGGCATAGCAACTAGGTGATGCCTGTCACTCTCTAAATAGACAGGACAAAATTTACTCTCCGCATCAAAAGTGTATTTTTGGAGGCATAATTAAATATGGCTTCATAAAATATAACAATAAAATGCAGAAAAGTGAACTAGGAGACCCAGGACTCTTTTCTTGGGTTTATTGGGATTTTCCATGAAAGTGCTTATTTTAGGTCTCTTTCAAAACAAAACAGTAGCTCCAGAACTAATTTCAACGTTTTAAGTGTTTAAGCCTTTTCCCTTTGCTGTGCTGACTAAGAGGGATTTGTGTACCCTGGAGTTTTCAAGATTCCAGGACTGCCGTGCATCTGGCCAGTCAGCTTTGGTCACACATGTTGCTAAAGGTTTGGGTGGTGTGGGAGCACTTGAAGAGCTTGCATACTTAGGACAAATCTTAGGTTGTCTGGTATCCTAGAAAAAGAGTAGAACCCATGATGGATGTGTATTAAAGCCATAAAACATTGAACGTGGACAATTCTTGCTAGCAGCAGCAGAGGCATGAACATTAGCCCATTTCCAGGGGCATCAGGGATGTCCCTCAGAATCTGGTGGCAGGGGTTAGGCTAGAAGGGAGCAGTGCAGAGGTTAAAGTCAGTATGCTCTTTTTTTTTAAGTTTATTTTGAGGGGGTGGGGAAGAGAGAGAGAGAGAGAGAGAGAGAGAGAGAGAGAGAGAGAGTGCTAGCAGGAGCAGAGGAGAGGCAGAGAGAGGGAGACTGAATCCTAAGCAGACTCTCCACTGTCAGCACAGAGCCTGATGAGGGACTCGAATTAATGAACCATGAGCTCATGACCTGAGCCGAGATTAAGAGTCAGATACTTAACCGACTAAACCACCCAGGCACCCTAGCATCTGTGTGCTCTTGCAGGCTGCTGTGATGTGAGTCTGAATCCCACCTGCCTGGCTTCCCTTGGTCGTGAGCCTGGTTCTCCGGGCCTTCCCCTGTGTTTCTGAGTTTCCCAACATCTTTTCAGTAAATTCCTACTCTGCTTCTATCAGCCAGGGTCTATGTTTTGTTTCGGTTTTTTCTTTGCAACTGAGAAACCTCACTGATGAAATGTTGTGACTTCAGTTTGCTTGCAAAACCTCGGAGGGCTCAAAATGTGGTCAGATGAGAGCAAAGCTGTTAACTAGAACCTACTGTATGAAAGGTAGTATTTGGTGGTTTTTCTCTGTCAAGTTCTATTACCTCTATGTGCCCAATAGAAAAAAAATAAAAGCTTTATTTGCTATACTACAAAACTAATAATAACAGTGGCTATAGCAGCTACCACTTACTGAGATCTTATAATATTTCAGGCAGTGTGCTAAAGCCTATGTGTAGTTATTACTGAATCATCCCAACAATCCTAAGCCAAAAGTATTGTTATTAGTACCATTCTATTTATTTGGAAAATGAGGTACAGAGAGGTTATGTAACTCGCTGGGGAGCACACAGCTAGGAAATGTGCAACGGGGGGTTTGAAGAGCTGCCTGATTTATGACTTGTGACTTAAACTTGTTTACATTTAATTGTTCTACTTTTGACTTCTAAAAAGCCATACAGTTTCAAAGTAGTCCCACCGATGCCTTAAAAGAAAATAGATACCCAAGTCATCTCTAAAGAATTATATGTAAGATGATCCCCCAAACAGGTCATAACTTCGTAAGTTTCACTCGAAAGAAAGATACGATCAGAAAGAAGAGGGAGATCTTTGAGAAGGGGGAAGCGGCAGCACTGGGAAAACCCAATGGATGTGGTTTACAGTTTTTAAACATTTAGGTCTACATTAGCTGCCATCACCCAAATTCATATCTGCAGCTGACTAGAGCCATACTCTGAACAGTGTTTTTGTTTTTGAGATCAATTCATTGGTTTCAGGAAAAAAAAAGGCAGATCGGATCTTTGTCTGATATACTCTACTTAAGTCTAATTTGCAAAACACTGTATTCCAGCGTTCAGCACACACTGCTCTGCGGTTAGTCATGTACACATGCAACTGCATTTGCAGGAAACATTTTAAATATATAAACATTAATTTATCTGTTTGAAATTCATAGTCATAAACCCTGCTTAGAGCATAATCTAAAGCTCTTCAGAAGAAAGATGTAAAGGATTAACAGAGCTTAAATCAGGAATAAGTACATGGGAATATATTGGGTGCCATGCTCTGATGGGTATTGTCAAAGAATCTTCTAATGCTTGTTGAGGAAAAATGCTATTTGGTTTCCTTGGAAAATTTTAAACGGTTCATAAAATTAAAACATGGAATCCTTGGAGATATTCTATCTTCAGCTGAGCAAAAATGTTTTTTTAAAAGTTCCCTTAAAAATATTTGAAAACAAATCTATAAGAGAAATGCCAAGAAAATTTTCCTGGGGAGAAATCAGCTTATATTTTAACAGAGTAAATGCAAAACATATTCATCTCTAAAAAATGCAATATATGTATATTTAAATATACAATTGTATGTAATACATAAAAGGGAATAAGCACAAAATATGTCTGTGCATACCACATGCAAATACATATTCTATAAAACATTCATAGTTAAAATTCATAGTTAAATAGTGAAATTCATAGTTAAAAAATTGTTATACAACTGTTATACAACTATAACAGATTAGAGCTGGTTTATACTCTTGTTGCTTTTCTCTTTCTGTAACTAGTTCTGCTTGCCCTTGGCTCACATTATATTATTAAATCTTGGGATAATTTGAAAGAAATATTGCTCCCAGCTGCTGCTATAGAAACAAACTAAAGAGACAGTTTAAACTGGCATGAGGAGATGAGACAAACTCTGTTAAGAATTCCCTTTTCTGGGGCGCCTGGGTGGCTTAGTCGGTTAAGCGTCCGACTTTCGCTTAGGTCATGATCTCGCGGTTCGTGGGTTCGAGCCCCGCGTCGGGCTCTGTGCTGACTGCCAGCTCAGAGCCTGGAGCCTGTTTCAGCCTGTGACTCCCTCTCTCTCTGACCCTCCCCTGCTCACGCTGTCTCTCTCTCTCTCTAAAAATAAATAAAACATTTAAAAAAAAAAAAAAAAAGAATTCCCTTTTCTGCACTCACATTTGTAGGTTGTTGGAGATTTAGCAAAGGCCAGATCTCTACAAGGCTAATAAATAGAATGCGACAATAATCCATGATCATTACTGGTGCAGAGGTGCCTGAGTCTGTGTGTGTTAACTAGGTGTTTCTGGTTTGCCTTTCAGTGCTACTACTTCAGCCGTGCTTTGGCTCCTTAGTCTCCAATTTTCTCTTCCATTGTGCTATGGAAAAAAAAGCTTTTCATATTTTATCTGGAAGAAAGAAGTTAGAAACTTGGTAGAAATATTACTGCAGATATTTTAGATTTAAAGACCTTAGGTTTAAGGGAAGAATGTTAGAATATATGTTTGAATGTTAGAACATATGTTCAAATGTTAGAACATATAGAATTTGTTACCCCAGACATGGTAGATTTTTTAAAAAAAGAGAAAGTCAGGCAGAAAACTAGGTGAATATGAGGAAGACTGAGTTACAATGACTCACCAAGCAACTGGCTAGCAACTTGTAGTTATTTGGGAGATTTTTGACTTCATGGATGTAAACTACATCCCTCACCAGGAAAGGAATAATTTACTGGGTAGACCATTAGTCTGACTTGATTTTCTTTCATTTATTCATGGAATATGTATTGAATGTCTGCTATATGCCAGGTTCTACACTTGACACTCTGTGATGATTGATGCAGCCACTTTCCCTGGCTGAATGGAACTTAAATTTGGTGGGCGAGAGGGATTATGCTGTTATGTGCTGAAGTTATGTGCAGGGAGTACCAGTCTCCAGGATCTCAAGAAGGTTTCCAGAAGGAAGGGATTAAGCTGGGGTTCCAGGGAATAAGAAGTCAGCAGGAAAAAGAAAGAGGTAGGGGTAAGAGTGTTCTGGATTAAGAGGGAGCACATGCTGCTAATGCTTGGAGGTAAGGAAGAGCCTGGGGTGTCAGAAGATGCTAACAAGTTCTGTGCACTGCAGTTGGTCCAAGATGGATAAACCAGACGCGTTACAGTAAAGTGATGAGGAGAGTGCATACACAGAGAGCCCTGGCCCATAAACAAATGACTTCAGTGACCAATAAAGGAAGGCAATAAACAAGTGAAATGAAGCCACGCACCTAGGCTATATCTCGAGACTAAATGAGAAGCTCAGTGTAAATTCTGATGGCTAGAAACTTCAAGTGAGGCAGACGAACAGCACATCACTGAGATGGATTTGCTGCAGTGGACAGAGGAAGGCCAGCAGTGAGAGACCGTGCTCTGGGAAATGGTGGAGAGTGTTTGGCAGCAGCATTCATTCAAGAGCAGGTCTCAACAGGCTGACATGGTTGATGATGATGAACATGGAAAAAGTGTATTGTTTGGAAGATGGATGGGGTGGGTGTGTGTAAAATAGGACTTTCCTTTTGGAGGAAATTAGATAGTTTCCTGTAGAACCTTTTGTCAGCTCTCAACAGTTTCTACGCCACGTAAATTTGGGATCATGATTAGGTATCCATTATTGGCTCTTCTACATGAATAATGGCAATTTATTTTTAGAAAAGTTCTTTTAAAGAATTAAATGACATACATCGATGATATAAGGAGGTGGAGAATTACTTAGGAAACACCTGTGTGCCTCTGCCCAGTTCTAACAAATACGACTTTTGCCAAATTGGCCTAAGATATTTTTAAGAAATGAGACACCACAGGTATGTTGAATTCCCATGTACATCACTCACCAGTCCCATCCCCTCCCTCCTTCCTGAGGGAACAGTTTTCATGAATTTGGTTGTGTTAATCACCTGTATGTTTTTTTAAAAAAATAATTTTACTACATTCTGTATCCTTAACATATAGAATTGACATTTTAAAAACTGTATAAATGGCATTATACTATGGGTAGGTATACATCATTCTGAATTATTTTTCACTCAGCATAATGTGCTTATGATTTTTCCATAATGATACAGCTATAGCTGATACTCTTAGCTGCTTAGTATCTTGTTCTATGAGGATACTGTATTTTAATGACAATATTTACACAGTTTTATAAATGTTTGCTATTATAAATAATGGTGCAATGAGTATTATTTTACTTACCTTCTTATGAAAATAAGAAGAATCGGTTTGGTATATATGCCTGGATGTGGAAGTGCTGTCACAGGAAACACCCATATCTAGTTTTACTAAGTATTGCCACCTGTTTTCCAAAGTGGCCTCACCAGCTTCTACTCCCTGTAGCTGTGTACAGAAGGTCCTCTGTGTCTTTGTCAACACACGGTCTGTGTCTTTGTCAACACACGGTATTGTCGGACATTTAAATCTGTGGCAGTCTAATGAGTGTGAAATGGTGTCTCAGTTAGGGTTGAGCCAGGAATGCTGTCGGCATTGAATGCAAGTAACCGATTGGGAAGTTGGTGGACCAGCTGAGAAGCTGAGCAGGCTGGTGACACAATATCCACAGTAGTAGGAGGCTGCTGGCACCCTTAGGGCTGGTGAGAGCAGAGTCCAGAAGCTGGGGCCATCTGTCTGAAACTGGAACCAGTGTGGAGGATGGGGGCGTGGGAGCTGAAGCCAGAGAGGTTTACGGAGGCTGCGAGTGATCCTCGGAGAAGCAAAGAGACACCTGAGGCACCGAAGAGAAGTCCTAAGCTCTCCTTTCCCTGTCCCCGCATCTCATCCCAGTGTCCCTCATTTGGCTAAACTTACCCAGAGGCTGGAAGTTTCTCATGATAAAAAGACAAGTAGGGCAAGAGCAGGAAATCAGTCTGAAAGTCTACTGACCATTGGCTAGAACAGGTGCTATTGCGCTATGGTTTTAATTTTTATGTGTCTGATTTTCAGCGAATGTATTTTAAACAGTTACTGGTCATTTTGTTTCCTGTGAATTCTTTTCAGTTTTCTTTGTCCATATTTTTCCTGTCATCTGTCCATTTTTAATTTACTTTTGGGAATTCTTTGTATATTATGGATCTTAATCTTGGTTAACTGTACGTGTTGCTAATGTAACTCATAATATAGCTAATTTTCCACTTTTTGTTGTATCTTTTGTGGTATAGAAGTTTTAATACATAAAACACAAACTTCCCAGTCTTTACCATTTAAGGTTAGTACTATTTAGTTCAAGGAGATCCTTCTCTATCTTGAGTCACATTCCCCCTATATTCTCCTTTAAAAGTTCTAGTTTTCTAGTTTCATTTTTCGTATTTGTTTTTAATGTACTGGGGGCTCATTTTTTTATGGTGCAATAAGGGTACCTTAAAATTTTCTTCCATAAAGGTAACCAATGTCCCAGGCCATTTTTAAATACTCTCCCATTTTTAAAAAATTGCTATTATTTTCATATATAGAATTTCCATGTATGTGTTGGTTTCTTCTGGTGTAAATATGTCTCTGGGATATCAGTATAAACTGGTCTGGTTTATATTCATGAACAACAGCGTGCTGTCTTAATGTAGCTTTAAAACAAGACCCGATTGCTAGCAAGAATAGTTCCTTCCAATTTGGCTGGGATATTTCAGACTCCTAGGTATTTTGTGAATTTTGAGATCATTTTGTCAAGTACCATGAAAAAAAATGTTCAAATTTTAAGTCATGTTTTGTTGAATGTGTAGATTAATAGCAAAATGGTCACTTTTATACCTGTATTTTCTCCTTCACTAGCATGGTATGTGTCTGCTATTACATAGGTCCTCTTTGACATGTTTTATTTTCATATAAAAATATTTCATATATTTTATAATTTCCTCCATAAAATATTACATACTTTTGGTGGTTTGTTTTCCCACTTGATATGTTGTAGTTTGGATTATCATTAAAAATGGCATTTTGAAACTAACATTTCAAGTTAATTGCTGCTAGTGCAAAAGAATCCAAATAATTCTTATGTGACCAACATATACCCAGAGAACTTGCTGAACTGTTTCATTAGGTCTGTCTTTATAGATTCTCTTGGATTTTCATAAAGACAAAATCATGCAGCATATGAATTATGGTAAATTTCTTTCTTTCTTCCCAACCCTTACACCTTTGAGTAACATTTTGTATCTCCCTATGTTGCCCTCTATCCCTTGAACAGAGATGGTGACAGCTGCTTGTTCCTAGCTTTGGAAGGTACTGTAATGCGTTAGCATTAAATACAGTTTTTACTCTGGGATTTCTTGTTTACTTTTTTAGGCTACAGAAGTTCATTTTTATTCCTAGTTTGCTGAAGGTTTTGTTTAAAGTCAATTAAATAATAGGTATTGTTTTGCATCAGATGTTTTTCCTGCATCTATTGAGATGATCACATGACTTCTCTGAACTTCTTTGAAGACTAATGCTCTGCCCAAGTAAAATCTGAACTTGAAAAACACAAAAATCAATACTGTGTATTTTCTATGGACATAGATAGATGTAAAAGCATTTTTTAAAGGGAGGTAAGACTACATACAGAAATGATTCTAGGTAGTACTTTTGGGGAGAGGGAGAGAAAGAAATGGAAAGGCAATGAGTCCAGATAGTATTGGGGATGGTAGAAGCACAGCCATTATCTCCATCTAATATTTAACGGGAACATGTTCCCATCTACGTTCATAATTGCTTCAACAATGTGTGCATAGAAAAAAACAGGTGTGTAAAATTAATGATAATTTTGAGTGCAAGAATGTGCATAATTGCCAATCCTTTCCATGCTTTTCTATAATTTTCTAATTTACAAGAACAACCAGAAAAGCCATTTAAAAAGTATTACTCATCTGGATTATGGGTGACATGGGATTTAAATTGTCCAAGTTTGGTCTTAATATTTGGAAAGTTGAAAGCTTGAACCTCATTTCTTCATGCATATAATCAATAAGAATTCATGTATTTAAGCCCCTAATTGAGTGTGGCTGTGGAAAGATAATTATATGGACCCATGATTTAATAAAATGGATGGAAAATACAGACAGGCTTTTCAAAGAGGTGCTGAATCAGCGTGTAAATCAAAACTCAAATATTGCTATCACATACAGACCAATAGTAATAGTGTTTGATAGTTAGTTTAACTATTTTTAATAGGCAGCCAAGTCCTATTGCCTGTATATTACTAAACAGGATGTTTCTTTCTGCAAATGTCTCTTTCACTCTAATTTTTATGTTTTTCTTTGCCTGGAACCCGGGAACTTAAAAATCAACCTTTTCCCTCATGTGTGAAGTAAGAGTAAAATGTCCTAGCATAACTATTTGAATACTCAGGGTTTGGTTGCCCAACAGATGGTTGGACAGTTTGAGTATCGGCTTAGGGTGCCAGCAAAATGTACATAGATAGATGGGTAGATAGATGAATAGATAGATAGACACACATAATAGGTATGTGTGTGTACATTCCCACATACATATGTGTATAGACATACATATTTAAGCATGTGATATTTCAAATTAAAGAATGAAAGCCATAATCAGAGGAACTGGAGTTGCACGTAGGCTTACTTAATGCTATGGTACTTACTTAATTTGGAATGACATGGATGAAGGAGTAAATACCACAGACATTCCAGTGTTTTGGGCTGATGAACATTTAAATCTGGCCCAATGAACACATTGCCTAGTGAACAACACAAAAAAGGGCTCTTTGTGATAATACTGATAATACAAAGTCTATCACAGACAGGTAATCCAGTTAGTCACAAAAGGTGTGGAAGCTGAACCAGGCATGTTGTACGGAGAGTGAAGATTGAGTGAGGTATAGATAGCTAAGGAGGTGTGTGTGTGTGTGTGTGTGTGTGTGTGTGTGTGTGTGTGTGTGTGTGTATAACACGAATTTAATCTTGAATGAGGTGAAAAATAATGAAATCCTCTCTGATTAAATGTCAAATGGCTTTGAAAAAAACCTTTTCCCCAAATGGCAATAGTAGATTAGTCTATAATGGGAAAAAAACCAACTAGACTCTGAGCATACGGGGTCTGGGGGACACGATGCTGTGAGGAAGGAATGTGGACAGAGAGAAAAGATCAGCAAAAGGCATGAGGAATAAGACAACTGGTATCCACATTGATGTCCTTCCTTGAACTTGTTCTGGAAACCTCCCCCTTTATGTTTCCTGACTCCAGTCCCTGCTCTGACATGGCCAAAAAAAAAAGTCTAAGAGATAGAGCTCTATGGCCAGTCTATTAGTCACTCCAAATGCACTGTTAGATATGAAGCTGATGGGCAAATAGGCTTTATTATTGTTCTGGATATGCACACAGCTTAGAGGTATGTTTTCCACGCTTTGTCATACTGTTTGCAGTTACAAATAGGAAAGGAAGGAATTGGAAATTGTTAAGCTTGAATAAAGTCAGGAGCAACGTTCTATTGAAACAGCAGTTCGGAAGATATTAGAGATGCACATCCATCTTAATCTTTACTCCCAGGACCATTATTGTACTGAACATTATAATATTTTTTTCAAATATCAGAAATGGTTACTTTCTGTGGTTTTATATAAAGGTGGACACATGAGCAGATCAGGTGCTTAAGGGCAAGGCTTTGGAGCCAGGTTTGAATAGGAACTTCACTGGGCTGTATCTGAGTGACAAGTTGCTTAACCTCCCTGAGCTTCCACTTCCTCATTTATAAAATGTGGTAATAATACCTCCCTCATACATTTCTTATGAGGAATAAATTATACAGTGCAATAAAATTTTGCGTGGTGCAGTGCACAGTGTAAAGTACTAAGGGAATAGTGAAGGTGGTATAGAGGTGGTGATTAGTCAACACTGAATTCATCAGTAGTATATTTTGCATTCATATAACAATGGTATTGTGATTCATTGCATGTAAAAACACCCACCTTCAGTGACTTAACAAAATGGGGGTGTATTTTTCTCCTGTGCAAAAAGAGGCACACCAGGGCTTGTATGGCTCATGGAGCAAATCCTTAAGCACTCAAATTCCTTCCATTTTCCCTGTTCTGTGTTTCTAATATTCTGTGACTCTAATATTCACAATTGGCAACATTCCTCTGCTTTTTCAGGAATCATGCCTATGCTCCCAACAAAAAGAAATGAAAGGTCCGGGCCAGCCAAATTTGTCCCTTTTCTATCAGGAACACAAAGCTTTTCTAGAAGCTCTACTCAATAGACTTCCTCTTTGATGGCAATGGGTGGAATTCAGTCACGTGAGGATTCCTTGCACCAGGAATCCTGGGAAACTCTCTTTCTTAGTGAGGAACAGCTGCTGATCAAGCAAAGTGTGGCTCTGATATTAAGGAAAGAAGAGAGAATAGATCTTGAATAGGCACCAACAGAGTCTGCCATAATTTGACATTAGAAATTATTTGTTTTCTGGGGCGCCTGGGTGGCTTAGTCAGTTAAGCGTCCGACTTTCACTTAGGTCATGATCTCGCGGTTCATGGGTTGAGCCCCGTGTCGGGCTCTGTGCTGACTGCTAGCTCAGAGCCTGGAGACTGTTTCAGAGTCTGTGACTCCCTCTCTCTCTGACCCTCCCCTGCTCATGCTGTCTCTCTCTCTCTCCTAGAAATTAAAAAAAAAAAAAATTAAAAAAAAGTTATTTGCTTTCTGGCCCTCCAAATGCCTAAGGTCTTAGTAATGAGAGAGTGAGAGAAAAAGCATCTGCTATGGCCTGATTTTAGTAGGGGAGCTAGACTGTGGCATGGCAGAGCCCTGTATCCCTTTAGGAGGAAGCAGGCAAATATTAGGCAAGATTTTTTAATTTCACCTAAATATTTTCCCATCACAGAAGGCAGCATGGTATATTGGTTTAGAAGAAAGCTCTCAGAAATCAAGCAGTCATGACTTGGAATTAAGGCCTTGGCCCTATTTGAGTCAATAACTTTGGACAAGTTATTTCATCTTGCTAGGATGTAAAAACCTAGGAAAGCAGTGGCTTTATCATTTTTGTTATTGCTGTATCCCTATTCTCTAGGAGAGAGTTTTCCTATAGTAGGTGCTCAGGTATTGGATGGATGGATGGACGGACGGCTACAAATGTGAAGGAGTAAACTCTAACCCCTGAATTCCTCAGCAATGAATGGGATTAATAGAGACAATCTTTAGAGGTCATCATGAGAATTAATGAGAGAATATATGTTTTATAGAACACTTCAATGATTCCATTGTTAGAGAAATACAATTTCACTTGGAACATCCCAAGTCTCCCTGAACCTGAGAAGCTCTGTGGGCCTTTTCTGAGAATCTATTCAGCCAGCTGTTTATCTCCAGGTCTATTGGCTTTTTAGATAAGCTGCACTATTGTACCATTCAAGTGTAATACTAATGTATTTAAAGCAAATATCCATGAAGTATATTTCCAAAATGGAGAGCTGAAGGTATGTGTGCCCATATCTATGTACATGTATGTATACACACCTGCAATGGTGGTTTTAATTTGGATAAAATTTTGCTGAGATTTTAACATCTGCTATTTCAGACAAAGCTTGTTAATTAAGGGTTAGTGCACTGAATTAGCAGTAAATTAATACTCATTTCTGTGCTAGCACACTAGAGTGGCAGGAAAATTACCTAAATTAGATTCAGGTAGTGAATTTATCATGGTCACCAATAATGGGGTCTAAAAGGATTTTCTGTGAAACACTTCCATAAGACCCCAAAACCCTGTCCTTATTTAGTTACTTGCAGTGGATGAATCTTAAGAAATGATGATTTGATGGGGCACCTGGATGGCTCAGTCGGTTGGGCAGCCAACTTCAGCTCAGGTCATGATCTTGTGGTTTGTGACTTTGAACCCCATGTCAGCCTCTGCTGACAGCTCAGAGCCTAGAGCCTGCTTCAGACCCCGTGTCTCCCTTTCTCTCTCTTTCTCTCTCCGTGCCCCTCTCCTGCTCGTGCCGTGTCTCTCTCTGTCTCTCAAAAATGAATAAACATTAAAAAATAAATAAAATTAAAAAAAAAAAAGGAATGATGATTTGAAAGAAAATTCCCCTCAGTGGCATGTGCCAAGTACACACACACAGTTAGCCTTGGCTGATTTACAGGGTTTATGCAGAACTTCAGAATTAAGGCCCAGAATGGCCTTGTGCTGATAATGTGGAAGTTGCCAAATTGGATTACAAGGCAAGCAAATCCTACACCAGCAACCCGTCAACAGCCAAACAATTCTCCTACGCTATGTCATGATAATTCACCACCATCAACTCCTCTCCATTACATGGTGAACTTCTGGCACCAATGCCAAAATAAGGCTGTCTTCTATGGGGTGGACAGTACTTATCCAGACTTTCTAAATCAAATTTATTGACTGGGTGATACCATGTTATCCATGGCCACTTAGAATGTATTCTATGACAGGGAAGACAGGGCCACCAAATGGGAAAGTAACTAGCTTGGTGCCATATCTTTTCTGAGAAGAATGATTCACTCCTATCACACACACTGTGTCATTGAGAAGGGACTTCATTTCCAACCTCATGGAACATAGACTGCAGGAAGGCATCAAACTGTGCCTGCCCATCCCTCTGAGCTCCGTGGTTCTGGAGGCCCTCCACAGCCAACTTTGATGTCTGGACCTATGGGCCCATTGCGTATATGTCTGCTTTGTGTTTCTGCCCTAGCCATTCACCCTGCTCTGGCTTATAATGGGAATATTGACTGGCCATTGACTGGGCCTGGGCAGGCAGGCTTTGCAGTAATTATGAATGAAAGATGTCAGTGGCAAAGCATCTCATTCCAGATATTTCTACACATAGTCAATATTGGCTTTTGTAAGCGTGACTGAGCTCCAAATGGCTTACAGTCATAAGGGAATGACCAATTGAATAGCTATTATTTCATCCAATTGATGCTGTGCTTTTTGTGCAAAGGGAAACAGGAATGCAGAAGCATGCACATTTTACACCAGCCTGGTTCTTGCTTTCAATAGCTGCTGAAAAATACTAGCTATTTTCCCTAGGAAGCCAGCTCCTAGGGAGAGGCTATATGTCGCAAGTGGAAAACCGTGTTAATTTTCAGCAAATGTTACCAAAGAATAGAATTTTCTGCTCCAACTTAATCATTAATGCCTTTATTCCCACCAGAAAGAGGAGTATTTCCTGGAAACTCTTGAATGCCATTTCACTAGTAAAATAAAGAGTATGGCTAAGAAAAGTCCTGGTTAACTGGACAGTATCCCATTGGTCTTGTGGAAGATCCATGAATCCAGTCAAGGACTGAAATCTTCCATCTCCTGATAGGCTTGGGTAATCTAAGATTCAGTCCACTTTGAAAGATCTTGCTCTTACATTCTAGAGGCCACTGCATGTCAGAGCCACTTTACATTTTTATGATTATCTAAATATCTACAGAACATTTTTCATTTTCTACAACTATCTGGTAGTAAAGCCTTAATTATTTTAGCAAATAGTCAAACCAGTTCCTTGGTACCTTTCAAAGCAACCTATCCCAACTCCCGTGATGTGCAGACAGTGCTGGATTGGATGGGCCCTGTTGGGGGTAGGATTCACACCAGACAGTCACAAATGCCCCCAAGAGCACAGAGCTAATAAGCAGCAAAACCAGGAGCTGACCTCAGAGCTGACATCTCTAATCACTCTGCTCTATAGTCTCTCCACCATAGGGAAGGAATAGCAGTATGAGGAGTCCATGGTAGTGGCCTGTAGAAGTGACAATACTAATGTCAAGGGTAGTATTGGCCATCATTTTTTTTTTTTTGAGTTCTTACTCTGAACTAGATGTTGAGATACTAAGTGCTTTCCTCAATTATACTTTTCCCCAAAATAATCCCATGAGATGTGCTATATTACCACCTCCATTTTGTAGAAGAAACTGAGAATTTCAGAAAATTTAACAGATTGGCTCAGGGAAGAAATAATAAATGACAACTGGAATTTCAACCCAACAGATGTCTTTCCTTGTGTCCTAACCACCACTCATATAGTCTGCTGCCCTAGAGAAAAGAAAGGAGACATGAGGTCTGCTAACATCATGGGAGGACCAAACACTGGCCATGGGGGCATTTCAACCTCAGAATGACACAGAACAATCAAAGTTCAGGTCAGCTTTGGTTTGCCTTCTCCCTTTAGTCAAGTGCTGAGACCAGGAGCCCCGTGGGCTTGTTAAAAGTAAGCATGGAATTCTTAGGCTCTTCAGACAGAAACATGAACCATGGGAATAAAGAGATCATGAGACACTGAAACATGCACCTCTGGCAAGGTACTGTGCTTAGGTCTGTAGCAGAAGGATCTCAACAACCCTCTGATGTTAACAGAAACCCTCTTCCTTCCCATGAAGAATCTATAGCTCAGATATGCTAGGTAGCCCTCACCTGTTTCCCCACCATGAAAAACAAGGGCCGGGTCATGCACAAGTTTGACTGACTCCAGAGTATATGGTCCTGGGGATCAGAACTCTGGAAAGGTGACCATATATTTGAGATCCTCACTTCACTCCCACCTTCACCTGAACTGCATCCTGTTTGTGTCATTTCATTTGCCTGTAATCGAATTCTTCTAGGGAGAAAGAAGGAATTTGTTCTCCCATGATTATGCATTCCTTTAGGATTCTTTAGCAGGGATGGTCATGACCAAGGGGCCATGTTGGAATTTTGTGGGGCTATTATTGATTATTGCATTCAGTTATGTGGAGGTCGAGAATGCTAAATATTCTGAATGCCTCGAACAACCCAGTTTCTGCAACACTTCCAAATGTCATTCAGAATTTCATTTAAGCGCAAACACCATTTATACCATTCAAACCTTGAACTTGACTACAATTTACATATCAAGTACAAAATAATCTCTTCAATGTTCTAGTATAAGCTGTATTTTCCAGGAAGGCAGATGCTAGGTAAATGCAAAAACTTCTACTTCATTGTACAAAATTAGCTTTTACCAGCACCCACTCAGGTTTTCCAAAGCCCACTATGGTATCTGTATCATCAGTTTTCTCTTGCTGCATAACAAATTATCACAACTTCAAACAACACACATTTATTAACTCAGAGTTTGTAAAGGTCAGAGATCAGCATAGCTTAGTTAGGGGCTTCAGGGTCTCTCTCAAGGCTGTTGTCTTATCCAAAGCTCTACTGGGGAAGGGGACCCACTTTGAAGCTCAGTGAGGTTGTTGACCAAATTTGTGCTCCTCGTTTGAATAAGAGCCTCAGTTTCTCGCAGGCTATCAGCCAGAGGCTACCCTCAGTTCCTTGGCATGTGGCTATCTCCTTAGGGCAGCTTACAACATGGCAGCTACTTTACCAGTACAAGTGAGGAGAGCCTACTGCAATATGGGAGTTATAATCTTAAGTGACAATCATGGAATTGGCATCCCATCACCTTTACCACATTTTATTCATTAGTAACAAGTCTCACCCAGGACTCAGTGGGAGGGGACTACAAAAGGGTATGAATACCAGCAGACAGGGGTCATTGGGGGTCATCTTAGAGTCTGCCCATCATAAGTGTCCAAGACTGAGTTCGGTACCCTCGTACCAATGCTTGAGAGTGGAGTGTTGCACAGTGCCTTTCATCAGAGAGAAGTTTTGGGATAGATCTTGAGTGGCTGCTGTTGGAACTGTCTCTACATTTATTTGGGCCACAAACCCAGGCTCAGAATCTGGCACAGTGCTATTTCCCTAAGTAAACAGACAGACCAGAATTGCATTCTGCAGAGTGGGCTTTAAGAAGGCTAACTTGGTCAGGGTAATTCTCAGTGGGAGGCCTTGCAGTATCCTCCATGTCATCCCCGTTTTTTCCTGCCATTATTTTTCTATTCGATGCCTCTTTGAGGTTTTCATCTCAAAATTTTCTGTATCAGGATGATGGTTTGTATGTGAAATGCTCATTTTTAATTACATGGGCCTGGTAATAGGTATGCAGTCACGTTGGATCAGCTTCGGATACAAAGAATCCTTATTTTCAGCTGATTATATCTTGAAAAGATTTGCAGCTACAGGCACCTGGACATTGGAATGCATCATTGTTCACTAGATGAACATCAAGGGACAGAGATTGAAGCATAAGGGAGGATGCTGGTAATGGTGATCTGTAAATCAGACACAATGAAGGTGAACTGAGTAAAGCATGAGAACTTGGGATTGGAAGGGAGGGTCCAAATGTCCACCGTCTCACTGTTTCATGAGTCGTGAAATGATAAGCCATAGCCAAAGCTACCATAGGTCTTTCCTATATGACAGGGTTAAGAAGTAGACCAAGCATAATTCTTTAGTGTCTAATGCGATGCAGCAGGCCGGACGAGGTGGAGAAGGCAGACCTTCTCAGGGCAGCAATGAATTACCCACGAGTCATAGAGGCTTGTGCACCCCTTTGGCATCTTGACTCCTGCAATGTGACCTTGTGACAATGAGAGAGACCCTTATTTCTGAAGCTGCAAGAGTAAAATGCCTGGGACTCCGATGTTTTTGAGTAGAGATCAGAGCCACTGAGCGTAGACCCGGAAGGAACTTTTAAAGAGCCCCTGTATCTAACTAACACCTTCATTTGACAGTTTGGTAAACTCCTATCCAGGGTAGCAACAAACTTACACAAAGACAAGAACCAGGTGTTTTATGCCCTTTTCATCCTTGCGTTTGCCTTTTGAAAGTAGGCATCCCAAAATGCTAGTGTCCATATAGGCTTCATTAACTTGGAATGGGAAAAGCAAGGTTTTGTTGGTGTTGGGAATGGGTTTCTGGCCACATCTCCTGGGGTCATGCATT
Source organism: Proteles cristata cristata (assembly GCA_017311185.1). NCBI lineage: Eukaryota > Metazoa > Chordata > Mammalia > Carnivora > Hyaenidae > Proteles > Proteles cristata. The sequence goes on from JAESUZ010003977.1 coordinate 639,621, forward strand.
GTATAACTATCCCATCATATCTCACAGTGAGCACCCCCTACCCCTGCTCCAAGTGAGTTATTTATATGTCTCTGCCCCGTTTAACCCCAGTAATCCACGTGACTTGTTTTGGCTGATGCGGTGTGAGTAAAAGTGAAGTGTGTTGCCCAAGGGCCAGCTCAAGGTTTGCCACATCTTTCCTCTGCTATGAGACAGGCAGTGCTCCCAACAGAGGCTGCCCTCTAAGTCTGGGTCCCAAAGTGAAGAGAATGTGGGGCAGAGCTATTCCCAGATGGTAATGAAAGGCAATATCAACCGCCTTTGTTATGGGGGTTATTTGGGATGTCGCTGCAGCATGGTCTGGTCCAACCTATCAACTCAATTTGGTGGGTGGACTACATACACAGACATATGTGTTGTCACCTTTTCCAGGTAGTCTTCCTCCAGATTGCCTCCCCTTTGTAGGACCCCACCACTATGAATAACATCCCCTCAGTCATGGAGCTGAAGGTCATACCTGCCTCCTCTCCCTCCTTCTTTCAACCAGCTACCAACTGCTGCATTTCCACTTTCTAACTGCCAAGTTGGCTGGGTTTTGTCCCCATTCTTATTCTCCAATCAGTTCTCCATAAGTGCAGAGAATCCCACCGGAGGGTTTTTGTTTTTGTTTTTAAGTGGTTGCTGCAAGACCAGATTTAATATGACTTACATAGTCCTAGCCATGTGTTATCTTTCACTGTGTTACTACTAGGATCCTCTTCACTCTCGTCCACTTTCTCTCCCTCTCTCTCTATCTCTCTCTCTCTCTTTCTCTATCAATTTATTAGGCTGCCTTTCTACTTGGAGCCCCTACCTCCCACCTACACTGCTCACCACAAGATCTCTCATGCCTCTCCCTTCTGCTCACCTTGCCCTCCCATTTATTTGGCTAACTCCTACTCACTTTTTGAACCTCAGCACAGAGTTGCCTCCCCTTGGAAGCCTTCCTTGATGGCCAAAGTAGGAGTTGGGTATGAGTCATCTGGTTCACGGCACCCTGTACTTGCCTCATCATTGCTCTTTATGACCCTGTACTGTCATTGTCTGACGTGTGACTGTTTCCCAGTAGACTATATTCTCTGAGAGGTCCTCGACACTTTGCAAAGCAATATCTATCCCATGAGAGATGACCCTTAAACATTTGCTACTGAATACTGGGTTTTCATCCTGAAGGTAGAGGAAAATAATGCCCAGACACAGGAATAAAATGTTTTATCTTAAAAATAGGCTCTCTTGGGTACGAAGTGTTTATATTTTGTGTAGAGGAAAGATAAAGCTGTTGGAACCAACTAGAACTTTCAAAAATACATGAAATGAGCTACATGTATTATATAATATGGGACATACTCCTTTCTACTTGGTGTGTGCAAAAATCACAAATTTTTCATCAGGAAATAAATATTTAAAAATAAAGCAACCATGAGAGCTGGGGGACTTTGGTGAAGAGTGTGAGGTGAGGATGGGGCAGGGGACAAAGAAGAATTTGTTTGTACTTGTGGGTCCAAGCAGATTCATTGGGAGGGAGGTGTGTGTGCATGAGAGCAGTGTTTCATGTTTGAAAATGCTTCCTCAAGAGATTGTTCTCTAGAAAGTCCAACTTTCCCTCCTTGTTCTGTGCTCCAAACATGACCTGATTTCATGAAATGGGATGGAAGAGATGTTACAAAATAAGAATCAGCGGAGTCACTGAAGAGAGCTGGGTTTGCCTGAGCCTCTTGCAAACCTGGTGGTTGATGATTATGTCTGAATGGTTGTGGTCGATTTTCTGGGCAGACAAACTCCGACTGGGTAATGGTCTTTGTTTCAGTGCCTCTCATACGGAATGGTTGCCTGTGCATGTGGGTGCATGTTTGAATTGTGGGTCTGCTCCTGCTGCCAGAGAGTTCTCCCTTGTGGTGGATCCAGGGCATAAGGCAGCGTGGGAACACTGAGCCTGGGTCCCCCCATGTTCCTCAAGGAGGAGAACCTGGTGCGTATCTGGCAGTACCTCACTCTGAATGATCACAGGCCCTCACGGGTACTGACTATAGGAGTCCCCTTGGGCATGGTGGCCAGATAAAAGACTGTGTAAGTACATTAGGTATGTAGGTAGAAGGACAGGCAGGCTGACAGACAAGTGGCTGGCTGGCTGGCTGAGACTGTGCAGGGAAATGTGCAGGTAGATTAAAAAAAAAAAAAACTTTCTAGGGTGCCTCGGTGGCTCAGTTGGTTGAACATCTGACTTGGGCTCAAGTCATGATCTCGTGGGTCATGGGTTTGAGCCCCATGTCAGGCTCTGTGCTGACAGTTCAGAGCGAGGAGCCTGCTTTGGATTCTGTGTCTCCCTCTCTTCCTGCCCCTCCCCCACTCCCACTCTGTCTCTCAAAAACAAATAAAATTAAAAAAAAAAAAAGAGTTTCTAAGGATCCCAATGATGGAAATATATTCTTCCATGACACTTAGTTGTAATTTATTAATAGTCAACACAGGAAATCTAAATAAATATGAGTTTCTACCAAAGATTTAATTAACTCAAACTTTAAGGCATCCTTAATTGATTTTTATCATCAAAATATTTTAAATGCATCATTTAGAAGGGGGAATCACAAAGGGGAGGTTGGTAAACATAAAACTCCTTTGTCCAGGCATGAGAGAATTTCAACAACAGAGCTCATTTCTCCTCTGATAACACAGTTTCTCTCCACTTATAAAAAGACATAAGTAGCATAATGAACAGATTAGGTACAGAATCACCACCAAGGTAATGAACCTGCTCAAGCGATTATCCCCCTGTGCTTTCCCCCTGGGAGAAGCAGACCCAGGTGACATCCAGATGCGAGGCCAACACCTAAACTGAGCTGGATGCTTTGTTCACAGCACATTGGTAGTTGGGCTGATTTCAAAGCGCATGAGGGAGGTGGTGGATTGGATGTGCTTTTTTCCCCCCAAATCACCAAGACTTCCTTTCCATCTGCAGTGGACGTGCATGTATGTCAGCCCCACACACCCTCCCTTTCTTTAAAACACAGCTCCCCCTTCTCTTGAGGACTCAGACTCAGAAGTAGGGCCAAGAACCAGGTGAGCCAATCACAGTAGACCCAGGCCCCAAGTCAAGCCAATCAGAATTCCCCATTGGGATTTTCTTTTAGAGGGAGTGGTTACTTATCTAGTAGTAAAGCTAAGAAGGTTGGCAATTTAGGAGAGCAAAACCAAGATACAGAAAGGAAGAGATGGAAGAACCAACCAGAAAAATGGAAGGGGCCAGGATCCAGATGGTATTTCAATCCCTGAACCACTACCATCCCCAAAACATAATTTCTTTGACTCTTGCCTTCCTGAGACCTGGCTGTATAGCATGTCCAGAGCTGTGAGCTTCCTCCCTTGTCTCTTCCATAAATACCCAGTGTCTCTAGGTTTGTGTTGCAATGGAATGAGTCCTAAATAGGTTCTTTTCTTTCCACTTGGTTACTGAATACCTACATTATGGATGAATAATGCCTAAAATTTGCTCTAAAGGACCTCATGCCCCATGGGAGAGATACAAAGAGGCAACATTGGTACAGTTTATTTAGGAATCTGACAGGTATTTCGTGGAATGTAAAGACATATGCCAAAATGTGAAAACTAAGTTCAGGTCATAATATGTAATTTTTAAAAATATTTAAATTTTAGTTAACATACAGTGCAATATTGGTTTTAGAAGTAGAATTCAGTGGTTTATCAACGTATGATGTATTTTCCTAAAATGATTCTTAGGTGAAGTACTTGTACAGTCTGAATTGGTATTTCAATTTTTAAAAAAATTAATGATTTAAAAATTTCCTTGGTCAAACAGATATGGGGGACTCCAAGTTAGACAAAAATGTTCTGCAGGAGTTTTCGGAGCCTGTGAGGCTAGCACACTTGGGAGCATAAAAGGGAATAATTGAGTATGCAGAGATTCAGAAAATTTCATAACCAAGGAATGCATTTTTCTCGGAACGTGTGATTAAATTTCAGAGAACCAGTGTTCCTTGGAACACAGCTGGGGAACACCCACACTTGATCTTTACTAACTTCTCAATTGGTTTATGTTAAGTTCCAGGCAGAGGTAGGCAAAGAAGACAAGCTGGATTAATTAAATTTTTATTAAATAAATCCCAAGGCATGTTCCTCTCCCTGCCACCATTGTGGGGTGGGTGCCAGAGCAAATCTTCCTTTTCGTTGCAGTCGGGAAGCATGCTAAGCCCTCAAAAGAAGTTGCTATGCTACGATTTGAAAAGCAGTCTTATTTTCTTGAAGCCTAAGATGGCCTTGAAAAATGGGCAACAAACGTCACCTAGGTAGATGTCAGCTGTATGAACTGTGGAGGCAGTTGGCAAATGTCACTCTTAGTTCTCTTTGAGCCTTAAAAAGTAACTACTCATGGAAGTTTGCACCTTGATTTTCCCCTTTCCATCATACGTACATTTAGGAAAAGCTCCTGTTGCAACCACAGCACACTGGGGCAACAGAATACCATGGAGGCTAAATTCCAGTGATGAGCAGAGGAGCATCCTATGGGCTCCAAAGTTTAGCTCTGATGCCTCCATGGACCCTTGGGAACTGAAATATGGAAAATAAAGCGATTTCTGTGACACCTTGATATATGGGGCAGAGTATCAGAATGCAGTCTCCACTGTTAAGGGAGAGGGAGTCTGAGTTTTCCATTTATATTCTGATTCAGTGTCTTAGTTTGGTGTATTTTTATGCTTTTGCTATTTATTGATTTGACCAACGTGAATCACCATTCGGCAAACAGGGCCGCATTAATGCGTTAAAAGCTCATTATGAGGATAATGGACACGAAGTAAAAAGGAATCAAATGATGTGAGTGTAAAAGGCTTTTCCCTAGACAGCTGAAAATAAATTGAAAACAAATTCAATTAAAATAACATTCAACCTTTTTATTCCTTCTGTAGTGTGATCCCTCTAAGGGAGATGCCCAGAGCTAACACACTGCTTTGAAAGGCCGCCCCTCGGCATCTGACAGAGCCTGGCAGGCTTCGGCACAACATGCTGACAAAGGGCTCTGTTGTGGACGCTGTTCTTTGTAGCTATGTGCTGCCCGCCCACCCCCGGAGATGGAGATCTCTACATCTGCTGGTCCTAACCCTTTCTGCTCTGTTCTGGTTAGAACTCCCAGGGACCCTTGCAGGCAAGTTCCTCTTCTCTCATCTCTCAACCTTTTTATGCCCCAAACCCAGATCTTGGCCTGTCTGGCCTGAGCCCACACCCACACAGGCACCCCAGCTGCTGCTGCTTTTAAGCCTTCAAAATGGTTGTCAAATTGCTTCTCCCTGATGTATCGTCCTAGCCACAGACCCCTCTTACGAGGTGTATTCATTTCCTAGGGCTGCCTTCACAAAGTACCACAAACTGGGTGGCTTACAACAACCGGGAATTTATTGTCTCACAGTTCTGGAAGGTAGCACTCAGAAGAATGATAGCATCGGCAGAGCCCTGCTTCCCCTAACATCTAGAGGGCAATCTTTCCTTGCTTCCTCCTGGCTGCAGGTAGTTTGCTGGTGACCTTGGGCGATCCTCGGCTTGCAGCTGCCTCACTCTCATCTCTACCTCTGTCATCACATGAGGCTCTCCCTGTGGGTCTCTGTCTTGGCCTGGCCACCATCTTATAAGAGCACGGGTCATATTGGATTAGGGACCCACCCTACTTCAGCATTTCCTCATCTTAACAGACTATGTCTGCACTGACCTTATTTCCGAATAAGGTCACTTTCGAAAGTGCTGGGGGTTAGGACTTTTATGTATTTGGGAGGGTGGTCTGGGTGGGGGGGAGACACAGTTCAACACATAACTTGGAGCTGTAGTTGGCTGGCCTCCCCCATTCTACCTGTCACTCCTCTGAGGAGGGCCTGCATGGCAGTCAGGGATGGTCTTCAATTTGAATCCTATCCCGGCATGCCTCTCCTTAAAGACCCGGGACGACTTTGACAGGACTTAAGATAAAAATCTAAGGTGCCTGAGGTGGATGAGGTCCTGTGTGGCCAGGAGCCCTTCCAGCTCTGCTGCCCAAAGTCTTTACCCGCAGCCCGTTACTGAAGGCTCTCCCCATTCCACCTCAGTTCACACCATCCCACTTTTGCCTGGGTTTTGTCTTCCTTCTTTGTCAAAGTACCCCTTGGAAGTTGGCTCTTCTAAAAGGCCTTCCTGGATTCCTCCAATATCATGCCCTGATGCAGTCTGGTTTTCTCCCTCACTCTTTTACATGCTTATCACATCTGTAATTATCAGAGTGTTTATTTGTTTAATATCAGTCTTACACAGAGGTTGGCGAACTACAGCCAATGGGCTAAATTGGGCCCCAGGCCTATTTTTGAAAGACTCTCAAGAAAAGGATGCTTTTTACAGTGTGGGGATTGGGGAGGGGGGTAGAATAGGCAAACAAAAATATGCTATGGAAACTACACATGGCCTGCAAAGCCTCAGATACTTATTCTCAGGATCCTTGAAGAAAGTTTTTTGGTCCCTGGTCTTACCCGCTGCCAACACCCAGAGAGCCAAGAGCTTGTCTGTTTTCTTCACCGCCACATCTAGAAAACTTTATAAGGTCCCTGACACCTCATAGGTCCTCCAATAAGCATATGATAGAGAAATAAATTATTCAACGGACGGTTGGTTCACAATGACTGTTGGTTAAGTTAGGAGAAACCAATCCTTTTAAATTGACTGCCAGAGGGAATTCTGTGGTAGTAGATACAGATTTTGATAACTTGGTATTTCAGTCTTTTAATAAATTTTTAGGACTAGTCATGTTTTAGAGAATGGTCCAGGTGCCTGGGAAGGAAGTGGACTTGAGAAACTTGTCTAGAAGGGACAGGATATAAAGTGCAAGGAAGGCTCTAACCAGGGAAAGCACTAGCTACAGTGGCTTGCTGCAAGTTCAACTCCTTTTTTGTTGTAGGGAGGAAGCAAATAGAGAGAATACCATATCTAATTTTATCTTCTCAACACACAGGCACTTCCCCCTAGTGACAAACAAGTTTTCTTCAAAAGTGCCTCTGGCCCAAATAGGACTCTCTCTCACAAGTCATTCCCCGGGTTCATTGCCCTCAAAGTACAAGCTGTAATGGACAAAGCAAAATGTTTAGCATCCCCAACCCCAGACTACCTAAGAAAGTTTAATGTCTTCTTTAGCCCCTGGAAACTCTCAAGGAAATTGCTGGGGGCTGCAGCCACCAGTAGTCAAAGGGCTCAGCCCTTGGTCCGCCACCATCTCTCACTCTGAGGCCTGTCAAGAAGGCTGTCATTTGAAATTTGGCTTCAGCTTATTTGTCTCCCTGGGTTGCTGCCGTTTTAATGCCTATTTTCAGAAGCAGGTTGATCTGAGATGCACAATCTGCTGGCTGGCCTGGCTTCTTGTAATTCAACAATTCATTTCAAAACTTCACCTGGTGAGTCTCAAGGAATCAAGCTTAAGGGTGGCATTAAGCCGTATGTGAGGCTTTGTATTTCCCACTTTTGGCTAAATTAGAATCCGTTTGTCTTGGACTTAACTCTAAGCCTTCCTACCAGAACTTACCAGGATCTTTTATTTCCGAACAGAATTTAAATTTTCCTTTAAACACAAGTCTTAGAGAGGGGCCTTTGTCTTCCAAATGTGCAGTTGCTTTATTGGATAGCTGGCAATGCTCTTCCTCCCTCTGCCTCGTATGGATGTCACTTTCCCTTCCTGCGGGTCTCAGCTTCAAAGCCAAGCCGCCATCATGGGCCCTTTGTTCAGCCCTAGCCATGGACATGCCTGTGTTTGAGTCACCCATCCACCTCCCAGCCCAAATGAAAAGCCAAATCAAGTGCCTCTGTTCTGGAATATTTGAACTATTTTAAATCATAGTATTTGTACATAACAACACATAATACAATGAAACTTAAATTTGTTTATTCAAAAGATGATGGAGACTTTATTTTGTGAAAGAATGTGACACGTAATGTGGGCTGGGGGTGAGTTCCTGGCATGCACGCACGATGAGAGTTGCAAGATGTGAACCTCATTCAGTCTTGTCAGGTTCACTCTGTGCCTTTGTGTGGACCCTCATCTGGAGATGCCATTAGCATTGGCAATGAGACACTCGGCCAAACATCCTTGTTGCTGCTTCTCTGTGGCCAAAAGGCCTTTGTCTTCCCCTCTGCTTTCCAGGACAGTGTGCTGTGTATTTCCTTTAGAGGATGTTTTCTGATTTGCAACTATCTTATTTAATTTACCTGTTTGCATTCTGCCTGCCCCTCCCACTAGACTGTAAATTCCCTGAGAGTGGGGTGCAGACGGTGCTGGTCACCCCGCCGTTCTCAGTCCTTGACCCCCAGTGGACCCTGTGGGCGAGAGAGTGATGGATCCTGTCCAGGGGTGGGGATGAAAGTGGATTGTCTGTGGATTGTCTGCAACATGCAAGGGCGTACAAGATGGCTCACCAAGCGCTGCCGTGTTAGGCAGTGGTTCAGCACCGAAGCCAACCAGCTGGTCTGGCCACTGAACCTACACATATTTGCTCACTGGTGCCCCCACTCACCTCCTCTTGGCTACCTGGCTCCGAGGCTGAGCGAAGCTTAGTCAGTTTTAAGATTCTGAATGTGATGAACCATGTAAATCTTGTGTCCCCTCACCTTGGTTTTCCTCTTCTTCTCCTTCCTTTCCTGTTTTTGAGTTTATGGAGTGATTCATCTCTGAGTCTCCCTGGATTCCACTGTCTTTCCATTGCCCCAGATTCCCTCTTCACTAACTCCAGCCATCACGGGGCCTTGACCCATCTCCTGGGTCCCTGTTGTCAGTGTGGGGCACGAGTTGTCAGGGAATCCAGTATCTGGGACTCCTCTGCTAGTGATCCTCCACTCCATCGCATCCATGAGCTCCCCATCTGATTGCGTTGTTTGGTCTTCCAATGTTCAGTGAGCATTGAAATCAACCTAGAGAGGACACACATGCCTTCTGGAGGCAGGCAGCCTGGGTTTGAACCCCAGCTCTGCCTTTAACTAGCTGTGAGTCTTAGTGCAGTTGTTTAACCTTGCTGTGCCTCGGTTTTCTCGCCTGTGAAATAAGGATAGGAATCATATCTCCCTCACAGAGTGCTGTGAGGATGAAATACATTAATATGAGAAACCACCTAGGACATTGCTGGCATACAGCAGTGCTCAAATGGGTCAGCTTCTCTGGCATTCACACATTTGCACATTCAGCTCAGGAACGGTCTCTTAAAGAGTCCTCTTGCTGGGTGCTGGGTTTTCTATTGTGTGTGAGGTTATCTGTGTACAATGGCAATTGTTTGTTTAAATGGGGGCCTGGCCTGAGCTGCTGCCTGTAGAGGAAAGCTGGAGCCCTTGGCAGTGACCCTTGGGATGATCACATCTGCTGCCTGGTCTCAATGGGGCAGAGCACCAGCCACCATGCTCAGGGTGCCTCCCTTCCTGATGCCCATGTTGCCTGATGGCTGGCTGAGGCCTTGGGGTTAGGGAAGGAAACAGCAGAGGAAGCCTAGAGCCTCTGGAGGCCTGAGCTCAAGCCAAGGCCAGGAAGCAACAGGCTGTGATGAACTACCAGGCTGGGAACGGAAGCAAATGCCAAAGAGCAGCATGATTAGTGCATCAGGTCGGCTCCCTGCTGAATCCTTGTCTGATTCAGGAGCAGCAAAGGCAGGTGTTGTCTTGAGAGATGGGCCAGGGCCAGATGCCACGTGCCACGTGCCCAGCAGCACGGCAGTGGGATCCAAGCTGTGGCCATCCAGAGACCCTTAGCGATGACCGACTCCTCCATGGCTCTTGGATCTCAAACCACTGGGCCTACTGCTCTCAGCCCCGTTGCAGCTTTACCGCTAGGGTATTTTATGTGGCTATGGGCGGCTTCCCCCAAGCATTTCTCACAACGAGCCAGCAGATGGCGCACTTTCTCCTGTGTTCCGGCCAGAGGTTCTCAACTGGCAATGAGTTTCTGCTGCTAAGAACCACGAGTAATAAATACCTGTAACATTTTGAATATAAAATGTTGCAGGCAAAATATACCGGAAGCTGCAGGTTGGGATGGCAATTTATTTTTTATTTTACAAACACGAGATTAACCCTACATTAGAATTTACAAAAATATTTTATATGTATTTCACCAGAACCCCCATCAAAATAGATGTTACCCCTCTTTTGAAAAATGGGTAGGATATATCTTGATTCCTCTATATGCCTCTGACTGTAAATTGTACATTGACTCATTCGATCCTAAACTATGTGGCAATACTACCGTTGCTATAATGATATTTATAATGATAAGAACAAAAATAATGGCTCCTACTGTGGATTAGGCATTTTACATGTATTGTCTTGTTTAACCCACACAACAACATCATGAGGCAAGAATCAGCAGTGATGGTACTGACACACTTTGAGAACATGTCAGTAGCCTCATGCTCACTGTCCCAGAAGAGCTTCATCAGACACGAGGTGACAAAAATTAACTCACAGGAAAATTCCTCGTCTCAGATAAAAACATGGCAACCTGCCCCTTTGGCTTAGACAGTAATTCGCTCCTACTTTAGTACCTTGTCCTGCTTACCCCCTGATGGAGGAAGTAAATGTAACACAGTGCAGATGATACATGAAATTAACAATAGCAACAATAACAGGTATCATTTATTTAACTCTTACTATGGGCTGTGTCCTATCCTAAGAGAATCTTTAAAACTTTACATCAACATTAGTAAAAAGGAACACTAGTTAATCACCACCTCGCTGATGAGGGAAATGAGGCCCAGAGAGGTTTAGTAATGTTTCTAAAGTCACAAAGCTAGCACGAAACTGTTAACTCCAGAGCAGGCACTAAGTTAGTGGCCTTCAGAACGTAATTACCTGAGTGAATTTGCCTCTGTTCATTTCTTGGTTTCTTAGCAGTGTCTTCATTAGTGCAATATTTTCTCAATACCCTGTTCTCTAACTCTGCGGGAATTTGGGGGGTTTTTTGTTTGGTTGATTGGTTTGGTTTTTGTTTTTTGAGATGGATTTCCTCTTCATTTATATCCACGCAACTGCCAAGTCAAAAATACAGCCCCAGTTGGTTAGTTCAGATTGGTGTTTGGGACCCACTCCATAGTCCAGGATGAGTCCATGTTTTTGAATTATTAAAGGGATTTGGTCATTTGGCAGAGCAAATGGGCTTGCAAGATGTTGGCCTTGGCATTGAGTCTGTCTTCTCTGTTTCAGAGGCAAAGGGCACGTAGCTCCCTTCCTCGGCAGTTTGAGTCCGAGGAAGCAGCCTTAGACCTCCCATTCTCTCTCCCTTGTCTCCCCACTTCTCTTTCTTTCTACTCCTTTTCCCTTCATTGCTTGTGTGACTTCATTTTCAGACACAGCTGGGTACCCCATTTGGATGAGGAGGGACTGGTGAGGTACGCGCCTCAGCTTCCCTTGTGCCATCCGACCTTTTCTTGTTAGCACTTGGATTTTGAAAGTACGTTGTTGGCATCGAGGGTGGATTTTTGTCAGAAGAGCTTATTTTCAGGCCTGGTGGAAATTTCTCTCTGAAGAAGACCGCTGTCTCTTCCTAATTCAACAAATAGTGCCTAACGCCTGGTTATAAATCCTGTTGTTCTGCACATGGGGCTGGTGGGGACATCCTTGTTACCCTCACTTCCTTAGTGGCTTCGTCCCGTTTCCCAAAACTCTCCATTCCTGAGGATCAGATCAACTGCTTCTTTCCTCTCTCACCCTTCCAGAGTAAGACTGTCTGGCACCCAGAAAGGCATCCTGTTTAGGGGGTTGCCTGTCAAGTGGAGGTGGGGTGGGTATGTTGGTGCAGAGCATATCCTGGCGGTAAGGGAGGCCCAAGGAGGCAGGAAGTACGGGAGGCTCAGTGGTGGCACAGGAACGTTCCCCAGAATTGTTCCACGGGGTAGTATTGGCAGCCACGTGCACACGCGCGTGCACACACCCACACACTCTCTGCCACCACTGGGAAGCAAAATGGTTTCCCGCTCAAGCAAGTCCTGGGAGCATTGAACTACAGTGATTTCTTTTAATGCCCATGATTCTAAAATGGGGCCATAGCTTGGACAGTTTTCCCATTTTGTAAGCCAAAGAATCTCTTCTAGCAGACGACTTCATGGGGCCAGTAGACTAATGCATATGGACGTGTTAAGGGGCATGAAGTATGCAACCTACTCTCAAATAATTGATAAAAACATATACTAATATGTGAGAAATAAATGTAAAAGGATGGTGAATCTGGGTGAAGACTGTTAAGAGTTCTTTGCATTTTTTGTTGCAATGCTTAGTAACTTTGCAATTACTTTAAAATACTGTCCAAGAGGGTCATTGCTTATAGACCAGATTCATCTGTGAGATATAGAAGAAGCAAACACACAGCACCCAAACTGAGAACCTGCAGAAATCAGGGTGCAGATTTGCCTCTGGTCCCCCCAGACCGGGAGTTGCAGTGCTCCATGAGGTCACTCCCTGGAGCTGGATGGAAAGCCATGTGGCCTGAGCAGGTTCTCGGGGTGCCAGGTCTTAGCCTATCTTTCCCCCTAGGACTTTTGGAGGCATGGAGGGTCCAGGTGGTTGGAACTGTGACTGGGGAGGAGGAAGACAGCAGAAGCAACCCCGCACAGCAGCTACATCAGCGGAGGTTGGGATACCATTTCACCTCACTTAGAGAGTTCTGCAAGTTTTGATGAATGCTCACCTTATTGCAAAGTATATAAATTCCAACCTAGCATTCTTAAACCTCCTGATTGTATGAATATGACACAAAAGCCTAAATGATCAAAGTCTATGATCATTTGTGCCACCACGGTTAGAAATTGGTCACCCAGACAGTTCCCCCAAATAGTGCTTCACATTTGCCCTTGGATAATCTATGAGCTCCTGACCCCACCTGGACCACTGCTCCAGCTCTCCATAAGCCTCATGACCAGACCACTAGGTGCAGACTTCCAGCCATCAGGGTCTACCTTGAGAACTCCAATGGGGCCAATTCTGTGTGTTCCTAAAGCTCTCATTCCCATGGGTGCCAGGATGTGGCACCATCAATGGTGAGAAGAACCTCTCTCCCCAAAGCCTGCCATATTTTGTCACCTGGACCTCAGAGCCCCCTTGCTTATTTCTAGAGTCTCCATTTATCTCAGAAACTGTGATTCTGTTTTGAGCTAGAATTTTGCCCAGCCCCACATGGGAAGCAATAAGTACACGAACATAAATAAAACAGACAAAAGACAAAAATGATTTAAAAAAAAATTTTTTTTAATGTTTTATTTATTTTTAGGAGAGAGAGAGAGACAGCGTGAGCAGGGGCGGGTCAGAGAGAGAGGGAGTCACAGACTGAAACAGGCTCCAGGCTCTGAGCTGGCTGTCAGCACAGAGCCCGATGCGGGGCTCGAACCCACGAACTACGAGATCATGACCCAAGCGAAAGTTGGACGCTTAACCAACTAAGCCACCCAGGCGCCCTAAGCAGGCGAAAAAATGATTTTGTCACTCTTCTGATAGTAGAATCTCAAACTCAGCCCATTATGGGAGTTGGAGACACACCCAGCACTTTGTACTCCTTCCCCTCCTGTTTTTCCTAGCCCAAACTCCTCTTTGTACCCAGACACAACACGTGTTGTGTGTTCCTTCTATGTTGGAGCCCCTGGGTGGCTCAGTTGGTTAAGCGTCTGACTCGATTGTGGCTGAGGTCATGATCTCAAAGTTGGTGGCTTCAAGCCCTGCACTGGGCTCTGTGCTAACAGTGCAGAGCCTGCATGGGTTTCTCTCTCCATCTCTCTGCCCCTCCCCTGCACATGCTCTCTCTATCTCAAAATAAATACATAAGAAAACTTAAAAAAGAACAAAACCAAACCCTGCTATGTATATTTAGACAGTAGTTTTAAACAGCTCATCAGAAGATGGTGGTAGAGTAGAAATAATTCCCCGAATCGTAGACCTCTTAACTTAGTGAGCACATACCACCCCACCCCCCCTTTATTGCATCCAGTTCAGTGCTGAGTGCTCTATTATACCTTCTGTCATTCAGTCTTTCTAATCACTAACTTCTGGTGTTAGGTCTATCTTCCGTATGAGAAGAGAGGGAGAATAACATCTCACTCAGGATCTCATGGTTAGCAAGCACTGGAGCCTGAACAACTATCCAGAGATGTCTAACTCCAAAGGCTGTGTCTTTAACCCATTTCATGATTTTGATTCCCTTTCTCCAAGCTATTATACCCACCAGGGGAGGTTGTGGGACCTTTCCGAGTTAGAATTCCCTTAGAATTCCTGGCACCCATGACTGTTACAAATCTCAAGGTGAAGTTTTAAAACTATCCACCTCTGAGTAATCTAAAAGAAGCCAGAAAAATACCTAATTCATTCACAATTGATATTTGACCCTGAAGCACATTAAGTATTTTGGGAATAGTAGACCCTCCTCCTCTATTTTGTTGGCTCTGGCTTATATTAAACTGCATTTGCCTTCCCTGAGTTTCACTGAGTCCAAGGAAACATGAGTAGCTCAAAGCCTGTTGAGTCACCAAGAAAAGTCAGTTCAGAAGTGAAAATCTGTAATAGAAAAACCATTATCAGATTATTCGGAAGTGGATAATGTAGGTGTGCATGCTTCTTGCTAAATGGGTTTCAGGTGAGAAACCTATTGCTTCTCTGTGCAGTTCAGTATCCATTCCATGCCTGAAAATGGAGGTTAAATTTCTGCTCTGACAGACACTCATTTATCCTGTTTTGTACCCATATTCTACACTTGTCTTAATTTCCTCTCAATTATGCTCAGACATTAACTAATACTGACTAACTACAACCCAAAATAATTATTGCTATCTGTTCCCTTTGTAAATATAACTTCAGCACAGAGCTAGAAGAATAATGGCATATTTACAGAAGGCAGCTAATTAAACTGAGTTCCAATTGCTTTCACTTTGCCAGAAGGAGCCATTTTCACAGCAAAAATTGGGTGGATACTTGCATGCTTACCAGGAACAACTCAAGGTAACATAATTCAGAGCTCCCAAGACAAAAATTCAGCACAAGACAAATTTACACAAGCAATAAAAACCTCATTAAGGAAGATATGAAGATCCTTTTACTACAGCCCAACAGTTAAAAAGGGTATCATTTTGGTGAGTTTATTTAAGGAATAGTATATATTTCATTGTTTCATAATGGAAGTAATTGCAAGAGACTCTTAGACAATTCTTGAACACTTTCATTTTTGAATCTTTCTTTTCCAGTTAATAAAACCATTTCACCATTCTCTACCTCATAACTTCTAAACTTCTTAACAGATCTGAACATTGTTGAGCCCAGTGTTGAAATTGCAAATCCTCCTCTGTTTCTCATTTCTTCCAGGAATTTTGTCGTAAGCACCGCTTGACCTCTCACATAGAATTATGGGTTTCTAGTCATGTGATTTCTAGAGTTTAGTTGAGCTCGTTAGCAACAGCCACATGAGTGGAATTCCTCAGACAAATCTAGATTTGAAAGTGCGTCTTAAGTTGGCCTTATCCTCTGGGTTTATTCAAACACAAACCAATGTAAAACATGGCTTTCCAAAACATCAGAAAAGCAGACATGCCTGGCATTGTATAGATGCCGGGTTCCATCTCGGTAGGGAAGGGTGTGTTTCCCTTGTCCGAGCCTTGGGAGAGGAGCTCCAAAACACATTGGTGCTCGCAGACTTGTACCACTAACAACGTCTTTTCAACTGCATTACTTCACTGCGTTTCTGAATGCTGTGATGATTTTTCTTCCTGCCTGTGTGCGTTCCTGAATCTGCTTCTATCTATTGGAAGTAGTGATTTGGCAGGCATCGGCACTTTTTCCATGTTTAATTAATTCCTCTAATTTTGTGGTAAATGAGAATAATGGGGCTTAATTTTGCTATTTATGTAAAATTGATTGGTAATTATGGAGAGCACAGGAGATTTGGCTTTACAAACGAAAATTAAGTGACCTCTCCATCATGGTGCCTTGGCATGCCTCATTCACTCGTAGGAAAAAGTAGAAATGGCAGCAAAGCAGATGTTGAACGGAGATGAATGTAGGTTTTGTGACTTCTGCAGTAGTTGAAATATGGAAATCTGTGAGGTCTTGTTTAAAGACCTAAAGGAGCTCAAAACAGAATCATCTCAAAGAGAACATATGAAGGACACAAGCCTTTTTGGGTTTTATCATCTCATACTTGGTATGGTTGGTCACCTTAATTCCAATGTATTCTAATCTAATGTGCTCTGATCAAAGCAGAGGTAGTTAGTGGGGGTAGAAGAGGTCTTATTTCAAAGTTATCTATGTTAGAAGCAGAGTCTCAAGATGGAAAGATTTTAGAATTATTTTCTCTCTCGAAATTTTATGTATTTATTTTTTAATTTTTTAATGTTTTATTTATTTCTAGGAGAGAGAGAGAGACAGCGTGAGCAGGGGAGGGTCAGAGAGAGAGGGAGACACAGAATTTTTTGAAACAGGCTCCAGACTCTGAGCTGGCTGTCAGCGCAGAGGCCAACACGGGGCTCGAACCCACGAACCGTGAGATCATGACCTAAGCGAAAGTCGGATGCTTAACTGACTAAGCCACCTTTAGATACAACTCCAGATGATCCTTGATTCTCAGTAAATGATACATTGTCCATATCTGTCTGAGAAACAGTTTCCTATAGGTAGAGATCTAAGTATACATGTCTGTATCTACGTGGCTATCTCTCTTTCTCTCTGTGTACAAACATTTCATCTTTGCTTTCTATCCAAGAAGGCTTAAGCACCTTACCACAGCAATAAGACTTATTATCATCTCTAACTATCAGGATTTAGTTGTTATCATGATGGCATTTATTTGTTAAATAAGACAAAAGAATTTGGTTCTGCCTCTGTTTAGCACCATCAAAACTCATTTCCTTGATGGGTGACATTAAAATTATAGCTAGATGGTAAGGCATGTATTTTACTCTGGTAGGAGCATGGCAGACATTGAATTCTAGAAGCTGAGGTCCAACCACAAAGCTCGGCTGACATTGACTCATGTTATTTAGCCATGAGTCAGAGCTATTAAAAATTATTAATGGGGGTGCCTGGATGACTTAGTTAAGCATCCGACTTCCGCTGAGATCATGATATCAGGGTTCACAAGTTCAGGCCCCACATTGGGCTCTGTGCTGACAGCTCAGAACTCAGATCCTGCTTCAGATTCACAGCTAATGTTAACTACATGTTGTAAATCTTTAATTTGGGATCTCTGAGAAGAGTAGTTTAAATTTAATATATATAACTTTGAAATAAGTACGATGCTTTTATCTCAGTCCTGCCCTTCAGATATTTGCCTGATTTCGCTTTACAATGAAATGAAAAGAAATATCTGGTAGTACTATTTTCCCCTAAGTTAATTTTTTTCTCCAATGAAGAAATTCACCATACCAGTGCTTTATAAGTCAGTGTGAGGTTACAGGAAAACTCACGTTTAGGAGAGCCTCTGCCTCTAGCCAAGAACAAGAGCAGAATGTCCAGAACACAGTGCCAACAGGATGTGCCCAGGTTTGATAATTCCCTGGCCATGGTCCATTTAGAATCCTATCACTGTGGATCAGGCTGAGTATTCTAAGTGCTTTAGAACATTTCATCCACTGAGGTTTAAGGTGGAAAACAGAGTTGAGACAACACAGAGGCCTAAGGGATCAATTGCAAATATCACTACAAAATGGAAAAATATTTCCTTAATTTTTTTTATTGATCCTTTACCTGTGGTCTCCCAATATAGTTATGACAACGTTAAAACACAGAGACATGCGTTGCCTTCCTGAAAAACAAATTTAAAAAGTACCCAGGCAAAAACCCAACTTCGTTCTCTTGGATTTGCTTTCTTCCTCTCAAAAACCTACTTTATGGGGGGCGCCTGGGTGGGTTAGTCAGTTAAGCGTCTGACTTTCGCTTAGGTCATGATCTAGTGGTTCGTGGGTTTGAGCCCCACATCGGGCTCTGTGCTGACTGCCAGCTCAGAGCCTGGAGCCTGTTTCAGTCTGTGACTCCCTCTCTCTCTGACCCTCCCCTGCTCACGCTGTCTCTCTCTCTCTCTCCCTGAAATAAATAAAAATATTAAAAAAAAAAAAAACCTACTGTGTGGTACATCAAATCAAAGAATCATTATTTGTTAAAATTTTTGAATCAGGAGATTTGGGGAAGATAGGTGGTGGCCACAATTTGGATTTTCCTAAATCATCACATATAATCAGAGAAATTAGAAAAACCAAATTCATGATTTCAGAAGAAATCGAGGTGACAAGGTATGCCCCAACCCACAGAATATAAGCAGGTATTACCATCTGTGTGGGAGGAAACAGTGGAAAGGAGTGGGGTATCTGCCAGACCTGAAAACAAGAGGAAGAAACCCCGAAAAAGCCAACAGATACAAACTGAAATGCATGTCAGGATGATTTTAAAATGGCAGCTAAAACTGGACCTGATTTTGCTGCATCCCATAACAGGAGGGTGCTTGTTAGGTATGAAGGAGCTAAGAGCAGTCTTGTCTGTATGAACTCTCAAAATTAACCCACCAGGGTCCTTTTAGAACATGGCTCTACCACTAAGGAGAGATTGCTGGGAGTGGAGTAAACATTGACCAGGGCAGATAAAAATATGAGAGAGGAACAGAGATAGGAAATCTCAAAAAAAAAAGAGGCAGACCACTATATTTTTAACACAACACTTAATAGTAATTGAAAGTACTTAATACTACATTAAGTAGTAGTCCAGGTGAACTTCACAGTTTGAGTTCACAGAAACTAATTATGAGTAAAAGAAAAGTATTTAGGTTAATTCTCACACAAAGTTGTGGTAAGGAAAAAAAAAGAAAATAATAGTAGATTATATCCTTCTAGAGGATAAAGCATGCCAGAGATGTATGCTCAAAAAACATTGAAATTGTAACATTTTATTTTAAAACAATCTGAAAGACATTAAGAAAATGATAAAACACAAGAAAAACAATGTCAGTCAAAATAAGAATAATTGAGTGTAGATGACAGTTTAAAAATTAGAAATAAAAAGTTTAAAAAGAATTTAGAAATAGTGGCCATACTAGAAGGAATAAAAGAGTAAATAAACACAGTAAATAAGATCTGAAGAAAAATAATAGATGAAAAGGAGGATTTTTTCAAAATTAAAAAAACCCAAAGAGATGGAAAGGATTCTATGAAATTAACAAATATCTAAGATAAGCAAAAAACTGTTCTAACTATATAGCTAATAAGAGTTCCTGAAAAAGGATACTGTAGCAAGGGAGCAGAGCAAATTCTAAAAAGGATAACTAAGAATATTTTCTCTTGAGTCAAAAACAAACAAAAACAAGGAAGGACACCTGGGTGGCTCAGTTGGTTGAACATCAGACTCTTGATTTCAGCTCAGGTCAGGATCCCAAAATCATGGGATCAAGCTCCACATTGGGCTGCGAGCTGACAGTGCGGATCCTGCTTTGGTTTCTGTCTCTCTGTCCCTCCCCAGCTTGTATGCATGCATGCATACACACACACACTCTCTAAAATTAAAAAAAAAAATGAAGGTGCATATTAAAAAGGCACACTTTTCAATATCAACCAACTGCCAGATACATTCTAATAAAATGTCTAGATTTTTTTTTTAAAAAGTTTTTTTAATGTTTTATTTATTTCTGAGAGAGAGAGACAGCATGATCCAGGGGAGGGTCAGAAAGAGAGGGAGACAAAATCTGAAACAGGCTTCAGGCTCTGAGCTGGCTGTCAATACAGAGCTCAAACCGGGGCTCGAACCCACGAACAATGAGATCATAACCTGAGCTGAAGTCGGACGCTTAACCAACTGAGCCACCCAGGCACCCCAAGAATGTCTAGGTTTTAAGAAAAACAGGAAAGGAAAAATATATGCGGCATCTAGGCAAAAGGAACACATGACTTACAAGAGAAAGAATAATCAATTTCATCAGCTTTTGATAGCAACACTTTATTACAGAAGAAAATGTAATAAAGATTTGAGGAAAGAGTCAGTGTCCACCAAAAAGAATCTTCTAGTAAAAGGCACAGATAAAAATAACATGGGAAAATATCTTCTCATCAGGGTTTGTTTTTGAAGAAATCTACTAGAGAATTAGCTTCAGATCACCAGAATGACTAGAGACGTCAGTGCAAAAACTGGCATCGGATATTAAATGAACTTGCTTGTCTATGACTAAAAAGAGAAGATTATGCTAAGTAGTAGTTATATAATCTGACAGTGCAGACATAGCACAACCAAAAATGGGGGGAAATTGGAAGACGTATGTAAAAAAATCTTATAACTATTTTCAGGAATAATAATTGATGGTGTTAGTGTTGTTATTCTGAGATTCATGTATATATACAGATGTAATCTGGAAAAAATATAAGTCAAATTCCTATAGTCCCCAGACTGAATTATAAATATTATTATAAGTTCATGAGGTATTCAGGCTTTGAGCATCAATTACTACTAACATTAAAACAAAGAGAGCAAAAACAAAACACAATGTGTATTTGGGTTGAACAACACACTAGCAGCCTGTATCTTGTTAAAGGATCAAACCTGATCTGGGTTTGGCTGTCAACTTGTGAGATATACCCTGGACAGACAAACATGTTCAGTTGCCCATAAGTGTGTAACCAACAAAACCCAGACAGTGGGGAACCCCCCACCGGTCAAATGGCCTAGGATCTTCAACAAGTAGATACCAAGAGATGGAGGAGGATGCATCTTGGCTAGGAGACCTTCTCCATCTTGATGGTTTATTGGAAAATATAAGAAAAAATTAAGAATTCATGTAAAACTTTGAGAATTATTTAAAACCTTGGTTTTAGGATAGGAAAATTTAGGAAAGTTTTGAGGCTTCAACTCATGACAATGATGGTAATAGCTATTTATGAAAGCCTATCATGTGACTCGTACTGTATTCTCTCTAATCTTCACAATCTGTGAAATAGTGACTATTTTCCCTCATTTTACAGTTGAGGAAATAGAGACACTGAAAGGTTAAGTAAATTACACAATAGACTTACAGCAAAGTCAATGTGCTAACTGAGGCCTATGGATTCCATACAGCCCATAATTTTCAATGACATCATGTAACAAATTATATTTAAAATGTGTGTTAAGTCCTAGCATCATCCATCAGACACCAAAAGGAAATCAAAGGCATCAGAATTGGCAAAGAGGAAGTCAAACTTTCACTCTTCGCAGATGACATGATACTCTACATCGAAAACCCGACAGACTCCACCAGAAGCCTACTAGAACTGATCCAAGAATTCAGCCAAGTTGCAGGGTACAAAATCAACATACAGAAATCGGTTGCATTTTCATACACCAACAATGAAACAACAGAAAGAGAAATCAAGAAACTGATCCCATTCACAATTGCACAAAAACCCATAAACTACCTCGGAATAAACCGAACCAAGGAAACAAGAGATCTGTATGATGAAAACTATAGAAAACTTATGAAGGAAATTGAAGAAGACACAAAGAAATGGAAAAACATTCCATGCTCATGGATAGGAAGAATAAATATAGTTAAGATGTCATTACTACCTAAGGCACTCTACACATTCAATGCAATTCCAATCAAAATTGCACCAGCATACTTCTCAAAACTAGAACAAACTATCCAAAAATTTGTATGGAACCACAAAAGACCCCGAATAGCCAAAGTAATCCTGAAAAATAAAACCAAAACGGGAGGGATCACCATCCCAGACTTTAGCCTCTACTACAAAGCTGTCATCATCAAGACAGTATGGTATTGGCACAAAAACAGACACATAGACCAATGGAACAGAATTGAGAACTCAGAAGTGGACCCAAAAGTGTACAGCCAACTGATCTTTGACAAAGCAGGAAAGAATATCCAATGGAAAAAAGACAGCCTTTTTAACAGATGGTGTTGGGAGAACTGGACAGCAACATGCAGAAGAATGAAACTAGATCATTTTCTCACACCGTGCACAAAAATAAACTCAAAATGGATAAAGGACCTGAACGTGAGACAGGAAACTATCAACACCCTAGAGGAGAAAGCAGGAAACAACCTCCTTGACCTCCACCGCAGCAACTTCTTACTTGACACATCCCCAAAAGCAAGGGAATCAAGAGCAAAAATAAACTGTTGGGACCTCCTCAAGATTAAAAGCTTCTGCACAGCCAAGGAAACAACCCAGAAAATTAATAGGCAACCAACGGAATGGGAAAAGATAGTTGCAAATGACATATCAGATAAAGGGTTAATATCAAGAATTTATAAGGAACTCACCAAACTCCACGCCCGAAAAACAAACAACCCGGTGAAGAAATGGGCAGAAGATATGAACAGACACTTCTCCAAAGAGGACATCCAGATGGCCAACAGACACATGAAACGATGCTCAGCATCCCTCCTCATCAGGGAAATACAAATCAAAACCACACTGAGATACCACCTCACGCCAGTCAGAGTGGCTAAAATGAGCCAATCAGAGAACTTTAGATGCTGGCGAGGATGTGGAGAAACGGGCACCCTCCTACACTGTTGGTGGGAATGTAAACTGGTACAGCCCCTCTGGAAAACAGTGTGGAGGTTCCTCAGGAAACTAACAATAGAACTCCCCTATGACCCAGCAATAGCACTGCTAGGAATTTACCCAAGGGATACAGAAATGCTGAGGCATAGGAGCACATGTACCCCAATGTACATAGCAGCACTCTCCACAATAGCTAAAACATGGAAAGAGACTAAGTGTCCATCAACGGATGAATGGATCAAGAAGATGTGGTTTATCTATACCATGGAATACTACATGGCAATGAGAAACAATGAAATCTGGCCATATGTAGCAACATGGATGGACCTTGAGGGTGTTATGCTGAGCGCAATAAGTCAGGCAGAGAAGGACAAATATCATATGTGTGCACGTATAGGAGGATTAGGAGGAACTTAACAGAGGACCAAAGGGGAGAAGAAGGGCAGAAATGGTGGGGGAAAAGGAGAGAGGCAAACCATGAGAGACTCTTGAATGCTGACAAAAACTGAGGACTGATGGATGTGGGGGGGAGGAGGGATGGGCATGGAGGAGGACACTTGTGGGGATGAGCACTGGGTGTTATGTGGAAACTAATTTGACAATAAACTATTTGTAAAAAAAATAATAATAAAATAAAATAAAATAGTTCTTTTTAAAAAAAATAAAAAAAAATAAAATGTGTGTTAAGAAGCCTACATTGTAACCTTAATGTTACCACTTAGGAACTTAAAAAGGCCATTTGTGTTAATATGTCTTTTGTTATTGTCTAGACAGAAAGCTGAGAAGAATGCTGTGGTATTACTACTTGAGTATTAACCATAATGGTATCTAAGCATCCACATATCCAAAAGAATTTATATTGAACATAAATTTTTGGCTCACTAGAGATGTCATATTTTTAACTCCTTTTCTGTGCTTTGCGAATAATTGTCGGCCACTGCTTCTAAACATTTTATCACTTTCAATCTTACTTTGCACCTCTCATTTTATGGAGATTTTGTTTAGCTACTTACTTAAGATCTTGATTTCTGATAGCATCAGAACAAGATTTTGATGATGTCCCTGAGGCAAAATAAGAAATCATTAAACTATGTCAGTATTCTACAACTGGTCTCTCTTACTATGAACTAAGCTTCTTGAAGGAAATAATTGTTGAGCCATTGAGGCTGACCCAATATAGCTAGTTCTCTGCTTAGCACAGCCCAAATATTCCATGCATGGTAAAGAGGGAGCAGTCTCTTAAAATGGCACTGATTTTAGGGAATATCTCATTCTGTTTGACATACAAATTTATAATCTATTTGACCCCATAATATCTTTATTCAGACACAACCCTGGGAAGCAGCATGATCTTCCAGCATCATGGACCACCCCAGCGATTTCTGGAAAGGATTGCAATAATAATATTTCAATTTGCTCTAAGGCCAAGAGCTTCATCTATTGAACTTTTCCTTTCTATTTCCTTCCCTGTCCAACTCATTCTCACTCAGCTTAAAGCTCATCTTGAAATGGTGTTAAATCTAATACCACTCTCAGATTTCATCAATCTTTGAAGTTGGCCAGAGCTGCATAGAGTAAAAAGGCAAGCAAAAATGGGCCTCTATAAATTAGAGACTGGAAAATACCTATCAGAACACCTAGAGTCTGATAAAACTTTCCCCTCCAATATACAGGGTTTGAAAATTGAACTGGTTTTCTCCTCTAAATGCCTAAAAAAAATTTTTTTTAAATCTCTTTTGTAATGGTTTGTGATTCCTTGGGCATCCATTCTTTGTTCCATACTACTCCAGTTTCTTTTGGTTTGAAAATAAAAGTGATAACTTTTGCCACATTACAGATTGACCAGAATTCTGTTTCTCCATCATCTGCATATTGTTGATTTAGTTCCTTTCTTGAAGTCTTTAGGATCCTACAGAATTGATACAAATGAAGTTGGACACCTGCCCAGAAATACAGAGACCCACTGAGCAACATTTCACATTGAAGGTCAATGCATGTTTAAGGGCTTAGAGAGAAAAGATTAGCAATGGGTGTATTTCACATCTAGGAAAGATGAAGCAAGAGAAAATCATCCTCTCCTCCTTGAAAAGCTGTGGAGGAAGGGGATTCTTAGGAGCTGTTTAAATGATGGATGAGAGACCCCTAACTTCACAAAAATCATGTATTGGTAAATAAAATAGCTTCTAATCACTTAAGTATTATAAGAAGATTATTACAAAAATATGCAGCTAAATCTAGGTTACGAGTGGCCCTTTAAATTTGATCACCCAAACTATTCTTCAGCTAATCTAATATTTGCTTCTGAGTGTTGCTGTGTGGGTGTTTGTGCATTTATGTGTGGCATATCCAATTTTGGTCGATATGGGCAATAATTTTAAGGACGATATAAAATAAGATCCATAGAATCATTGAAAAATGTAATAAATTTGCACAGTAAAGTGTCTCTGGGATTGATTAAGGCTGTTTTGCATGACTTGGTAAAGGTGAAGAGTCATCTCTCTTCCGACAAATGAGTTTAGTTATTTCAAAGAAAGATTTTTATGGAAAATGATCATACTCTTTTCTACTATAAACTTTCAGACTATAATTTTTATAACATTCATGTCTCCCTTATTACATTTTATTTGAAATTCAGACTTCTACTTATCTTTCAGTTTTTAGAGGGAACTTGATAATTTACTTAGTGATTTATCAAAATATTGTCATCTTCAGTAAATACCCTAATCTTGGCTGTATGTACGTATGTACGTACGTATGTATGTATGTATGTATGAGCTATAAGTAGGAAAAACATCAGAAACCCCTGAAAAATTTAATCAGAGGTTCTATTTAGACCAAACTGTGGTTGAGTGGCTTGGGTGAATCACTTAACATCTTCAGACTTCTGCTTCCCCATTTGTCCAAAATCCAAAATATCTAAAACTTTTATTCTTACCAAATGAATATGTGCATGCATGAGCTGATGCATGGATGGAAGCATGGGTGACTGCATGGTTGGGTAGATAGATGGACGTTTGGGTGTGTTGATGGGTAAATGGTTGGATATGTAGATGGATACATGGGCGAATACATAGATGGGTTCAGGGTTGAGTGCATGGATGAATGCATAAATGGGTGCATGGGCGAGTACATAGATGAGTTCAGGGTTGAGTGCGTGGATGAATGCATAGATGGGTGCATGGGCCAGGGCATAGATGGGTTCAGGGTTGAGTGCATGGGTGAATGCATAGATGGGTGCATGGGCCAGTACATAGATGGGTTCAGGGTTGAGTGCATGGGTGAATGCACAGATGGATGCATGGGCAAGTGCATAGATGGGTTCAGGATTGAGTGCATGGGTGAATGCATAGATGGGTGCATGGGTGAGAGCATAGATGAATGTAAGTTGGGTACATGGATGGATTCATGGACTGAAAGATAGTGGGAAGGAAGGATAGAAGATCACAAATAAATGTTTAAAAATTATAAAAATGTAACTTAACAGAAGAAGAATGTACAGAAGTAAAATTGGAGAAACTGCTAAAATTTATTGAAATGTTTATTCACCCCCAAAGATACTATTGTGCCTAACATACCTTACAAGTAATCTTTAAAACTTTGTGCCAGGCCCCATGCTATATAATCTATGGTATATTTTCATTTGTAAGAAGCCTCTGCAGTTGATACAGCTGTCACTTATACTGAAAGTCTTCCATCTTTATTAAAACAACTTTGCAATTAATAAGAACAACTTCCTTTTATCTTCTATCCAGTCCAGTTCTTTGTCAGATCTGCAAAAAGAGGTACTAAGCATCAGTCTGAAGAGTCCCTAGTCCATCAAGGGTCCCATGGTATACATAAAGCCAACCAGGAGAGCTATTGTTGTGTTAATTTGTTTTGTTAGATTAATGATTCTTCTGTTAATATTTAACCTTTTGTCAAATTGTGATGCATAGGGTTGTACATCTAGATCAATACAAATGAATAATGGGACAGGCATATTTTTTCATCTCATTTCTTTTCCCACTAGTACACAACACTGTTTTATTGGCAATGTGTTTCAAATGGCCTGTAATTAATTACACAGAGATGACGTATCCTTGTACCATGTGAAAAGAAACACCATTGTGCAAACTATTGTCTACATTTTTCCTATGAAGCAAACTGGGACTGATTTAGATTTTCCTACATTTTCTTCCTCTTTAATCTTTCCTGATGATTTGGAATAGTAAAGGAATCTCTTTGAGGTCTGGATTGAGAGGAGGGAAATGGTATGCTTCACAGAATACTGGCATATCAGGCGCAATGCGCTGTGTCTAGAGAGGCAAATCTGAAGGCTTCTTTGTGTCTTGGTGATTAGCAACATCTAAGGTGTAATTGGCAATGGTGCTAAATAAGAAATGAATAAACACCTGGGAATTCCTTTCAATAACATGGTCGAAAATTACAGCACTTCTCCCAAATAGACCAGAATGATAAAGTACAGGTCTCCTTAGTCCCTCACAATATCACTTTGCCAGTCATCCTTGTTTACCTGTTCTCTTAATAAAATTTGTCATGGCAAAATCTTCATTCCACATAGTGCCCAGGCTGTACAACATAATGCCTTGGAAGATGGTGTACACTGAATGAATCTTCTCTACCATATTATTTTTTAATTATTTCTTTTTTTAATGTTAATTATTTTTGGGAGAGAGAGAGAGAGACAAAGCATGAGTGGGGGAGGCACAGAGAGAGAGGGAGACACAGAATCTGAAGCAGCCTCTGGGGTCTCTGAGCTGACAGCAGCTAGCCCTATGTGGAGCTCGAACTTAGGAAATGTGAGATCCTGACCTGAGCCAAAGTCAGTCACTTACCTGACAGAGCCACCCAGGTGGCCCCTTCTCTGCTTTCTTCTTGCTGACTGCTTGTTTCTTTCCTTCCTGGGAAGAGGCATCAATTTTACTTCACATTGCTGTAATTCAGAGCTTCTTAGTGGTCCCTTACTTGGAAGGTGCTTGAGAAACCGAAAACTTGTAGAACAGCAGTGGTTTTCAATTATCTTTTCTCCCAGGACAGGAGATCACAAGGCCACTGTCCAGTGTTGCTAATTTGGTAGCATCTGATAGATGCCTTTGGTCATGGACTCATATCTGGGATTTAG
Source organism: Proteles cristata cristata (assembly GCA_017311185.1). Taxonomy (NCBI): domain Eukaryota; kingdom Metazoa; phylum Chordata; class Mammalia; order Carnivora; family Hyaenidae; genus Proteles; species Proteles cristata. The sequence goes on from JAESUZ010003977.1 coordinate 667,260, forward strand.
CTGTGTAAACTTTGCCAGATAAGAGAACCTCAGCTTGGGAGCTGTTTCCCAAGAGGGCAGCTTCCTGTGAACATCAGACCCTTGTAGGACACATTTGTTTCTTTCTGACTTGGGGCTGTGTAACCATGGGCTGCTTTCATGTCCTCTCCAGCTTAAAGGTGTACCATTGCCTTTTCCCTCCATGCTGCCAATCTCAACGACAGGAACAATCAGGTCTTAATGTTGAAGGGCACTCACATCAACACCTGTCTGTTTCTACCGACCTGTGGGTACAGGCTTCCTGACTGATGGCTGACCTAGAATCCTAATGAGCTGAGTCCAAGCTGAACTTGCTCTGGTTGATATTTTAGCCATCTGTTGACCCTGTGTGGCTCAGTCAACAGTTTTTAGCTCCGGCAGCACAGATAAAAGACACATGGGTTGTATTTGCCAATATTTCTGTATTTTTTACACTTTTCCCTGTATTTTTTCTCTTTATTTTCCAAATCAGTGAGCAAACCTAAATTGTATAAAGTGTCCACTGTTTGCATACATGGTTCACTGAGCTATTTGTCCCTCTAAACTATAGGGCCAAGATGATTTGGGTCCCATTGGGATCTGCTAAAAAATGTTCGTGGAATAAATGAAGTAATAGGTGAATGAAAAGATAGTATGCAGGTGAATCCAAGGTGACTCTGCACCCATGGTTAATGATGAAGTCAAGGATTTTACCCAACATGGATATATCAACACTGACTCTGTGGTCTGATTTACCTTATCTCCTCTGAAGATAGCACAATGAGCCTTATTAGTAGGACAACAGCTTTAAGTTCTTCCAGTTGGTGGTGAGAAAGCCAAGCAAAACACAACCAATATTATAATTAGCATGTGATTACAATAATTACCGGTGAATGGCCCCCTAGTCCCTGTTAAGACCAGTAGTGTATTTGCATATTGGCCTCTGCCCCTACTTGGTGCCTTCAACACTAGCTCCCTTCTTCCTAGACCCTGCCACTCCAAACTGCTGACCACTGCCTCCAGAGTATACACACCATGCTCCAACACTCCAGTGTCCACTCTGGGCACTGGGACTTCTCTCCATGCTCAGCCTTCTTTTGACCCTGTTTCAGTGCTCACACAACACTTCCATGCTCTATCTTACGTGGACAATTTGTATGGTTTCAATATAACTGACCCTTTGCTTTGTTGTTCTTCAGATAGGAACAGCAAAGTACTTAACTCAGATGACTACTCCTCCAGCCCTTCAAGTCAATATTCCAGAGGCTGGCCTATCCCTTAAAAAGAAGAGTCCCACAGGCCTAGATCCAAGACAAAGGGTAAACTTGGGGACTCGGGGAAAAAAAGGACTTGAGCAAAGAGTACCAGTGGCATATAGCTATCAGGCAAACAGCATCAAGAGCTCTTAAACTATTTGGGTCATGGGATTCCTGGGACTTTTCTTTAGAATTGTGTCCTAACACACTGTAAAATTTGGCGCAACAATAGCTATTACAGTTACTTGGAACACTAACGTATTGAACACTTTCTATGACCAAAGCTCTCGATTAATCCTCCTAATACTTTGGCATAGTAAATTCCACTGCCTCGGTTTAAGACATAGGAAGGTGAAGCTCAAAGCGATTATCCATCTTGACCAAGCTCATAGAGATAGTGAGTGGAAGAGCCAAGATCTGGACACCCAGTCAAGTATCCTTGACCACTATTGCTTCCAGTTCTCCCCCTCCCCCAAACAAATGGGTCTCTCTGGGCAATAGTATCTTCTCATTTATAGAATACAGAAATAGCTTTGTAGAATAGGTTCCTAGGAAGACTGCAAATATCAGGAAATAATGTTGTCAAGCACTTTGCATATAGGAAATGCTAAATCAAGCTAAATTAAATTCAACAGAGTTCTAGACGGTTAAGAAGCCTTTATTAAACCCCTGCTGTGCTGGGCACCCAGCCGTGACTTGGGTTAAGCCTAATACTACTTAATTTATGAAAATGCTGCTATAATTATTCTGTTTCTTACATTTAGGTGCCCTCAAGAAGAAAGTACAATTTACAATTAAATATAAATTATTTATCCCAATTTTCTGACTTCTATTCCATTCAACACCCTTTTAAGAGGTACCTAACTATAGTAGACACATTAAAAGGTCTTGCATAATTCATGATTACTGCCCTTTGTCTACAATTGCCCCTTTTTTTTTTTGACACTCATGGAGGTGGGTTACCTAAAGCCATGTTTGACCATTTATTCCAGGTAGGGCCAATCAAGCTCACTCTTCTGTGAATTTGAATTTTAAATACTAAGAATCTGTTTCTTAGTATTTGCATGTGGCTGGCATGTGACGTGTGAATTATTTAGACAAAGACTAGGGTGGGGGTGGGGACAGACTGCAGAGGGGAAATAGAAAGTGGAAGAGAAACAAAGATGAAAATCTTGGTATCTTAAAAGAGACAGATCTACACAAAGCAAGAGCACACAGAGCCATGAAGAGAAATGTAGAATTGATGTAGAAATTCCCAGAAGAACCCCCATGTGGTGGTAAAGTTGGCCACTCATAATACTGAACTTTGTGGAGTGAGGACTTTGTCCTGACAAAGTGTATTAAAAGCATGGGTAACCAAGGATGCCTTTAAAATTAAGAACTGGCAAAGTGATATTTTGAAGGACTAAGGAGATTTGTACTTTATTATTGTTTTCTTGTCTGGGAGAAAGCCTTGGAATTTTAGACCATGAAATTAGATGGAATGCCCAGCTAATGTCCCAGGTGTTAATAAAGGACACAGTGTTAGGACCTACTGAGAGCTTTACCTCCTCTGCATTCCTCCTCATATTCCTTCTGATGTCAAGACTAACTTTCTGGTTGGACTACTTAGTTGTTTCTTTTCTTTGCAGAATATGCTGATCTGTATAAGGAGCTCCTTGGTGAGGTAGGTCCACCTCAATCAGAGTGAGGTCATAGAGAAGGTGATGGTGAGGCTCCTGCTATTCTTTTTATACCTCATAACCTCACCTGGACTGGTAAACCTCTGGTATTTTACCTGTGCCTTCACCTACTTGAACTGCTGAACTTTTGTGTTGTCTTTTGAAAATTTTCTTCCAAAGTTTCTTAACTGCATTTTTGATGTTCTGGTGTCTCTGATCTGGGTCAATTCTGGTCTTGACAGTCATTCTAGAACACTTATGAAGGTCCTAGGGTAGGAACTGGGGAGATGTCCCTGTTTTTGTTGTATTGATGGTCTATGGAAGAGCACAGGAAAATTGGCAACCACCATGTCGGGCTGTGTGAGCACATTGGAGGGTTCCTCTCTCAGTAGTATAGAATGTGTTAAGAAGGCTTCCTAAAAGAAGCAGTCTCTACACTGAGGCTTGAAAGAGGAGTTGGACTGAGCTGGGTAAAGGGTGGGTGGATGGATGATGTCCAGTGATGATGGAGTCGTTAGGGGGTATGTGACATATGCAGCCTGGATTGAACATGGTGGGTCAAACTGGAGCCTCAGTGCTACAGGAGAAGGAGCTAGACTGACCAGGTCAGATCAGGAAAGGCCTTACAAACCTTGTTAAAGGGTTTTAACCTGAAAGAGTTGGAGAGTGGTGGAAGAAGGAAACTAGGAAAGGAAGCAAGAAAAGTCATCCCTTTTGATTAGAAGTTTCCAAAGATACAAGTGGTTGCCTTGAGTCCACAGCCACTGGTCAATCACACTTACTGGATGACACATTTGCCTTTGTTGCAGGAACTATTTTTTTTTTAACCCCAAGAGTCAAAAGGCCCAAGAAATTAAACATAAGAAGTGTCTTCTTTTCAGTCAGTAACATTGTTTTTGAGCTGTGAATCCTCCTCTAAATGTTCATTTCCATGGCAATATATGGAGAGGCAATCAGAAAGTGGAAAAGCAAGTTTCATGGGATATAATCACTGGAGCAACTTTATGTTTGTCTTACAGGTCACTTAAAATTGTTCAGTAGAAGTTCTTCCAGTGTCCCTAGTTGAAAGCCAAGCCAGGATCAGGATTTTCTGATTAAGCTCTCTGGTCACTGTAAAATTATACTTAGATAAACTTAGTTATTTAATTTAAATGTTTCAGTGCTAGGTAGACAACTTGCCACTCTCTTCAAGGCTGCAGTCTGGGAAGGGAGATGGCAGGGTCATATTTCTCATCTTCTCCGTGACCTGAGAGTTGCACCTTTACTGTCCCCTCTTGCAACAAACACCCCCCTCACCAAGATTTGGAGCCTCAGAAGGCAGGAAGCCTGGGAGTAGGGGCATGAAAGAAAGTTTCTCACTTGGGTGGCACCATCAAAGGTGGCAGGGTGATGTCCTGGCCTGACTGGGCCCCTAGTGCCATGAGCAGTATATTTTATCCCTCTGGTGGCTGGTCTCTGCTGGGCCTCCTTTGCCCTTTCAGGCAGGCTCCTAGGAAGGAGTTCAAATGTCTGGAAGCCAGCTCACATCTTCAACCCCATCCACATCTCATTTCTAGAAAAGACTCATTTTTCTTTTACCTTAACATATTCTGGGAGTGAAGGCCAGTCCCAAAGCATCCATCTTTGTTTAGCCCCCACGTACCCCATCTCCATCACCTGGGCCCTTAGCTGTGGGGAACATGGCATGCAGTCCCCTGATGAGAATAGCTCTCTTCCAAAATACGTTCTCCGTATCTGACTAGCCCTTTTGTAGGCTTATCAAAGGTGAGGGACTCAAAGGTCAGGAAACCAACATTCTGCTACATAGACTTGTCAGCCTACTATTGCATGTTTGGGAGAAAAAGGAATGTTTCCCATGCTCCTTGCTTCTGAAGAAAAAAAGAACGTAAGATATGGAGAAGAGAGAAATTCACTGGCAGAAGTTAGGAAGCACTTGAAGAACTGAAACAGAGGACGGAAAAATCATAACAAAAGTAGACTTTCAGTGGAGCTTCTGAGAAACATTTGTTGAGAAGATGGGTCATTGCCCTGGTTTGAAATCATAACTGATCAAAGAAATATGTCCAGTTAGAGTCCTGGGCTCCAGCCCAGAGCTGTTACTGTGGCTTCAGGGAACAGCCCAGTGATTCTTGAGAACATGCAGTTTATGAAAGAGCCTTTAGGTTTGTGAGATGTAGCCTTGCTTAGGATCCCTTAGTAATGAGTGAGACCATTAGCTCCCTCCACCCCCAAGCAACTGTATTTGTATTGCCTTATAAACCAACACATTAAGGAACAGAAGTCTTATGCCAGGCTTAATGATCAACTCTGCAACTAGAAAGCATTATAGTTTTGCTTCTCATTTTATCTCCCCCTTCACATGCATGAGATTTTGGGGCCTTTAGTCAAAAAGTGCCTGAGTGAAGCTGAGTCACCTTGTGTCTGAAATGAGATGTTTCCTGGAATCAGTGTAAGGTGGTCCCAGAACAAAGCATGAAGCCCCCCACTCTTATCCAGGGTGGTGATGAGGAGCCATGGTTCACTCTCCAGGCTGGCAGAGCATTTCCTGTTGTATCTGAAGGGTGGAGCAGAAGTCTACACTGTAACTCGCCAGGTTTGGGCTGCCAGATAGACTTGGGATGTCAAGATCTCAGTGATAAAAATTAGGCCATTCAGATCACCAGTTGCATTGATCTATTCAGAAACAGGTGGTTTATGTGGATGAAAAATAGAAACTTAATTTTTATCCATTTTATAAAGTTCTCTCATTGACTAAGACATTTCTAGTTATCTTTATTCATCCCGTTCTCCCTGCCAGCCTATTCCTGTTGTGAATACCTTTTGGGATATCTTTCTAGGTCACTAGTTCCCCTTTAACCTCACTCTCAAAAGCAGTGGATCTCTTTCTCCAACAGCCATCCTGAGCAATGTGATATCTGCTCCAACTTCATCAGATTAGATCAAGCTTGGGTACCATTTTACCCAAGGTGAACCAATCAGAATCTTTTTCTTCTAAAATGGAATTAGATCAACAGAAATCAGGGAGATTGTCCACAGGTGGCTGGACATGTAGCATCTATACTCAGGAACTAGGGAAGTTGTCTTTTGCTCAGCAACCTGGAGCAAAATGAGACAACCTTCAAGAAGGGGGAGAAATAATGCAGATTCACAGAGAAGAAACAGATGATTAGGAGACAGCACTGTATGAATTCCTGGCAGCATCCTGGGTCCAATGTGAACTTTTCCTGAGAGCTGGCTGCATTCCTGACCTTGGTTTCCACGTAGGGTAACAGCATAATCTGGTTTGTCCAATTTAATTATAATAGTGCTCCACTTCACTGTTGACACTGTAATGTCCACAGACATTCTGTTTCTTAGGAACCTCAATTCTTTTTTTGTAATAGAACACCCCTTTTGCTCTCAAGTCAGCTCAAGTTGGTTTTTCTCACTTGAATTACAACCAATGCATATAGCAGCCTTAACAAATAGGCATTTTAGTGAGTTATCTTCATTTTGCAGAATGAAAACCAGTGCTCTGGGGATTTAGTCAAATCATCCAAGAACAAACATCTAATAAAATGGTGGAGCTGGGGTACCAACCAGACGTGGCCACCTCCAGAGCCTGCGCAGTTTCCATCAGGCTTCAGTGTTTCTCAAGGACACAGACATCATTGTTTGTGCAGTCAACAGCAATTTTGTCTGTCTCAAAGCCTCTGAAGACAGATTGGGTGTCCAAAAAATGAATCCCAAACTTTTCTGATTAAATATCTGCTTTCCAATTGCTCTTTGAAATATGAGAGAGAAAATGGCAATGCTGATGAAGATGAACTCAGGTGGAAGCCTGAGCTGAATTTGGGAGTGATGATTAGTGAATCCAGGGCTGGTGAGAAACAAAGAGGTTGTTTTCCCTTTTCTCTATTATCCACGTGTTATTGAAAAGGTGGACAAATCTCACCTGAGAGCACTGTAATGAAAAGGTCTTTTGGATAAGAATCTGAATCCAACAGAGGGACAATAAATTAAAGTATATGTGTTCTTTGTACTGTTCTGGTTTCACTAGCCACTGGACCACATCTTTTTCTATTAGTCACCAGGGATCACTACACAGAGCAGCAGTCAATGCAGCCACTGGCTGAGTGTGGAATGCCCATTAGACACCAATCCTTAGCCTTTTTTCTCCCCAACCAGGTAAAGTCACATCTTTCAGAAAGGAGAGACATTATATGTGTTTTTAATTAACCTTACCTCGGTGCGCGCTCTTTTCATATAGGTCAGCTCTGACACAATGAATACAGCGTGGCTAGATTTTCTCTTCAGGGATGACTGGGTCCTGGTTGGAAATGCGGAAAGCCTTTTTGAACTAGACTTCCCTAACACACACAAAGTCGTCTCCCCTGGGCTTGGATCCATCAGAGTAACACCCACCTGCTCACTGCCACCCACAAAATCCAAGCACATGTCCTGGTACCTTCCTTTTTGACAGGAATGAAGGATCTTGGAAGGTAAAAAAAAAAAAAAAAAAAAAAATCCAAGGCCAGTAGAGGAGGTCTGCTGGCTTTCTTTTACAAGAAAAGTGCTTATATTTTTCCCTGCATTTCACCCTGTCTTCTTAATGGCAAAGGAAGTGGTGCTAATTTTGCTGGTCAGCAATCAGAAGAGATCAATAGAGAGCAGAGGTGCCAATTTGTAAAGGAGGCGCTATTTTTAAACAGCAAGCCAAACTCCCCAAACAGGACAAAGGATGGGCAAACCAGGTTTAATAACTTTTTATTCTTTCCAGTTTCCAATATGTCATTGTCTCACTTGCTAAATGTAATTTGCTTTTGCTGCTTCCTTAGGAGAGGGGTGGTGGGAAGAAAGAGAAAGAAAGATGAAGTCGAGGGAGAGAAGAAAAGAATTGGAAAAGCTCCATAAATGATCAGGGCCCAGAGGATGACATAATACCAACTAGTAACTTTAAATTGTCTGGCAGTGTATGCATTGCTGACTCTCTTATTGGCTGGTCCCCACCGAGAAAGATTATTTAATGCAAATGTGTCATTTCATTATAATTCTCCAGCTAGTGTAAATCAAATTTCAACATTTGCTCAACACCGAGCCTAAAGCTACAGACAAAGAACAGATACGGTTCAATGCCTGGGGTAATTTCTCCTCTATCAGGTTCCTTTCTCAGAGCAAAGTTGTCCAGTTTGGCTATTTTACTGGTCAGGCATTAGGAAAGAAGTCCTGAGACATTGAGGCTCCTCCGTATTTATGTAATGGACTCCAGAATGGTATAATAAGTGGAATGGTGGTACAGGGTCTGATCCTGAAGGAGACTAGTTTAGAATAAGCAAGATCATCCTTTGTGTGCCAGTCGGTAAACAAAGGTGCATTATCAACATTGATGGGAAATGTACCAATAAAGGGGCTTCTAAAAATAGCAGAAGGAACAGTTGATTTTTCAGGACATTCCTGCACATTTTTGTTTGAAGGAAAACATATCCTTTTTGTTTTAACTACTAGATATTCCAGAAAAGGGAAGTCAGATTATTTTCTAATACTTACCTAAAACTGGAAGGGGGTGCAGATCATGCTTAGCTCATATTTGAGTGGAAAATGCAGATGAACAGAGCATGCATAGAAATCCATTCCCAAATGATTCTTTCTCTCTTTAGTTTAAGATATTTCTCTGAGGTGAGAGTCACGCATTCTCAGATATATTTACACTCAATTACTGTACCAACATTTAGATCATTCACAGGTAAGAGTATGAAGCCAGCAGTCTCAGAAGTATTTATAACTGAGATGCATGATTGGTGGCACAGAAATTGTTTTATAAAATACTCAACCTATCATTTTTGATTGCTGACTTAAGGTGTATGATCTGTATAAAAATATAAATTATTTGTGTTAAGGAAATAGTGATTAAATATAAGCTTTGTGTATTAGTCATTAATCTTTCCATTTAAATGCAAATTCTTCATTTCAACCACTACTTCAAAATACATCTAATAGGAAACAAGTTTGATCTTCTGATTTATTATTTCAGACAAGGTCTTTAAAATATGCATTTTCTTGTCATGGGGAAGGGTGGGTTCTATTCACATTCTTTAAAATGTGCTCTAAAACAATCAGCCAACCAAATATTATTTGAAACTCAAATATAAAAGTCCCTTGGTTGGCCCAAGAGATGTCTAGCAGTGTGTGCGTGTGTTGGGGGTGCGGTTGTGTTTGAGAGTAGTGCTTGGGTAGTGGATAGCCTCTACCCCTCAATGATTCCCAACTTTCAGAGTACTGGGGACCTCAAAGTTATTGTTGGATTTACAAATACTCATGCATCCACCAAGCATTCTCTTATCAGACAAAAAGCAATTCTATCTTGCCTACATATTTCAATAGTAATTATTAGTATTCAATGGCAGAAATCACCATATTAGACTCTAAACTAGACTCACTCATTGGATCCTCAAAGTAACCCAGTGCTGTGCATGTTATTTTTATCCACAGTTGACAGATCAAGAGGTGCAACACAGATTAAGGAGTTTGTCTGAGGTTATGTGGGTATTAAATACAGGAGATAGAACTCAAACCAGAACAGCTGACACCAAGGTCTGTGAATTCACCGCAAGACCCTGCTCTCTTCCCAGATTAAATTTTATTTGAAGACGTGTAAATACTGATGTAAAACAAATTCAATCCTCAAGTATGAGAAGGCTGAAAGCCCCTGTTCTAATTGAATGAGGGCTTACATCTAATGGCGTTGGTTGTTGTCGGTTCTGTGCTTCCTGAAAGTAGGAGTTCAAGATGAGGTCGGGGACAGAGCAACTGAGTGTGTCCAGCCCATTCATTAACTAACTTACCTGCCACTCAGTGGAAACAACACAAGCCTTCTGTCACATTCTCAGGGACCCTTCAGAGGGACAAACAATTGTGTCATAACTCCCAAGAAGCCATTCAGTAAATATAGCTCTCCTGTTCCATATTAGAAAGCTGGGGCAAGATGGCCCCAGAGAAAAAAATAGAACGTGAAGTATAGACTAAATTAGAAAATGGAGCTCTTGAGGAGTATTTTGTCCTCTGATAATATTGAAGGTGGAAAAAAATTTCTGTAACTTGCCACCTTGGGTAAAAATGTTAGTAATATCATCTAGCAGTGTCCAGTAGATCACCCAGTGATACATTGACCTGAGGCATATGGAGCATGGACAAGCTTTTTTTATCCAGTGATTTTAGAGGCTAATTTTTAGAGGCTGGATTTTAGAGACAGTGATTTGCGAAATTCGTAAAACAGCAAGGCTTTGTAGCATTCACGTGGGCTGTTGTCTTGTAGGAGCTGAGTGTTCTGAAATAGGCCTCAGGCAGTCAGGGATCAGGTGCAAAGCCTTTTGTTTGGAGGGGCTGCACCTGAGCCACTGAGGGTCTCTCTCAGTTCTTCATTAGCGCCGCACCCTTTCTGCAATCAGCTGGAGAAAGAAAATTGATCAATTCATACTGAATAGAACATGTGTGGCATAAATACCTCTGGCCCAGGGATCTCTGGCCCCTGCCTGCTCTGTCCTTGGGGACAGCTCTTTCTTGACTGTGTTGGGTTGGTGCTTGTGACTAGCCACCACAGGAGCTTTTCTATGCCCTGGAAATTGGCAAGTTGTATAAAGCAGGACTTCTGTTTCCCTGCTTCCTTCCCCCAACCTCTTCCCACTCCTTCATAGGTCATAAAACACTTGCCAGTACAACCGCTGCCACCACTTGGGTGATTTCTGGTAGTGAAGTTCCCTGCACAGCATTTCAGTTTCTATGTCTGTAAACTGAAAATACTGATATTAGTGCCTAATCATATAATCCTAGGATTAAATGAGATAATAAAGCATGTATCAAGTTGCTTGGTATTTAGTAAGTACTCAAGAAATTTTGGCTCCTTGTCATCCTCATTGCCTTTCATTAACCAGAATAGATGTGATCTCTCTAAGGTAGACGCTTTATTTTGTTATTTCCCTACTTAAATCCTTCAGTGACCCCACCTGGCCCCTCCCTGCCTATGACAATTAGCATCTAATCAAACCTTAGTAAAGAAAATGAAGCAAATGGACTATTTGAGAAGCAACCCAATGGCCTTAACCTAGCACTCCATAGGGAGCCTTTCTCCTTTGCTGGGAATAGCCGCAGAGGGTCTGATGCTATTTTAAGTCTCTGTCCTTGTAGTTATTAGGAAACAATAAGGAAGGGCAGGAAGGGCAGGAAGGGCTACCGTGGCTCACTGTTGCGGGCAAGAATTCCTGCAGGTGTGCAGCTGTGGAGACGTCACTGCTGGCAGCTCATTTCAGAGACTCTTATACTGTTTTTTTCCTTAAATAGTTTATTGTCAAGTTGGCTTCCATATAACACCCAGTGCTCATCCCCACAAGTGCCCTCCTCCATGCCCATCACCCCTTTCCCCCCCAACCCCACCAGCCCTCAGTTTGTTCTCAGCATTCAAGAGTCTCTCATGGTTTGCCTCCCTCCCTCTCCCCCACCATTTCCCGCCTTCTTCTCCCCCATGATCCTCCGTCAAGTTCCTCCTAATCCTCCTATACGTGCACACATATGATATTTGTCCTTCTCTACCTGACTTATTTCGCTCAGCATAACACCCTCAAGGTCCATCCATGTTGCTACACATGGCCAGATTTCATTGTTTCTCATTGCCATGTAGTATTCCATGGTATAGATAAACCACATCTTCTTGATCCATTCGTCCGTTGATGGACACTTAGACTCCTTCCATGATTTGGCTATTGTGGAGAGTGCTGCTATGAACATTGGGGTACATGTGCCCTATGCATCAGCACTCCTGTATTCCTTGGGTAGATTCCTAGCAGCGCTACTGCTGGGTGCTAGGGGAGATCTATTGTTAACTTTCTGAGGAACCTCCACACTGTTTCTTGGATGGGCTGTACCAGTTTACATTCCCACCAACAGTGTAGGAGGGTGCCCGTTTCTCCACATTCTTGCCAGCATCTAGAGTCTCCTGATTTGTTCATTTTAGCCACTCTGACCAGCATGAAGTTATATCTCCATGTGGTTTTGATTTGTATTTCCCTGATGAGGAGGGATGCTGAGCATCGTTGCATGTGAGACTCTTATACTTTTAGATAGATGGACTACATTCCACCTCACAGAGCTTTGGGTAAGAGGATAAGCTAAGGGTTAGAAGGTCTTTAGCGTCCATTCCATGGTCTAGTAGCTACATGGCTGTTCATAAGATTTTTTGAGCCTCAGTTCTTCTGTGAAATGGGCATGTGAATGCCCAATTCATTTCTAGTCTCATTGTGGGCACTGAGATAACGTCCGGCAAATCCTTAGCACAATAACTGGTATTAGTTCTGCTGCTGCTGCCAAACCCATCCTCCACAGACAAAGTGGTAAATGCAGTGATGGGAAAGGACAAATTCAACTATGTTTTTCATGCTCTGATGAGGCATCTGCTATAGCTACTTCTACAATTCTGGAAATATTCTGCTCTCTTCAGGAATGAGCAGACGCCAGGAAGACCATTTAGTGGGTGCATTCAGTCATTGAAACAAGAAGAGTTTGGGGGGGGTGTACCTCGCTCATGCTCTAGGGATCACTCTGGTCTCTGACCTCTTGACTATGCCCCAGTTTTACTTGCTGGTCCACCCGTTCCCTAACCTGCTCTGAGCATTACTAACCTGTAAGTGAAAGCTGGGGGGAGGAGTCAGCCTCCGAAAACACAAATAATTGTAAAGGTTAAAGTAGTTCATGGCATTATAATTAACTGCTATATTAGGTGTTTTACAATCTTGACACTGCCACAGACAGAAATGTTTAATCAGAATAGAAAGTGCCTCAGAGTTAATCCATTTTCATGGTGGAAATTGCGGTGAAGGTATAAAATGAGGCCAGCCTTCTTCAGAAGGAGAGCCAGCCCATTTGCCTTCAGGTTGAAGCTAGTCACTGTCTTTCTCGCTGCTATTAGAACTTCTCCCTCAGAACTTTCTGTAAAGCAACTTTTTGTTACTATAGCAAAATCTATTTATCAGCTGTTCTTGGAGTCAGCATTCTCTCGAGAGAGAGAGAGAGAAAGAGAGAGAGTGCAAGTGAGTGAAGGGCAGAGAGAGAGAGAATCCCATAAGGGGCAGAGAGGGAGAGAAGTGGGGCTCACTCGGGGCTCATGTTTTACCCGAAGTGGGGCATGAGCTCACCTGATATGTGACTTGAATTCACGAACTGTGAGATCATGACCTGAGCTGAAGTCAGATGCTTAATGACTGAGCCACTCAGGTACCCCTTGGGGTTAGGATTCTTCGAAGTGGGGCATGAGCTCACCTGATATGTGACTTGAATTCATGAACTGTGAGATCATGACCTGAGCTGAAGTCAGATGCTTAATGACTGAGCCACTCAGGTACCCCTTGGGGTTAGGATTCTTAACATGGTTTCCTTGTCAGAGTTTTATAAACCATGGCCTGTATATAAAAATAGCACAGTGTGTGTCCTGGGTGAGCGTGAAAGAAGTTGAGCTTACCCAGTACAAACTTTGGACCTCTGACCCTCCCCTGCCCCTAGCCAGCACTGACCAACCAGGAGAAGGTGGGAGTTGTTGGTGTTCTAAAGGTGGCTATGCCCTGGTTTATAATGACTTCTTGCCTTGTCATTACATGCACACACATGGCCCTTAGCGCAATACCTGGCACAAAACTAACCTTCTATAAGTAGTTAGTCTTTTTTAAATATGCTCTACCACTCTGCTACTGGGCTGGGACAAGTTCCTTAATCACTCAAAAATCTCATTTCTTCACTGTAAAAATGACTTTGTGGGATGTGGCAAGAATCAGAGCTAACAGATATATGACCCCTAGGATACAGTGTGTACCCCAAAGATGGAAACTATTAGGATTCTCTAGACTGTTATAATGAATGAACTCTGTTAGGTCACAGAGTGGGCTTATTGTGTGTGCTGTTATTATTTACAATGGCAACTTTGATCAATTTTGTCCTACGTATAATATGGAGATTTTTTGAAGTCACACCCTAGTGTTCTCTTTTAGGTGACTAACTTTTAAGAAGTTAGACTGTACACATTCTACAAACAATAGATTTCTGCTGGCCACTGCCGCACCTGTGCGATGCAGTGTTACCCATGCAAACAGCTCACTGTCTCGGAGTGGAGAGCAAGCAGGCCCCTGACGCAATCGGGTCAGGAGGGTGACAGATAATTTCTTTGTACAGTGCATCTCTCTCTGTCTGTGGGAAGTGTTTATTTTTAGCTCCCACACCATTTCTAGCACTATCCCTCCTTTGGAGGCTGACAGCTTGTTCCAAGGATCTTAAACAAGCTGTTAAAAACAAGAGACTACTGCAGGCAGGGAGGCAGCCTATCAGCCAAGAAGGTGATTAGAGCAGAGGTCACCTTAGGTGTTAGAGGCAGAGGACGGCTTCGGTAGAGTGTCAAGCAAGTTGGCCAACAAACTTTTAAAAGATGGCCTTGGTGACACTCGCCTGGAGCTTTAGAGAAACAATGCTTGAAAGAAGCCAAGACTGTGAAGGCAGCTGGGTACAGAGGCTGGTGTGGATGTGTGACTTCTCACAAATAGCAGGAAGCTGGACTCCTGAGCTCAGATTGCAAATGCCAAGGGCAGAAACGGGGAAAGAAATCCAGGGTCGGTGACATTCCCACTGGGCCAGCTGGTTGGTGCCTGTTCAGGCTAATTTGGGATGGCAGGAGGTCTGTGCTTGAGGTCATATCCATAATCATGCTGGTTAGTGTCAGAAGCCTACACCACCCAAACAGTCCCTGGACACCTGCAGGGGACAGAGCTCCAAGGTTAAGGATATGCAAGGACAGAATCTATGAACAAGTTAAGTCCCACCAGGGCAAAATTTGGGGGGCAAGGAAGGGAGGAGGAGAGGCTGGGAACATTGCCTGGCTGAGTGGTGCCAAGTGTGCTGAGTGCTCTTAATAAATGCTAAATACCAGTGGTGACATCATATCACATCAGGTATGTTTTGGGGACTCAGGTAAGCTTGGTTGAACTAGCTTAGTGTGGCAGTCACCTGAGGGGCTGACCCCCAGGATCTTTAGTGTGAAAGGGACAGATGGGAAGCCAGACAGTAAATTCCAGAGACTGTAAGACCAGCTGCAGCTCTCAGACCTGCCAGGATATGAAAGAGTTCATCACCACAATCACTGGTCAGCAGGCTGTTTGCCTGGCTGTTTTATGTGCAGCAGATGGAAAGGTTGCAAGTGGCTTCAAGGAACACCCAGAGAGAGATAAGGGAGATGAGATTCTATACTTGCAAATGTTCAGAACCCTATGTGTATCTTTGGGCAAGTTCAAAGCCCTAGAGGCAATGGAGAAGTAGGGTTTTGGCTGCTCAAGAACATAGCAAGGGAATGAACACCCTGCTGGTAGATCATGAAGAAAATATTCTCCTCAGCTAAAGGCAGAGCTATAGAAACAGAACATTAGTCTCTGGAAGTGATGGAGCATTTTCCTTTTGAGCCTCTTGTACTGTCCACTCCATGGCCATTTTTCTGACCTTGAGATATGCATTGAGAGTTGAAAAACTTGCCTATCATGCAGCCAATATAACACCCATGTCACTCTCTGGGCTGTTGGTGAAAGATGTTGGACCTCTAAGTCTAAGTAAGTGACACCACTAACTGATAATTGTGTCACCTGAAAGCTGGGAGGCACTTGTTGGAAGAGGGTGGCCTTTGGAATCAGAGTAAACCTGGACTTGAATCCCATCTTTACTGTTTACAACCTCTGTGACTTTAGCAAAGCCTCTCAGCCTCCCAACCTCAATTTTCACATCTGTAATGTATGTGGGGGAGGGGGGGATACCAGCTTTGCAAGGCTAAGAGAATGTGTCAGTTACTTGATAAACTATGTGGCAGAGTTGCCATTCAATTACGTCTATCAATAATAGTAAAATTCAACAATAAATTAGAACCAAAATATCTTTCGGATCAGAATCCACCGATGAGCTGAAACAGGGTAAAAACCTACAGTTCTAGATTATCTTATGGCATTTAAAATTATGTCGTAATTATTTAAGTATGTGCTGTGGATAATTCTCTAGAGCAATGTATTTGAAGCAAATGACATTATCCCCCAAATTCTAACAAGTAAAAAATTAACATGAAAGAAAGAGAGAAAGTTGGAGATTCTGGGACCACTAAGAAGAGCTGTGTGTGGGCATGTGTTTTTCAGCCAAACTGAGAATGTAGGTAGGAAAAATAAATCAATGAAGCTCAGACACAGAAAGGATACTTCCAGTTAGGGGGAAATGATTGGCGAGGAAGGATTCCAGCAGCTGGGATTGGGCTGAGGAAGGGCATAGAAGAACAGAGACCACTATGTGGAAGGTATCTAAGAGTCAGCAGCCACTACAATGGTATAAATAAGCCTCTGGAGATAGCCGGGCATTCCACATGATGGTTCAGAACGTGATACCTTATGAAGAAGTCACCAGTGCTGGTCCTACTTAAACAAAGAGGGACCATGAGTAACCAGGCAGTATCCATCTGCTTGAGCTAGAAGCAGGAGACTTAGGGAGCATTCAGCCTATTAAATATAAACCCATATCACTGTAAATATTTTATATGGCTCCATATGGAGAAGGTGACATATTTTATACCTTTACTGTAAATCTAAATATTGTTGCCAATTTTGCCAGTGCCCTCAGCTAAAATGAGTCCTTTGTTGAAATTGACAGGATTTGGTTATATCACCAGACATCAAGTCAGTGGTTGGCCTGATAATCTCTCCCAAGAAAATAATGGTCATCTAATAGAAAACACCAGAGGCTTATGGGTATGTTTGCTTTTAAGTGATTCTAAAACATAAACAGCTATATGTGCATATATAATAACAGGGAAGGACTTCTATTTTAGGATGTAGAAGCTTGAGGAAAATGTTATAAAGGAATCAATTTCTAAGCTTTATTCAAATAAATAAAAGGCAATAAAGGTTCTCAATGAAGGCCTCAGTATAATTCATACTTTTGTATTGATTTAGGATTATGAATGAATACACAAAATGTGGTATATCCATATATCCAATCCATATAGTAATAGTGTCTTGAGCTAAAAAGGAACACCATACTCAGACATGCTACAGTGTGGATAAATCTCCAAAAGCGTTAGGCTGAATGAAAGTAGCCAGACACAAAATAATACATATTGTTTGATTCCACTTACAAAAAAATGTCCAGACATCCAGATGGCCAACAGACACATGAAACGATGCTCAGCATTGCTCCTCATCAGGGAAATACAAATCAAAACCACACTGAGATACCACCTCACGCCAGTCAGAGTGGCTAAAATGAGCCAATCAGAGAACTCTAGATGCTGGCGAGGATGTGGAGAAACGGGCACCCTCCTACACTGTTGGTGGGAATGTAAACTGGTACAGCCCCTCTGGAAAACAGTGTAGAGATTCCTAAGGAAACTAACAATAGAACTCCCCTAGGACCCAGCAATAGCACTGCTAGGAATTTACCCAAGGGATACAGAAATGTTGATGCATAGGAGCACATGTACCCCAATGTTCATAGCAGCACTCTCCACAATAGCTAAAACATGGAAAGAGCCTAAGTGTCCATCAACAGATGAATGGATCAAGAAGATGTGTTTATCTATACCATGGAATACTACATGGCAATGAGAAACAATGAAATCTGGCCATGTGTAGCAACATGGATGGATCTTGAGGGTGTTATGCTGAGCGAAATAAGTCAGGCAGAGAAGGACAAATATCATATGTGTGCACGTATAGGAGGATTAGGAGGAACTTAACAGAGGACCAAGGGGAGAAGAAGGGCGGAAATGGTGGGGGAAAGGGAGAGAGGCAAACCATGAGAGACTCTTGAATGCTGACAAAAACTGAGGACTGATGGATGTGGGGGGGAGGAGGGATGGGCATGGAGGAGGACACTTGTGGGGATGAGCACTGGGTGTTATGTGGAAACTAATTTGACAATAAACTATTTGTAAAAACATAAAAAAAATAAAAAAAAAATAGAAAAAAAAATGTCCAGAATAGGCAAATCCAGGGTGTGTAGCTCAGGGGTAGAGCATTTGACTGCAGAATAGGCAAATCCCTGGAGATAGAAAGTAGATTAGGAGTTGCCCAAGGTTGGTGGTGAGAACAAGGATTCACTGCTAATGGACTTTGAGATTTCTTTATGGACTGACAGAAATACTCTAACATCAGATTGTGGTGATGGTTATACAACTCTGAATATAAGAAACAATTATTGAATTGTGACTGAAAATGGATGAATTTTATGGTAGGTAAATTTTATCTCAGTAAGTCTGTTAAAATGAATAGGAAATGTGGCTTTTACTAGATACAACTAGAAGACCTCTTTGGTGAAAAAGTAGAGACAGAAGTTTCCACCCTCCCAGAAAGGGTGAAAAAATGGGACACAGGCTTAACCTGACAGCCTGAACCACAGACTCTGTTCTTGTTGGTTTGCCAGTATCCCTCATGGCCTGGCAAAAATGTGATCGGGTTTCCTCAAGGTTGGCCAACGGATACTTAGACTTGTGTCAGTATACAAACTCAGATGCCCTAGCTCAAGGGGAAGTGAGAAAGCTAAAACTGAGTGGACCAGTCCTCAAAGGGTGGACAGGGGAGGCATTGGGAGCACCAAAAAAGAAAATCAGACCAACTGTGGATTTGTCCCAAGACAGGAGGGTTTCAGCAGGAGTCAAAAGCCCAAACTGAGTGTGAGCCAGAGATTTTTTAAAAGTGTTTATTTATTTATTTTGAGAGAGCATGTATGCAGGGGAGGGGCGCGGGGGGGGGGCGGGGCGGGGAGAGACAGAATCCCAAGCAGGCTCCATGCCATCAATGCAGAGCCCTACAGGGGTTCAAACTCATGACCCACAAGATCATGACCTGATCTGAAACAAAGAGTTGAACACCAACTGACTGAGCCACCCAGGCACCCCCAGAGATGGTTTTTTAAGAGCAGCATTCACATGCTGGTACCAGTATGGAGCAGAGGTGGCTGCGGTTCATCGCACAGCACACTGAGACACCTCATGCTGCATTCTCCTTCAGTGTGACATCCTGCCAGAAGTGGCAATCCAGCTTGTTATTCATAAATGTGATTGGGAACCACACTTGGGTATTTTTCCCCATCTGTCTAATTAAATGGTAAGTCCTCCCCAAAGGCAGAGACCAGCATGAGCTCTCGCTCATGCTCTCAGCATAGCTTTTGGTACTGGAAGAATATTAAACAATAGTCTAGTAATAAAAGACTGTCATTTTCCACAGAGCTTTTGTAGCTGAGAGCAAAGCAACCCTTTGAATGGAGTTGCAGGAGTTCATTCTGGTTTTCATACATCTCAGCGAGAGGCTCACTCCGCACTATTGATCACATTTTCATACCTGGTAAACCAAGCCGACAGAGGATTGTAATTGAAATAGTTTCATGCTGGAGGATAACCATTGAAGACCTCAGGTTCTATCTAGTTCTTGCTGGAACTAGGAAGCAACTGAAGAGTCAGTTGTTCATGTTAGTTCTTCTAGAAGGGGTTGACCCAAGTCAACCCAATGCCAAGAGTGGTGCTGTCTAATAGAACTTTCTGGGATTGTGGAAATGTCCTATAATATAGAAGAATATGTAGCTGGTGGCTACCATCTTGGATAACCCAACACTAGAGGTTCTTAAGTGGGGAAGATTGAACAGCTTTTTGATTACCCACATCAAAATATTTATGTACAACAGTGAAAAGTTATCACTAGAAATAATTGTCATATGTGATCTCTTCTGTCAATTCAATAAATATTCACTATGGGGTTTCTGAGTGCCAGGACCTACTCTAGACTCAAGAGATATCTCACTGAAAACATCTGGCAAGGCCCTTGCTCTCAAAGAGTTTATAATTTTAAGTCTAGGACCAAACAAGAAAAATGAAAAGTAAGAAGCCAATAAGTGAATGGTTATAAATAATAATCTGTGTTTTCAAGAAACACACAAAGTGATGAGATATATCAAGCTTCTTTGGTTTGATCAGGTCTTGTTGAGAGTGAGATACAGTCTTCAGTTGGAAGAGAAGTGGGAAGAAGAGATCATTCTAGGCAGATGGACTATTCTGCAAGAAAAATACAAAGTGGAAAAAGAGCTTGATGCTTTTGAGAAATTAAATGAAAGCCAGTGTGCCTGGACAAGGCAAGTAAAGAGAGATGAACAAGCACACGTTGGTGATATAGGACTGGAATCAAAGTATACAGAGCTCTAGATACTGGTTAAGTATGTTGGAAAGTCTTGGGGTGATTTCAAGGAGAAGAATGACATTCACAAGACACAGAATTTTACTCTGACTGTAAAGAGGACGAAGACTTTAAGGGGAGCAGGAGAGAGAGTGAGGACACCAGTCAGGAGGTTGCTATGGTCAACCATAGTGAAAGTGAAAGTGAAAGGCAGGTGGCAATGTAGTCCAGAGTATGAGCCTAGATGTGAAAGGGGGGATTGGGGGTTCAGAAATGATTTAGGGAAATTGAGAGATCTGATTGATGGATTGGACATTGGAGTAAAGGGAAAATGGAAGAATCGCAGGCCATTCCTAGGTTTCTGAGCTAAAAATACTAGTTGATTTTGGCATTCCTGGCAATAATGGGAAGAAACGGAAATCTCTCTCCACTATACCTCTGTATTGGTTTTGTGTATACACTAGTTCTTGATTGTGGGAGGTTGAATGACAAAAGTATTGAACTGGACCATTCCATTAAACACTAATGTGTTTGTGTTTCCAGATACATCTCTTGAAAGTTCCTTTTATGTATTGGCTCCATTTAACTCTAAAATATATCCTATTATAGAAATAAGAAGGAATATTTTGGACCATTGGTTCCCAACCTTTGAAAATGTGGGACCCCTCTGTAACAATGAAATATGGATCCCCATAGAATGGTAATTATACTGGCTGTCTGCTTCCTTTAAATGGGCTATGGGCTAGAAGAAAGTTGGCAAACACATCCTCTGTAGGATTAGACTAACCTTGCAGTTTAACCAGCTGAGAACCTGGAAATGTAACGAAAACATAGAAGACAGCGGAGGTTGCAGCACTTGGAATCCTGTTAGAGTTAGAACAGTGGGGTTTTTGCAACACTGTCACTCTCGAGGGCTTCTGGAACTAGCCTTCAAACTATGTCTCAGAAGTACCGGAGCATTAATATTCAAGGGAGTGTTTGTTTAAAGAAATCATAGTCTCCCACTTCTTGGTTCTCACTCATGATCCCTATTCAGGGGAGAAGACAAGAGTCTGTGCCCAGGGTAAGTGACACCACCCTAGCCATGTATCCTGGAAAGCCCAAATGCTGCTCTGTGCCTCACAAAGCACTTACCCCCTGGCCAGGGAGGGTCTGTATCAAGCCCTTGCTTGCATTACCGTACTTGATCTTCACTGAAGTCCCTTGAGACAGACTTCTTTTTTTAAATGGTATGAACATATGAGGGTGCTGAGATTTGAAGTGGAAAGGAATAACCATTTTGTGTGGGGTATCTGTTGATTAAGAAAATAGTGACAGGGGCACATGGGTGGCTCAGTTGGTTGGGCATCTGACTCTTGATTTCAGATTGGGTCATGATCTCATGGTTTGTGGGTCCAACTCCTGCATCATCAGTGTGGAGCCTACTTGAGAT
The DNA here is from genome assembly GCA_017311185.1 of Proteles cristata cristata. Taxonomy (NCBI): domain Eukaryota; kingdom Metazoa; phylum Chordata; class Mammalia; order Carnivora; family Hyaenidae; genus Proteles; species Proteles cristata. The sequence goes on from JAESUZ010003977.1 coordinate 688,798, forward strand.
TCTCTCTCTCTCTTCCCCTCCCTCCCTCCCTCAAAATAAACTTGAAAAGAAAATAGTGACAAATGACTAATAAATTCAGCAGTGGTTTTGGATAAATTTGTGTTTCATTCATTGCAACAACTTCCACTGACTTTGGAAAATGAGTTGTCCTGCCTTCATTTAATATTTAAACAGGATTTTTTTCTTAAATAGTTTAATGTCAAGTTGGTGTCCATATAACACCCAGTGCTCATCCCCACAAGTGCCCTCCTCCATGCCCATCACCCCCCTTCCCCTCTCCCGCACCCCCATCAGCCCTCAGTTTGTTCTCAGCTTTCAAGAGCTGCCATGACTTCCAGACCCTATTGCAATTTTCATGCCCTTCCCAGAAGCATGATTGACATCTTTTGATCAAACTGGAGCCACTTGTTCCAGATTAGAAAGTTGAAGTTTTAAGAGGGTAAGTGATTTGGTCAAGGGCAAAGAACTTGCTTATGGCAGAATGGAGCACAGGCCTTCCCCTTCCATCTTTCTGCTTAAAATTTTTACTCCTCTATGTTACTCCCTCATAAGATGAATAGATCATCTGCCTGAAGATCCTAGAAAAGGACAGTGGTTAAATCAGGATCGACAGGAGGGCTTGTAAATCCTGCTGGTAGGAGTTGCTTGAAGAACTCTGTGGAGAAGGATCTTGAGGCCCTGTTTCACTGGAAAACATGGTAGTAACCGATTAATAATGTTTGTCTTGCATTTATGATTGGGAGTTAAGACACATGTGTCATCCCTTTGGATGTGAACCAGTCAAGTCTTGGCAGCTGTTTAGGTGAATGTAGGCTGGTTGTCCTCACAATGTGGAGCCGAGTTCCACTTTCTTCGTGACTGTCCCTGCAGGTCAAATGCCTTTAAAAATGAACAGCAGAATGGTACTAACCCTGAGAACTGAAGGGATTTGCCATATCCTTTCTGTCCCATTCACGAGATCATGATTTTTTGTTAGAAGCAGACACTGGCAAAAGTTCCAAGCACTGTATGTATATGAAAACCTTCTCTGACAAGGAAACAGAGATCATGCTGAATGGAGAGAAATTGGATCATGGTACCTGGGGGTAGCCCTTGACATTTACTCAGAAATTTAAGTTGAAAAACTAAAGAATAGCATTTTAATTTTTCTATGCTCCAAACCGTTTACCTCCATTTACCTCCAAACCAGCAATTTATTGCTTCTAAGTCTGAGTACACAGCTGAGTCTGGAAGTAGCATTGGGAAAGCACAATTTTCAGTCGAAAGCCTGAATCCACAGATGGGGGTATTGACCAGAAATGTAAGGGCAAACTAATTCAATTACTTTCAGTGGAGTTTAACCTATAATCTTCACCCAAGCATATGGGTACCTCAGACAAAGAGAAAGAACTTTTAAAAAATTGATGGTTACCCTGTGAAAGAGCAGGCAGGAAGTTGGCCTTGTGCGGATGAGGTTTCTTTGGAGGGCCAGAAATCTGTTTCTGTCAGCACAGGAAAAACCATCGTGGAGCAAGGGAAGAAATGAAAACCAAAGTGAAGTTAAACACTTTTTTTTTTTTTTTCAGACGACCTGGTGTAATGATTAAAATGCTGAATTGCTTTTTTAAAAGGTTTTTCCACCAGCAGAATGTCAGAGCTACCCTCCCCCCAACATGCTCCCTTCTTTCAAAATATCTGCAAGAGAACATAAAATGGAATATATATTTATATACTTTTTTCTTAAGAGTACTGGTAAACAATCTGATCTCTTTCATCTGAAAGTTTTGCCAATGTTTTCATCAGTTCCTGTGGAGGTGGCCTGTGATTCCACTTTTTCTTTGAACAAAGAATAAATTGGGTTTCTCTGCGCTGAGAAATAGATGCCTCACTAAAAGTAAGGACTTCAAAATAGTGCTTATTGTACATTTGGGAAGAGCATATTGAAAAAAATAGTGCCTAGTGCCGCTTGTACTGAGAAGCCTACTTTGGCTTCCATGAAGCTGCCAGAATCTTCTGGAAAAAGCCTGTGAGATATGTGTTGGAGACAGTGTTGGTATTTCTGTTTGATTCTGATTCATTCACTTGTGTCTCTGTTAGCAATTTATTTTTAATTCAATGTTCTGTGCAGAAAGCATATTGCTGGAAAACAGGCACATCTTATGTGCATATGCCTGACATTAAAAAAAAAATAAACGTAGTACACTCTATGCTCAAAATAAACAGGCTGTCTTTCTATTTCCCCATCAAACAATATTTATAAACCTCCAAGATGAGATTGCTAATGTATTTGCCACCATCAGGCCTGGCTGTGTAATGGCTTAATTCTGTTCTTTGAACCATGTAAGTGCCAGTCATTGGCTAATCAGGAAGATCAACCCTCTCCAGGTGACCTGATAGATTCAGGACAGCAATGCCTTGAAGTTAGTCCAAGAAAGTTCTTACAGTTCACCTATTCCTTTCTTTTAAGTATATTTATTTATTTTGAGAGAGAGCGTGAACAGGGGAGTGAGAGAGAGACAGAGAGAGAGAGAGAGAGAGAGAAACAATCCTAAGCATGCACTTTTAGTGCAGAGTCTGATGTGGGGCTCAAACCCATGGACCTGAGCTGATGTCAAGAGTTGGAGGCTCAACCAGCTGAGTCACCCAGGCACCCCACAGTTTACCTGTTCCTAATGGGCAGTCTTATTTATTTGGGTAGTAGTAATCTACTTCCTTTGTATTATGCACATTGAACGATGGTTAAACTCATAAAGCAATTGGACTCCACCAGATTTGAGATGACTATGAATTCCACTGTTTTCTGAGATCCTGAGCAGGACTCTTGACTTCTCCATCTCCATTTACTCATTCATACCTAAATTCTGTATTCCAATATATATGTATACACACACACACACACACACACACACACACACCTATGTTAAAGGATTACATGAGAAAATGCTTGTGTAGTGCTTAGCACAGTGCTGGGCATATTCTCAGTTGCTAAACCAATGATTAGATAACATTTTTGACATTTATAAGTAGTTTTGTATTTCACAAAGATGTTATCTTGAATGGCATCTGAAAAGCAATTTGGTGTCCACATCCACATCCCTTTTTGAATGTGATTTTAATACTACAAATGATTTATCTGGGCCAGATCTCTTAGCTCATTTGAAAATAGGTTGACTACAATTAAACCTACTTCCTCCACGGCCCTGACCCCCTGGGAAGCCATGATGTCCTGAAGAAACATGTCAGCTGTTACAGATACTCGCCTTGGATTGAGTCTTAGGGACTCAATCAACTGTGAGGAAGATTTTCTTCGAATAATTAAAAAAAAAAAAAAAACCTAAGCAAAATAATGATAATAATGATCCAGCTCACACTTGAATTTAATTCTCAAATTGAGTTTTAGTATTTCTTCAATTCTAGATAATTCTTAGCCTTATCTTTTTGAAAATTGACTTCACATTCTTCTGAAACGTATGTGAAACCTCGAATCATTGTCTCTGTTGTCTTAGAGCTGCTTTTGTGTTGTCTCCTTATCTGAGCCCATGTCCTGAGTGGTTCCCTCAGTTCCAGAAATCCTATTCTTTTTTCAGGTGTATCCGTCCAGTATGTTGTTCCACCTGCTCATTGTTGTCTTAAGTTTAATGACTAGATGTTCTGTTGCCAATATTCTTTTTGGTTCTCTTTCAAATCTTCATGATTCTTTAAAAATAAGGTTCTATTCTTTCACTAGGGTTTTAGTGACTTCTTTATCTTTAATAATTTTGAGCACATTTGTTTTATAGTTTCAATCAGATGATTATCTTCCATTTGTGAGATGCTAGTTCTCCCACTTGCTGTATCAGCTGATTCTTCCCCACAGTACTTTGTGTTCTTGTCCAGGTCATCTTATTTATTTATTTATTTATAATTTTTTAAGTGTTTTATTTATTTCTGAGAGAGAGAGACAGACAGCGTGAGCGGGGGAGGGTCAGAGAGAGAGGGAGATACAGAATCTGAAGCAGGCTCCAGGCTCTGAGTTACCCATCCTCACAGAGCTCAATGTGGGGCTCAAACCCATGAACTGTGTGGTCATGACCTGAGCTGAAGTTGAATGCTTAACTGACTGAGCCACTCAGGTGCCCCCAGGTCATCTTATTTTTAAAAAAAAAATTGGGCTTATCATTGAGGTTGAGGGTGTGGTGGGGTAGGGACTTCTTTACAAGTCCTTTATGTCCTGGATCATAGAAATACTGCTATGAATCAGTGAAACATGTGATTCTCCTTTACTTCTTTGTGTGTTTGTTTCTCAGCTGGGGGTTCCCATGCCATATGTCAATTTAGACGTATACCTGATCATCATGTGATGTATACTGTGGGCTTTGATGCCTGTGTGTGTACCTGTTTCTCCACTCCAGGTAGAGTGCAATCACATTCTGCAACTCTAGGCAAACATAAACATAAAAAAACAAAAACATAAAAAAAAGTTTTATGGTTTTCCTCTCATAGAAGAGAAAAGTATTTAAAGGCTCCAACATTTCTGTTGTGGGCCTGAGTCCAGATTCTAGCCTCCCATTGTCCAAAATGTCACCATGGTATATGGTCCATTCAGACTTTGCGACTCTCTTTGTTTTTGGACACCTGGATATTACTTCTCCTTACAGACTCTGATGTAGAGGTACTTATTGGTTTTGTTCTTTTTTATATTTTGATTGTTCTTCCATTCTTTTGTTTTTAACAGGGATGGATACCTTTCTGTGTTTATTCAGTGCTCTGGGTTGCCCCTGTATCTCAGAAAGCACTTCTCAAGCCTGCCTGACTTAACTCATGAGAAGTTGCCACTCAAAGCATTGAGCCCAATGTTTTGATTATAAAGTTTGGACCTTTTGGTAAAGCTACAACAAAATTACACCACCGTTTTTATTTGTCTGGAATTCGTGTGTGTGTGTGTGTGTGTGTGTGTGTGTGTAAGTAAAAGCCCTAGGCGTTTAATCATTCGAAAATACAAAGAGCAATTTCTCATGAGGATGCTTTCTTACCTAAAGAATAAACTAGAAAACCCATTCTTTTCTGTAAATCAGTTCCAGATTATCTCAAAATCTAAAAGATTAAATGAAAGCAGTTTGTTTTTCCCTTAGTACTGCAAGCCAGTGATTGTGTTTTCAGCAATAAATAGATCACACCACTGCTGGGCTAATGTTTTCAGAGGGTCCAGATGGCACATAAATTATAAAATCCTTATGAGAATTTTAACTAACACCCTTTCTTATTGACATAGTAATACTCAGGCATCTCAATAGTTATTAATCTATAGAAACATAATTTGGGTTCCAAAAATACTCTATTGTAACAATAATAATAAAATAGTCCTTACAGAGTTTTCTCTCTCTTTAAAAAAATATCCTGCGGCCCCAAATAGGCACATTTCCCTGAGGTAGAACCAGGATGAAAGTCAATATTTGGGACCTGAGAAGTGGAAGAGGGTAAGGGAAGTAGAAATAGAAGGTTTATGGCCCTTTCTTACTAACTGGCAGGACAGTAGAGCGACTGAGGTGTTTGCCTCAGGCGCAAAATTTAGGGGGATTCTTAGAAAGTCGGCAATTAAGGTACATTATATTTTAATGCAATCTTTCTTAAAAAGTCGAATTGGCAAACTATGAGCCCTGGGCTATCCCCTGCTGTGATGAAAAAGGTCTCATTAGAACCAGGGCCAGGATAAGGGTGAGGTGAGTGAGACAGAGTTGTCTAAGTGCATGGTCAGATACTGTTTTTATTTAAAATTTGGATACTTTGTTCATCATGGGAGTTTTGCATTAATTTTAAGATATTGCCTTAGGGGCGCCTGGGTGGCTTAGTCGGTTAAGCGTCCGACTTTCGCTTGGGTCATGATCTCGCGGTTCGTGGGTTCGAGCCCCGCGTCGGCTCTGTGCTGACTGCCAGCTCAGAGCCTGGAGCCTGTTTCAGTCTGTGACTCCCTCTCTCTCTGACCCTCCCCTGCTCACGCTGTCTCTCTCTCTCTCCTAGAAATAAATAAAACATTTAAAAAAATAATAAGATATTGCCTTAAATATTACTGATCTTTGTTACCCCCTTAAATTGTGCATCCTAGTAGAGTGCCTCACTTCTGTCACCGGGGTCTGGCCCTTTGGTGAAAAGCTATCACAGGGACAGGTGATGTTGGAACTGTTACATTTGCATGGCTAGTAATGCAGGCACCGGATCTGCACCTTGGCAGGCGGGACCTTCTTCCAGGTATTTCGCCTTCAGTTTCTTCCCTGCGAAGTGGTGGCAATAACGGTACTTCTCTTATAGGACTGAATTGAGAGGTACCGTAGGCGGCACAGCACAGTGCCCAGCACATAGGGTCAGTGAGTGTAAGTTAGTAGCAGCAGGGATCACAATGACTGAAAGGTTCTGTAAGCTCTAAACAAAGGCAGGTTGTTTAGGACCCTGGTTGTCTTGCTAAGGATTTTTCTTTAATCGTGATGAAACAAACATTGCATCAAGTTTTCCATTTTAACCATTTTTTAAGTGTACAGTTTCACAGCATTAGTGCATTCACATTTTTCTGTAATTATCTCCAGAATCTCTATACATTTTGAACTCTCTCCTGTGAGCTTGAAAGGACCCTGGAAGGAACTGACCTAAAGGAGCATGTGGGGGAAATAAATGTGGGCGGATAATCTAGAATGATGCAGAGTAAGAAAGAACAGGGGGCAGGAGGTGGTTAGGAGGGCCCTTCAGTCTTTCAAAAGTGAAGTGGCAAAGTCACTGACCAAGGAGGTGACTACAGTAATAAAGAGAAAGGCAGAGGAGGAGTGTGGGGAGGGTCATTAGACATTGAGAAAAGAGAAGAGTGGAAAAGAATCAGATGCATGAGGTGAGATTTCGAAAGAAGATTCAATTCATTAAAAAGTTGCATTAAGGCATACAGAGAGTGGAGCTTCGGGACACACAGATGCTTCCCTCTCAAAGCAGTGTGCTGTGACCAGCTCCAAGCACAAGCAGAGCCGAGTCTTTTCAGGAATTTTGTGAGCTAGTTGTTAAACCTAACCAAAATTAAATATTAAACTTAAAGTCAAATAAATTACATGAAAAACAAAGATTAAAAGGACTCAACAGCCATCATTTCCTAATCGTGTTATTCCATTTTCATATGTCTCTATCTCTGTGGTCATGACATCTATTGTATCTGTATAGTGAAATGCTCTGTAATGATATGCCACTGAGCATCCCTTTCCAACTCTGCGTTCACTGACACAACATGAGTAGCTGGAGACTGGCTGTGGTGGGGATATTTACACCAGGAAATTGGTAGAGGATATACAATGGGGCTGGACTCATGATTATCTCGATTGTCTGCACCTAGGAAGGTAATGAGAAAATGTTAATGATGCACCTTATGCTTAAAAGTGTTGCAACAGCAGCCATTACACTATAACTACCTGTGAAACCAAGGTGAATGGCTGTGTTGAAGACAGAGGGTCAGCAAAAATCAGCAAAGTCATCGTATGCCAATCTATTGGAATTTAACATGAAGAATATTGTAAATTTTGTTGTGTGTAAATTGTATACTCACATATCCTTTGTATCAGTAAAATTTAAATTTTGAAAATTCACTGTGCACATAAATATTTTGGGGCAATCAGGTGATCATTTACCAGCACACCACTGACTATAATTTTCAGTGATTAAGAAATTTATTGTATCACAGGTATGTATTATTGAATCAGTCTTAAATCTGCCTTTCTGAAGGACAAATGACTTATTTTCCAGTCAAAATGGAAAACTGGAACATTTTGTCCTTAGGAAACAGTGAAGTGTGTTTCTCCAGGCAAACCATAGCAATTCCAATGCCTTACTTCTTTACTCTTATCACGGACAATGGTCACCACTGTTTGAGCGTGACAGTATACCTGCCACCACACAATGTGCTTTATTCACATTTGTGTCCCCACTCAGCTTTGCAAGCTAGGCCCCACTGTCATGCCATTTTATAGATGGAAAGATCAAGGCAGCCTTCCTCTAAAGGTTGCACAGTTGGTAAGAGGTGAGGGAGAGATCTGAATGCAGACCTCTCTGATTCTTTCTGACCTCTTGATTCGGATACCTTCTCTATGGTTCCTTTAAAAATGTATATATAGAAAAGCTGTACTTCAGAAAGGATATATCTTTGGCAGCAGTTGTCAATCACCTTACGTTCTCGGTGCCCTGAGGGACAGTGGGCAAATCTCATGAGAAGTCTACAAAGAGGCTTCCAGCTCTCAGGAGTTGATTCTGCTTCCAAGCTCCTGCGGGCTCAAGACTGGCCTCATCAGCTCTGCCCAACGTCCAAGAAGAGGACTCACTTACCAAACACACTGCACCTCCGTCATCGCGGACTCCACTTGCACTTCATTTGCTCCAAAGCTGAGAGAGTCATTTCTTGTGTCCCTTATGCTCGTGTCCTAAATCCCCCTTGAAGAGTCCACTTGCTCCTTCTCCTTCTGTGTGTCCTGGAAGGCAATAGGATAATGATGCAGAAATCACGCAGGAGGTACATCCAGCCAGGAGGGTCTTACAGGTGGGACAGTTTTATCATTAGCTCCAGAGCCTCTAAGAGTCTCCCGTCAAAATGTTGTGTTGCTGTGCAAGCTCTCAGCTGCTCCATTTGGGTTGTGTCCAAGGCAAGACATTTCAAGGGCTGTTGAACATTGTTGTTTCCCAAGTGGATCAGTACAAGAACATTTGACGTCAGAGTCTTGGGAATCTGATACACTGGAGGAAATTTTCAGCACCAGATGATCTTACAAGTCCCCTTCCCCTCCACATTCCAAGTTGAGCCTACATTCACAAACACTTGAGGCTCAGCTGGCTGGAATGGAGAGCTGAGTGGAGGATTCTTCCCCCCTTACTTCCTTTTTCTGTGTCCACTTACCAAGATACTTTCTTTGCCGCCTTCTTTCAAACTAGGCCACTAATTAAGAGAGAAGTCAGAAATAATGTTGATATGCATCTGTGTTGCAAACAGAAGCTCCAGTAAAGCAAGACAGAAACGAGGTCGGCTAAAGATAGAACAGAGATCCTTCTGTTCACCAATGATTGAAAAATAAAGATTCTAAACCTTAAAAACAATGTATATGTAAACCAAATATAAACAAAAATGCATACTGATATATATGTAAATGTTTAAGCACATACACATACAGTAGAATTTTTTTTTTTTTTTTACTTAAGAGAAAAAGAGAGGAAGGGGCATTTTTGAATAGGAGAACCCACTGACCGATGTCCATGTGGGAGTGCCTTGTGTTTAGAGCCATACGAATATATAGCCGATCCTTGTCCTTGAGGGGTCTACAGCCTACACTTCCCAAATTGGAAAATACATTGTTTTGTGCAAGCCCTAGTAATATCACCAATAATCCTTATTTTCCTATTCACCATCTGTCTTCTCTATGCCCAGAGTGAGTAGTTTCAGTGCGTGATCTCATTCCCTCTCCCCATCAACACCAGGAGGAGGCAGGTGATGTGGTTTACGTTCTAGCAAAAGGAAGTTGACATTGCTTAAGCTATTTGTTCACTGTTACAGAGCTAGTAGGAGGCAGGCTAAGATTAGAGCTTGGGTTTTCTGATTCTGGGGTATGGGCACTTAGCCTCTGTGCTAGTGCTGGGGAAAGGGTCTGGGGAACACACAGACACAGATTCAAAGCCCACCTCCGCCACTTCCCATCTTAATGTAGTTTGTGCATAGAGAGAGTATATACTTTCCCTTTCGGAGCCTCAGGTCCCCCCACTGCAAATAAAGCCAATGTTGTGACACTGGAAGAGAATGTCAGTGAAGAGCTCAAAACAGGACCTGGCAGGTGGACAACAGGAATTAGTAACTGATTTGTGGGACCAATTCTGTTGTGAAATGATGCCCAGTCTTTAACAGGTAAACTTCAGCTGTGAGTAAAGAGAATTATTATAAAAACCCACCTCATCTGACATTTTTTCATTTATTATTTATTCATGTGTTCACCCATTCCACAAATATGCATCTACTCTGGTGTGAGACATTTTCTTCAGTTATTTATGTGTAGTTTAAAAAACTTGAAAACCACACTGTGCAGCAGATAGAGTTTCTGAGGCAACTTTTTGGCATTTTCCAACCTGTTCATACCACCTGTTGTATTGCAGGCACTGGGCTAGGCTCAAGGATGGACTGAATGCATTTCCACCATGTTGGGATGAGGGCTCAGAGTCTAGCCTGAGAATCAGCATGCAGCATTAGAATGGTGTGAACAGAGTGTTCTGACCACAAAGGAGAGGGAGGGACTCAAGATAACTTTTAAGTGTGTTGGGGAAATGGAAGCTGGCATGGCAGGCCTGGGGAGCAGTGAGAAACCCAGCATAGTTGGAGCATCAGGTGCAAGGCAGCTTGGGGGTGGAGTGTCCATTTACCCTTTGGAATATAGTCTTCCCGTTGGCATGGAAACTGCTGCAAAATAAATTCAAGGTGGTGTTTCAAATAATGCCTCCGAGACTGTCCAGGAGTCATTTAAATTGCTTGTTTGTTATGTATAAGGATTTGCCTAACCTCCAACCTGCAACTATAGCTTGGCGATCTCTTGTTTATTGTGCTGATATTGTTTCTTGAGTCATTATTCTCTGTAAACCTTTTTTTTTTCTTAGCTTTTGCTTTTGCTTTTTATTCTGCCCATCTAGAAAATATGCCCAGACATTGTGTTGATTTTCCTAGGCTCCCTTGAGATACCCTAGGCCTTTCCTTTCTTCCTCTGATGGAAATGCTGCCAGGGTGCTGCTTGCCATCTCATTCCTCACCCCTGGATCCCTGCACTGAGCTTGGTAGATGTCACGGTTGCTCAGTCCATCAAGCCTCCTTCCCACTGTGGATTTGTGGCTCCTCGGGCTCCTCAGAGCAGCCACAGAGGTTGCTCCTTCTAGGATGAGGAATGAGATAGTCAATGCTGGCACCATGAGAGCATGATAGATACAAGCCAGCCCTATAAACCGATGCCACACATTTGCTGTCCTTGCCTGATAATAAAAAATGCATGACAAATAATGACTTAGGGTGCCTTTTCCCATTCAGGGTTCTAAAACCAACAAAGGTCTTTGGCTTTTTAGATTGCAGGTAGATTTACCAAAGCAAAATAAATGTCTAAATCTCTTCCTGCTTCATATGTGTGTTATGTATGTGTGTGGGTGTCAGAGACAGACCACCAACCACAAGGGGTTGGGGAGGGTGGGGTTGGAAGTGGCCAATATGGCTTCAGCTTATTTGGGAGAGTTGATCTGTCTACTTGTCCAGGAGAAACTGAATATAAAACCTCTAGGCATGAAAAGAACCTCTCACATATGGACTCTTTAGGGATTCCGTTCACACTCTTCTTCCTTTCTCGCTGTCTCTTTTGAACTGGAGGGGAAAGCATTTCCTATGCCACTCACTTCTCTAGCTCTCAGATAATAAAGAGAAAGAACTTAGGGGTTTAAATGTCAAGATTTGTAGAATTTGGCATTCTGGCCCCACAAGGTTTGTGGTTTGAGTGATGGGTCTGCATCAAACATGGTGACAATGACAGGAAAGGTGTCCAAGCAGGCAATACAGCAGACACTCCTTTAACCCTTACCTCGGTTCCAGGCACCGTGATGAGGGTTATTCATTAATTCATCTAATCTTCCAAATGATCTTACAAGGTAATAAGAGCATTAATGTAATTACATCCTTTTTGCAGATGAGGGAACTGATGTTAGAGAGATAGGTAATGTGCCCGAGTGTCACAGCTAATAAGCATGACAACTGGGACTTGAATCCTTGCATCCAACTACAGAGGAGTAGTTCTTCTCAATAGGGGGTGCTTTTGTACCCCCATGGGATGTTTGGCTATGCCTGCCTGAAAACATTTTTGTCACTTTTGGGGGGACTCTGCTACTGACATCTAGTGGATAGAGGTGAGGGATGGTGTTAAACACCTTGCCCCTTAACAACAAAAAATTATCAACCAAGTGTCCTGAGTGCCTAGGCTGAAAAACCCTGCCGTGGATCTAACACTTCTTACAGTTTTGTTGATGGAGGCCAAGAACCAGGCACCTAACTTGAGATTAACTGTTGATGCTGTGAATATCGTCTGATCCCCACTGGCTGACTGAGACACTCCACTTCTGTTCTCTGGTGCAGGGAACAAGGTTCTTCTGAATGGTATTTTGCTTGGCTTCTGGCTGAGTTTGTCAGGGAGATCTCCTTGCTTTTTGCCTGAGCCATCAGAGGGGACCTGGGTTTGGAATCTCAAGACCATGCAGTAGGAAATGAGAAGAAAGCACTCCCAGCAAAGTTATTTTCCCTTGCTCTCATCTGCCTCACCCCTCATGCCAACCTGAGAAATTTCCTAAGTGGAATTGTTGGGAAATAAAATCTGTGACTTCACAGGAAACATCTGTAGGAGAATGGGGACCTGTCAATTCCTTTGCTGGGGGATGATCAAAAAGTGATCAAGGTGTGGCTTACTTTAGCATTCTATGAATCAAGCATCCTCTCTTGATTCCCCAAGACTTGCTTCTCTTGACCCAAAAGAGTTAGTTTTGAGATTACCATCAAGTATGCTACATTCAACCTAAATATCCTGTGTACTTTTAGGCTTCCCCAGGCATTGCCTGGTAGCTTCCTAGAAAAGCAGTATCTCAGGCTCTGCCCAAATCTCCTGAATCAGAATCTGTATTTTAACAAGGCCCCAAGTTACTCTCATATACTGGTCTATAATGTTTTGATTTTTACTCTGAAAATTATTCTAAGAACCATGAATCCAAATACATGGCAGCTCTCCTCACTAAGCCTCAGATTCCAAAGTTTTACAACGTGCGGGTTGTCAGATAGGCTCTGGGACTCCAGTGCAATTCACAAATGCCCTGATATCCCAGATTTATGTAACCAAATAGTTTCCAAACACTCCTACTCATGAATCAGTGGAGAAATGTTTGAGTTACCCCACCAGCGATAATTCATATACTTTGAGTTGACCACCAAGCTCTTTGCAGGACCCCACCCCCACCAAGAAGGAATATTTCTTATTAACAGCCTTTCTGCTTTGGCTGTGGCAGGTTGTCAGGCCTTTGATCTGAGTTCTTCTATCACTCGGCAGTTTCTTAGTTCACTTATGATGTCTTAGAAGGGATGTGAATTAATCTATTTACCAGTCCTCTGCCACCCAGCCCCAATTTTTTTGGTTGGGGTCCCATTCTAAAAATCTCATTCTAGGGTTTCTTAACCCTTGCATCCATCCATCTGAATTGGGCACGTGCTTCAATATCACCATAGTGTTAGACTTGCTCTCTCCGCTCTTATTTAAGCTACAAGACCATAGTCTGTGCCTTTACCAGTCACATAGATGGTACTGTCACCCGGAGCTTAAACAGGATGACTCCTGCCCTGATGAAATGATGGGATCACCAAAAAGGTATTGAGGGTGCAGTGAAGCCAGGGTTACAAAAGCAAACACCTGCATGGGCCATTAGAGAAGGGAGAGGGCCAGGGGAGACTGTGATAACCTGTGGAAGTGGGGGGGCGAGGGTGTAGGGCTACAGCACATGTATAGTTTCAGCTGGTTGTTCCCAGGAAGAGGGGACATGAGGGCCTTTATGTAATCTGATTTTTTTTTTTTAATCAGAAGAAGGCACAAATCTGACTTGGCACTTTTCATATTTGTTGAACATTGATCACAATCCAGTTTCCTTTTTTTTTCCTGAAAACATGGGGAAAACAGAATAAAACACATCTGCAGATTCAAGTCGGACCATATAGTCCCAGCCGTGACCCTCTGGTGGAGATGAATCCATTTACAAGTCTTTTTTTTTTTTTTTTTTTTTAAATGTTATTTCTAGGAGAGAGAGAGAGAGACAGCGTGAGCAGGGGAGGGTCAGAGAGAGAGGGAGTCACAGACTGAAACAGGCTCCAGGCTCCGAGCTGGCAGTCAGCACAGAGCCCGACGCGGGGCTCGAACCCACGAACCGCGAGATCACGACCCAAGCAAAAGTCGGACGCTTAACCGACTAAGCCACCCAGGTGCCCCCATTTACAAGTCTTGAATAGGGCTCTTCTACAGGACTAGTGCCTTGTGTTTCTCTAGTTTTCTGTTTTTGAGTCACCCATGGCAGAATCATTCAAAATCACTATATACCCATTCTGGTCTCTGTCCAGGTGCAAATTCTGTGCAATCTTTTAGCATGCCCCTTGGGAATTTCTGAAGACACAGAAGTGTGATCCTTATTAAGTCTGGTGACTTGCAAAATGCAAAGAGGTGAAAGAGTAAGGCTCCATCCATCCCAGTACCCTAGAAACTACTAGAGAAAATAAAATGTTTACACAGTAAACAATAATTTTAAAAAAAAGAATGATGAGAGGCTCAAGCTAGGGATTACTCAAATCGATTACCTTACGCAGTAAGCAATGGCCAGTTTCCCCTGAGTTTTGAAGGCAGCCAACTCTTTAACTGGGAAGCAGCCTGTGGGGGCCTGTTGTGTACTGATTGAATTTCTAAGCACAGGTGTATAGATGGGGGTTGAAAACTCAGAAGGCCAGTTAGGTGATGTGAAAGGAGTAAAATGTGAAGGAGTGAAGCAGGCTAGCCTGAGAGGAAATGGGGAATGGAGTAGGGTATGGTAATCTGGAATGTACATGGCCCCACTAGACGGGGCAAGTAATCTCTGGCAAAGAGAGACAGTAACTAGAGACTAAGCCATGGCATATTAAACAAACGAATTTGCAGCTATTTAGACTCTACTTTTATTAGGGATTCAGATGTAGAGAATGTAGACTGCTTCTGACATTCCCTCTAATTGAATATGTCACTTCTACCTTGTGGGTTCTGAGGTTCTTCATTTATGAAGTGGTAGAGATAGTTCATATGCAGAAAAGCTTCAGCACTTTTGTTCATTCTTTCCTGAGAACCAGGGCAATTGTATTGGTTAATGGTATTTAAACTGAGCTTTGGCCAATGAAAAGAGCACCAATAACAACAGGAATAATGATCAACATGCATGGAGTGGCTATTGTGTGCAAAACTGGGTGGCCTTCCTTCTAGGAAAGGAGAAGAGTGGGAGACGGGCAGGCAAGAGCACCCTTGGTGCGCACAGAAACAAAGAGAAGGTGGAGAGAGGGAGCTGAGTTTCTCTTTGGCTAATGGTCACTCAATTTTTTTAATGATTTTTCCATGTCACAGTAAAAGGACAAAAGCCATTCATTCATTTAACCCATATTTATTGAGTACATGTTATGTGCTAGTGTTAACTTGTCCAGGACCAATTCCTCCAAGCTGGCTTCTCAGAAGAAGACTTGACCTCCTTCAATAACCTTCAATACTCAGTAAAAGCTGACCGCAGCCTAGTACTTCAGAAACGAATCTTGGTGAGTTCCAAGTCTGGGATACCAACTCCCACTACCACCACCACCCCACCATGCCACATAAGAGGCCAATTCTTCCCCATCTAAAAACTCTGAAGTGACAAACTCTGTCTCAAGCTTTTCTCATTATAGAGTTGCAGTAATAAATCATGGGGCTCAGACCCAGATCATGACTCCATACCCATGCTATTCCGCCATGCTGTAATGCCCCTGCATCCTTCCCTGTCATCATGCTAGGAGAAGGGCAGGTGCAAAGAGAAACCAGGCAATTGAAAAGACCACACAGCTGGAAGGTCAGTGTTGTCCTACCGGGTCTGATCTGTAACCTTGCTCTAGCTGGGAGTGCTGCTCCAGAATGCAGTGCGCAGTGAGGATCTGCACACCTGCTCCTCTCTCCAGGACTTTTCTCCAATGATCGCTGCTCAAGACACTCTTGTGTGTCATGTTGGGCCACCTGCCCTTGTCTGCATGACTGTCAGAGGCTGGCTATGAAACAGAAAGCAAGTCAGCCAAAGTCCCTGCCTTCACGGAGCTTACCTTCCAGTGGAGGAGATGGCCAAGAGACAAGTGAGCAAATGAGGGGGCAGTGGGCCAGAGGAGTAAAGAGACAAATCACAAATGACCAGTGCTGGGACAGGAGTGGAGGCTGCTGTGGGAGCAGGGGATATCAGGGAGAGACCATCGAGGAGGTGGAAGCTTCCCAGTAACCTCACTTATTTAACTCCTAATTCAATATGACTTCTATAAAGAGTAGTGTATTTATTATTTTTTTGTAATTTATTGCAAAGCTAAACATGTTTATCTTCTTCAAAGCTTATGTTGATCCTTCATTTGAGGTGTTAAAATATGCTCTATCTTATATAATACAACGGTATAGTTGATCATTTTACTTTTTTATTTATTTTTTAATTGTTTAAATGTTTTATTTATTTCTGAGAGAGAGACAGCGTGAGCAGGAAAGGGTCAGAGAGAGAGGGAGATACAGAATCCAAAGCAGGCTCCAGGCTCCGAGCTAGCTGTCAGCACAGAGCCCAACCTGAGGATCGAACCCACGAACTGTGAGATCATGACCTGAGCTGAAGTCGGACGCTTAACCGACTGAGCTACCCAGGCGCCCCATAGTTGATCATTTTAATATCCTTAATATACAAAAGAAAAGTTGCAAAATAAGGAGGAGAGAACTTTCTTTTTAATGTTTATTTATTTTGAGAGAGAGAGAGAGACAGAGAAAGAGAGAGTACTTGTTGAGGGGGAGTGAGAATCCTAAACAGGCTCTGCACTGTCAGCAGAAGCCTGGCCTGAGGCTTGAACTCATGAACCATGAGATCATGACCTGAGCCAAAACCAAGATTTGGACACTTAACTGAGCCACCCAGGTGCCCCAAGATGGAGAGAGCTGTTTATGAGACTATGAAATTGAAACCTCCTGGAACCACTTTTCTACCAAATGCTCTGCCAATTCTATCAATATAATAATGAGAGAAGCTTATATTTATTAAGCACTTACTGTATGTGAGGCACTTATCTGAATGCTCCTAGGTGTTCACTTTTTAATTTTTATTTTGTTTAATGTGGTCACTTTTTAAATCTTTAAATGAATCCTGGAAGAAGGGTACTATGATCTTCCCTCTTTTAAAGAAGATCAAATTGAGGAACACTGAGGTGTGGAAACCTGGCCAAGGTTATACTGCTAGTAAGGGTCAGAACATGGATTTGAACCCTGGTTTGCAAATTCCAGAGCTTGTGCTTTTATCATCCCTTTCATCCCACCTCACCCCCAAACCAACTCGTAACAGGTTGAAGGATGATAGCCCAAAGCTCTGGCAATCATTTACTTGTGTAGCTCCTCTCCTTCCTCCCTCCCAGCACTAGATCTGGAAACCATTCGATAAGGTTCCCTAAACCAAAGGAGAAGGGTCCCGTAGATAGGTAGCCATTCTTGGACATTCCCCAGGGAAGTAAAAACACGTTGCCGGAGAGCTCACTGTGCATAGTTGCTGCTCTCTGGATGTGTCCCAGTTGGGCCAACTTCTGTTCTTGGCTGTCTGAATATATTCTGGCAGCTCAGAGGTGTAATTTCTCCAAATGCCGCATTCCTGCTGAGCCCGCGGGATGAATTGTGCAATTTCAGGTGAGCACATCTTTAAACCTTAGCAAGGCTTGTAGTTTCTCCCCTCCTGCTTTCGCTGCAGGCCCCACTTGGAAGATTGAAGTCCTGAGAGCATATGCCAGGCCCTGGGGGGCAGAAGGTGAGGTGTTATGATAGAGACTGAGGAGGGCTGGAAGAGGAGTGTGGAGCAGTGGGGGCTGCCCAGGCCAATGCCAGGTCCCCATTTTGAGAACCTGGATCACCTTTAATTTTCCAGAGTTTTTGTTCATTTATACATTTACTTGTTGTAAAAAATGTTTTCTGAGAGTCAGCTATTGGCCAGATACTGCTAGGTCTGGGAGAATATTAACTGTTAGGAAGACAAGTCTACCTTATTAGGAGGAGGATTAAAGGGAGGGGGCTTTTGACTCAGTCAAGAAGGCTGGAGACGTTCTATGGGGCCAAGTAGTTTTAAGCAGGGATCTGAAGGTAAAAAGGAGCTAATTCAGCAAAGGCAGAGGGAACAGCCTTGTGGGAAGTTTCTGGGTCAGACAGGAGGGTACTAGAGTACAAAATGTAGTCTTATTTCCATTCCACTTCTGAGTGTTGGCCATGCACCTGACTTGGGCTGTGAGCTTACAGCCCCGTGATGCAGCTCAACAGCATCCTGGATTTTCTCTCTCTCTCTCTCTCTCTCTCTCTCTCTCTCTCACACACACACACACACACACCAGACTTCAAGAAGATGAATAATTTGTTTATGCTACACAAGTAGCAGTGGGTGGCCCAGAAATTCAAATCCAAGTTTGTGTGATTCCAAAGAGGGACTTCTTAATCACATATTTATATTGTTTTCCTAGACAGACCTCACCGCTTGCAGAAACCTACACACCCTTTGCATACTTCTGTCTTGGTTTCAGCATAAGAAATAATGTCCCTGGGCTCATTTCCTATAGAACAAAAGGAAAGTAAGATAGCCAGCACCAGAGACATTCACAATGGTTAAAATGTGGAAGCTACACAAGTGTCAGTCTATGGTTGAGTGGGGAAACAAAAGGTGGTGTATATATACAACAGAATATTATTCAGCCTTAAAAAGGAAGGCTGAATTTCCTGGAATTTGTTTGCATCCAGAAACCATCCTTGAGTTCTTGATTCTGAGACACAGACTTGGCAATGAGGAAGGCACTCATCTCTGCTTATTTAACGAGGACCTTTGTTCTAAAAAGACCCAGAGACTTGTGGAAGTTTGGACCTGAAGGACTTGAGAGATCAGTTCTTTTCAGAAATCCACATATTTGGCAAATGAGGACATTGAGGTGGAGAGAGAAGGAGCTTAGTGAGAATAAATGATAATTTGCTTGGTTTAAATGATCTTCCCTCCCTCCTTCCTCAGCATTTTGGTCCTCTTTACATGTCAGGAATTGTGCCAAGTGCTTTCTTGCATTACTTCCATCAGTCCTGACAACTACCTGTGAGGTAGGTTTTATTTTTAGTGCCCTTTTACAGGTAAAAAAGAGTGAGACACAGAGAAGCTAATGACTTGTCCAAGGTCTCTCAACGAGTAAGTTGTGGGACCATTTTTTCTCTCTCCATTGAGGCTATGTAGCAATCCTGCTCTTGCAAGCAGAGGCAGCAGGCAGTCCACCTGGGCACGGCAGTGCCACACCTGGGCATGGAGTCCTGCCTGACCACACCCCCCACAGCTCTCCTTGCACCCTCAGCCAGAAGCACCACATAGACTCCTTGAAGTCTTTCTGGGAACCCATGAAGCTGAGCAAAGCAAAGAACCGAAGCTAGGGTTTCTGGAATCAAGTCAAATCCCAGCTGGGACACTCAGAAGCAGCATCTTGGTACAAGTTTCATAAACTGTCAGGGTATCATTTACTTCATTTCTCAAATGGAATTCATAGTGGAACTTGGCTCATAGGTCCTTGCGAGAATTTAAATAAGGTCACCTATATAAAATAGCACAATGGTGCCTACCACTTAGTAGGGACTCTACACTGGTAATTTCTTCTTAGAGTATCCTCACACACATCTTTATCACTCAAGCTGCATGAGAATGGGCTGTGAGTTCCCCTGAGGAAATTGCTTTAGACCTGTGGGGGTGGGGTGTTGGTGGGGGGAAACTCTGCAGCACTGGTAGGCTGTTTTTGGCAGTGGACTCTTGCAACTGCAGAGCAGAATTCAGGTTAAGCTCCCAAGGTGTACATTATACCAGAGGAATGGACCAAAGTGATAAAGAGCAAGGAAATGGGCATTTCTGGGACTTCCTCACAGAGCTTACTTGTTCATTATCTGTCTCCACCACCAAAGCACAACCTCTATGAGAAAAGGAAATTTGTCTTAAATACGTCCTTATCCTTTTCAGCTAGAACAGTTCAAGTTGCTGTAGCTCCTTATTAATAGCTATTTCCTGATTAAGTGAATGAATGAATTCTTCTCATTCCTGGTTCAAGAGTCAATTTGCTATAGGTACAGCAAATGGAAATGAGGGACTTCTCAAGGGCCTGAGCTTCACAACTGAAAACCTAAATTCTCAAATAACAGTAATAGTTAAAAAGTGGTAATTATAACAATGTATTGCAAGCTATGCCTATGTAGTGATGTTACACTAGTGATGATACTTAGTGTAAATGGTCTTGCAACACTCAACACCTGTGAGATAAGTATTATTGTTATTCCCATGTTATAGACGGGGAAACTGAGGTTCACAGAGATGAAGTGGCCTGCCCAAGATCATATGGCCAAGAAGCCCTGTGATCCTAGATTGGTTCCAGAGTCTGTTTGATTATAGAGCCTGTACTTTATAAAGCGCTACTTTTTCCAACCTCTCCCATCCCCACAGCCTCACTTTTTTCAAAGAAAAACCCCAAACAGCCTCACTCTTTTCAGGAAATGAGGATACATTTTGGGAAAGATGGGGCACCTAATATTGAATATCCATAGTCAAAGTCAGAGTAAAAGAACTTTTCAGTTCTCGAGCCTGTACAGCACCCCTGTGGTAACCACATGCTGCTGGACCTGGCTGACCACCACGTCTCTACTACCTGCACTGGCTCACCCATCAAAATGTTATCTGTTCCGTGGCCCATTTCCTCCAAGTTCTTTTATGTCCCCGTTCTCCTGAGCAACTACCCTGAGCCAAGATAAAGTGCTTTTTTTCAGACAATTCCTCCTATCTCTGGTGTACATCATCAGAAGGAATAAGAGAACTAAGGCCCAGAGCTCCCCGCTTACTCACCCCTACTTCAAACATAAGAGCTCAGCTTTCAACTATCTATATCTACCTGTTAGGCTTCTGCATTTGAACAAAGGATTTTATGGAGCAAATAACCAAATGAGCTATTGGTTTAATTTAATCCTCAGTGTGGGCATCTAAATATGTTTTAGGATGTCTGCTGTATACTTGGCAGTGTTCTTAACATCAGGGGAGTAAATGTAGGCATAGTCCTTGCTTTCATTGTGCTTACATTCTGGTGGAGACACAGGAATTCAACAAACAGGTTGGTTTAGAAATGAGGGACAATAACAGTAAGTGTTAAATAGAGAGTTAAAATCAAGCAGTGTCTTGCATGGTATAGATGAATGGTGGGATCCAAAAAGATATGTCTGAGTCCTAATTCCTGGAACCTGTTAATATTATTTTATATGGCAAAAGATGCAATAATTTAAGAATTTTGAAAGAAGGAACTTTTCCTAGATTATCCAGGTGAACTCTAAATGCAATTACAAGTATTATAGGAGACAGAGGGAGTTTCAAGATGGACCATAGACACAGAGATTGGAATGATGCAGCCACAAACCAAGCGAGGGCACGCACCTGCCAGGTATGGCCCTTCTGATACCTTGATATCAGATTTCTGACCTCCCAAACTGGGAGAGAATACATTTCTGTTGTTTGAAGCCACCCATTTTATGGTAATTTCTTACATTAGGGTCAGGAAACCAATGCATGTAGATACTATAGATTGAGTGGTTAGGAAAACCTCAGAAGAGATAACATATAAGCTGACCCATGACTGACAAAAAGGACCCTCCTTATGAAGGTTGGTGGTGGGGAGAGAAACATTTCAGGCAGAGGGAAGAGCCAGTGGAAATGTCCTGAGGCAGGGTTGTAGCAGAGAGGCTAGTTAGGATGCTATGACAGGGGCCAGGTGGAAAGCGTTCCTGACTTGGATGAAAAGTAGTGGTTGAGAAGATAGGGAAAAGTAGAAAGAATTGGAATAAGTCATAGAATAAAGTCAATGTTAATTGTTTCTGGATTAGACATTGTGGTGATGGAATGCAAAAGAAGATTTGTCTTGAGCCACTGGAAAGATAATGGTGCTGTTCACTGGAATGGAGAAAGAACAAGCTGGGAAGGAACCAAGAGACCTTTCCTTTATCATAACAAGTTTTAAATGCCTATAGACTCCAAAGTCTGAGATTAAGGGATATATCTGGATGGGAAATCTAGCTTTGGGAGCCACTGACACATAGGTATCTAAGTGATAGGACTAGTTGAGATCATGTGGGGAGAGTATGTAAACAGAGAGGGAAAGCAATACCAAAATGGGACCCTGAGGTACCAACACAGGGATCAGGATGATGCGGAGTCAGTGTGGGGAAACCAAGACAGAACGGCAAACATATTGAGAGGAAAAGTGGGGAGTGTGATGTCTTAGAAGCCAAGAGAAGGAAGACTTTCTCTAAAGATGGAGGCATCACCCATATCAAAATAAGTTCTTCTGGCCAGGTAACTTATGTACCTTTTCACTGGAGAGTTATTGTACCAGGCCAATAGATTTTTTTTCAACTACCATCTCACATAATTGGTAGTGGATCCCTAGAGTTCAGTGATGAGAAGTAGTCCAGTGTTCAATGTGAGGTTGGCAGGAGCACCTGTTATGTGATTGGCTGGTGATACCCATGTGAGAAGTTGGGCAAGAGTTCTGTGTATTTTATGACCCTACCTGATCCAAAGGAAAGAAATGAGTTACAACCATTTCAGGGGCTTTTGTAAGGCACAAAGAGATAAGCTGTGCCTAGGGTAACCCATCAGATCACATGCCATAAGCCAAGTCCATCTATAAGTAAAGACCACCCTGAAGTGGATTCAGGACTACAAATGGGACTGTTTCTGGAAGAAGGACATAGAGACAGAACAACGGAAGTGGAGGCTATAACTTAAACACCAGTGAGGCATCAAGGGCTTTAGAAACTGACATCGACCTTCAACTCACTACTCTGCCACTTACTGTAAGGATATGGGTAACTAACCTTACTGAGCCCCCATTTCCTCACCTGCTGAATGATATATGTGTAATGGTGAAGCCATAGCAACATATGACACCTAGTCTCTTAGGATCCCTAAAGGCAAGATCTGTTTTTTGAGGGGCCTGGGTGATACTTTAATTATGTTTTCTGTGACCTAGTGAGAGGTTTACCCCCTCTGCAGCCATTGTACCCTCCTTACAGACACTCTTACACATGATAGATTCTCATACATGATCAAACAGACTTAGATTATGATATCGCTGATTTTGTGCTATTGTGGCATACTATGTTATATCCTATTTTCTTAAATAAGAATCCTTTATTAAAGGTATAACAGGGAATAACAAGAATTATATAAGAACATAACTACAATTTTTTCATGCTCCCATGTTTTAGGGAGAATATCATGCTGACACTGTGTCTGTTGGATCTCTGTGGGACAGACCAGGGTAATGGGTAGAGAGGTCATGTTGAAGAAGTTAAAAAAGCATGAGAAGTAGATTGGGGCACCTGGTTGGTTCAGTTGATTAAGTGGCTGACTTTGGCTCTTGTCACGATCTCATGGTTCGTGAGCCTGAGCCCCACGTCTGGATCTGTGTCGAAAGCTCAGATCCTGGAGCCTGCTTTTGGATTCTGTGTCCCCCTCCCCACTTTGCGCTCGCTCTCTCAAAAATAAACATTAAAAGAAAAAGGAGAAGTAGATTTCCCTAGCTAGGTGAGCATATGAAGCAATCTAGTGGGGGAAAATTACCTAGAAATCTGGTCTGGAGGATGGGATTAAAGAGAAGGCGATAGTATGGATGTGGTCAGTATGGGCCGAACCACTTAAAAAGGGAAGACCTAATTAAACAGCTCCCACGAAGAAAGGGATGTTTGGAGAAGAGATGGTTAAGAAGTTCTGTTCAAAGAATTTGCCATGTTGCATGGTATAAATCCTCCTTGTCACCTCTTCAGAAGTCATTCAGTAAAAATGTGCATTACTTTTCAATACTTTTTGGATTAAAGTGTGTGTATAGAATAACTTTGTGCTCAGGTTGGCCTTAAGGCGACCAAGTTTTGTTTGGGTTCCTTTGGTGGCAAAGTCTCTTCATATTCGTCTTTCAATTTGATCTTCAAATCACGTATCTGTGATAAAAACTCATAAGGTTGTAGTTTAAAATTGTGTCCTATCCAGACAAAGAGAGACTAAGTCTTACCCTGTGTCATTGAGTTAATAACTGGCAAGCTGTAAGTAAAATCCAAGCTTCCACAGGTTTAGACTAGCATGTTTTTTCTTCTCTTCCCCTTTCCTTCCCCATCTTCTTCCCTTCTCTCTCCCTCACCTTCCCTTACCTCCTGTCTATTCTCTCCCTGTGCATTACTGTTAGCAGTGAACCACAAGCACAAGACATTCCCTAATCTGCCACCATGCTTTTAGTTGAAAATCTGAGTCCCAAAGAGTCCAAAGCAGTGTCTTCTGGGAAACCAGAGGGCCTGTGCATGGTGTTTAGAAATGCAAAGACTCCGAGGACTTACATTTTCAGTGGAAGGCCCTGAATGGCAGCCTGGATGGTAGTGGATGCAGGTAGGCCCTTTGCCTGCTACAGGTGAGGATCCAGACCCCATGGGGATTTGATAAGTCCGCTGGGCCAGCGGGGCTTTCATAACCCGGAGTCAGAAAGGCTGCCACTTTACGTGGGGTCTCCACACCTGGGCCCAGGAGAGTAACTGGCTGCTGTCCCCCAGCGCCCATACTCCTGTTCTCGTCTGCCTTCCTTTACTTACTGAAAGCCAATGTGTGTGTGGTTTGGCTAGGAAAAGTCCTGTTGCTTTCCAAGTGGATGCTTCGTTGTTTCTGTTACACAAACATATGAAAAATCAGCATTTCCCACTCTGCATTGAACCAAAATTGACTGCTGTCTCCATATAATAAAGCAGCATGTTTTGCCCCTCTCTTCTAACTGGAAGACACAGAGTCTCAACAGACAGAAAGATGTGTTTATTGATCGAGCTTCATCCCAGAAACTGGACTGCGCCGCAGGGAGTGAGGAGAGAGAGCGCGCGCCAGCCAATTTTAAATACTCTGCAAATGCTCCTTAGCGGTATTAATGAGCAGTGGACTGAAGTACATTAAGACCTCATGTGATGGAGTAAATGAAGGCAGAGCTTGCTGTTTCATAATGATCTGAAAACTCACTGGTAAGTGGAAAGGGAAAGAACTACTCATTTCCTGCGTTGTCTGTCCTCTTGCTGATTTGGAAAACACACTGGTTCCCCAAATGCAGAGATAATAAAGCTCTTACGAATGCAGGAACAAGCCTTGTATGCTTGCAGGGGAAAACAGGAATTCTTCAGCACGGTCTCAGAAGCAGCAGCAGAGAGATGTGGGGCAGCACAGCTGGACAGAAGCCAAGAAGAGATCAGCCGCTGGCTCTTCTCATGAGTGAATCACCTCTACTTTTCCTTGTACTGTTCTGCATCCTGTGTTCCTAGGCCTACCTGCTCCTTGGACAAAGCAGGCCTGTGATTGGCTGGACCTAGCCTCCAGGCCCCTCTCTGCAGCCCCTCCATCATTTCCCAGCCCCAAATGTGCCTGCAGAGACTACTCAGGAATGTGCTACTATCGAGCGAATGGAGCTGAGCCTTTGGCAGAACCCAGTGCTGTCCCAGCCTGGTAGCCTGTGGAAAGCAGAGGGCGTACCTGCCACTTGTTCGGATCCCGGCCTTGGGGGTCTGCCAGCTCCCCTCACCTGTAGCAGCTGCCTGCCTGCCCTCCCTCCATCCCTCCCTCCCTCCTTCCTTCCCTCCTTCTTCCTTCCTTTTTTTTCCCCCTGTATCTGGCATCATCAAGTTACCATGCTTGCCAACAGACGCGTGGGGTGTCCCCTTCTCCAGCTGCAGAGCATGTGCTGCAAAACCCAAGCCTTGCTTCTGCCTGGAACAGGAGCAATCCTGAACGACCCAGAACCCAGAATGTAGAGCTGCTGGCAAAGGGCTGCTTCCCCTTGTGAAGCTGTCCATTCCTAAAAACAAAGGGGGAGCCATGAATCCAAGGGAATTTGGGAGAGACATGTGGGAGGGAGAGGATAAATGGCATGAGGCATGAAGTGCTTAGAATTCAGCAGATCGAGGTTCCAATCCCAAATCTGCTGTTTGTTACTGGCAATTTCACTTAGTCTCCCTTAGTTTCATGCCCTCAGCCATAGAATGGGGATGATAATGATTCGTAAGGGGAAGGGGCGCTCGGGTGGCTCAGTCAGTTAAGTGTCCAACTTAACTTGATTTTGGCTCAGTTCATGGTCTCCAGACTGAGATTTAGCCCCCCCAGTGGGGTCTGCACTGACAGTGTGGAGCCTGCTTAGGATTCTTACTCTCTCTCTCTCTGCCCCTCTCCTACTCACATATGTACCTTCTCTCAAAAATAAAAGGAACAAATGAATAAAAAATGACTCATAATGGAAGATTAATTGGGATAGCACATAAAGGGCCTTCGATCAAGGAACTGGACATAGACCACATACTGGAATCCATTTCTTCCACCCACCCCTCACCACCAATTTTCCATTACCAAGCACTTACCAGATATTCTATAAATATCTGAATGACAAAAATGATTTGAATGAATCAACCAATGTGTAATTTAAAAACACTGGATGTTTTAATGGATTAAGCCTTAAGGTCAGAAGATCTGGTTTTGAGCTCTGACTCTGAAATATAGCTGAGGGAAATGCTCAGGAAATTTCATTGTGAAGATATTTATTTAAGCTTTGGTTTTTAAATTTTTTGTCTTATGAATTTTTTATTGTAGCAAAATGCACATAACATGAAATTTATCATTTTAACCATTTATAAATGTACAATTTAGTGGCTTTAGCTGCATTCACAGTGTTGTACAAGCATGGCCACTATCTATTTGTAAAACATTTTCATCACCCCAAACAGAAACTCGAATCTGTTAAACAGTCCCTCCAGCCCCTAGTACCCTGAGATTTATAAAAAGTCATTCAACTTTGTCTTTATAAATTTACCTATTCTGGATATTTCATATAAGAGTAATCATATACTATGTGTCCTTTTGTGCCTGGCTTATTTCATTAAGCGTAATGTTTTCAAAGATCATCTAGTAACATGTTTCAGAACTGCAGTTTTTACAGCTGAGTGATATTCCATTTTACATATCTACCACATTTTGTTTATCCATTCACCTATTGGACATTTGGGTTGTTTTTACCTTTTGGCTACTATAAATAATGAGCACTGTCATACAGCTATCTTTCTGAGACCCTCCTTTCTATTATTTTGGATGAAATTTCTGGGTTGTGATAATTCTATGTGTAGCTTTCTGAAGAACTGCCAAACTCTTTTCCATAATGGCTGCACCACTGTACATTCTTACCAGCAATACATCAGTATTGTAGCAGGGGCAGGGAAGGGGGTGTTCCAGTTTCCCCACATCCTACTCAACACTTCCTATTATCTGTCCTTGTAACCAACCTAGCAGCTGTGAATGAGTAGCTCTTTGTGGTTTGATTTGCCTTCCCTAATGACTTATTGTGTTCAATATCTTTTCATGTGTTTACTGACCATTTGTGTATCTTCCTTGGAGAAATGTCTATTCGAGTCTTTTTGCCCATGTTTTAATTGGGTTGTCTACTTGTTGATTTCTTTATATATTGTGAATGTTAAAGCCATACCAGACATATAACTTGCAAACATTTTCCACCATTCTGTAGGTTGTCTCTTCATTTTACTTAGCCCTGTCTTTAATCGTTACAATCACATGCACATATGTGAGAGCGACTTAACTTTATGAGAGTGATTGTGCCATTCAAGGGCCAAAATCAGCTTCTTAATTGTTTATCTGCAACCTTCAATGTAATGTCTGACCCTTAGGATAGGAAAAATCTTTGCACAAGAAGTGTATGACTTGATAGAGCCATACTCCCAGCTTCCGGGGAGCAAGAGGTATTTGAGTCATTTTTGTTCAAGTAAATACCACCCTAAAGCTCTGGTTACATCCAGTATCAAAGAGCACCACAGAGCCATAAACTGTCTTCTGAGTTCTACTGAACATCCTTGGTTCAGCAGTGAAGGGAGGGAGTAAAATGACCTAATTGGATGGATTTCTAACATGGCTGAAGTCCAAATAATCAGACAGCAGGGGAGATCCTGACCCAGAAGACGGACTATATTTGGACAGAGCTTGATGTTTAATTGAATACCTGTTTCAGGATTCTAAGGGAAGATCTATGACTTTTATAATCTGGGAGCCAAATATAAAGGAGGGATTCTCTCCTCTTCACTCTGAGGCAGTGGGCTCTGCCTTTGGGAAGTTTCTGAGTGATAACAGTGGGGACTCACAAGGCTGGAAGGGAGGGGAAAAAACATGGAGAAGAACTATCCCTGCATGTCTTCCTCATCGCCACTCTTAATTCTTTTGTATCCAGAGAGGAAATGGTCAAATGGGAGGAAAATGGGAAGAAGAGGAGGAGGGAAAATAACACGGTAAGGAATTTAAAAACAAACAAACAAACAAAGTTCAACCAGATGAGCTTTAAAATGTAGCAGCCCTACTGTCACAGTAAAGCATAAACACTTTTGGGTATGATCAGTTCAGCAGGCAGGAGAAACGTGAAGCCGAGTCTTGGGGTCCCTGATGAGAACTCTCATTAGAGGAAGGGGCAGGAGCTACTGTCTCTCGCATGCAGCTAGAGAGAAAGACTCCACACCTTTTTAGTCAGGCGGGGGGTTGGCAGTACAAAAGAAAAAAGAGACCCTTCTCACCATGGAGCTTCATAGCACTAGGCCAAGGGCAAGTACACACTCCAAAGTCCTAGAGGCAGAATCAAGGGTTTCTGGGCTAAGTGTTAAACAGGATGTTTGGCTTAGCATGGAATCCTGGGCTGGTGCTTTGAAAGGTCTGCATTTGGAGGAAGCTTCCTGCCAGAAAAGACCAGAGGCCGCTTGCAGAAGACAGGTTTATTTGGTATCTGTAGAAATGAAAGAAGAAATTTAAGTTGCTGGCTTGAGAGCCCATTTGGTGGTCTACTGCTACACACAATCCTCCCTCCCCTCCCAAAATAAGAAGAGAGAGAGAAGGATAGAAGGATGAGATGGTAATGGGAAAGAGGCATTTGCTCCTGGTCCCTTGGCTGATGGGATGCCAGTCTCATCGCCCAGATGTGATGCCAGGCTGCATGACAGGCTCTAAGTGCCAGGCAACAGAAGCAGGAGCTTGCTGTATTTTTTTACTCCTCTACCTTGCCAGATGCCCATGAAGGGAGGTCTCCCTCAGCCCATAACAACCAAGACTAATAGAATATGTTTGGCAAAGGTGGTTGGCAGAAATCTCTGCCATCTCAAGCACCGGACTATAAGGAGGGACCCAGTTCCCTTGTTCCACAAGCAGAGCATTGGCAAGCCACAGAGGGGAAAAAGACATGTCAAAGACATGTACATTTTGGGGTAAACAAAATCAAGCTGAGCCATACTGTTTTAATCATCTCTGGAAAAATTTTTCTGTTCTATGTGTTTCCAATTGGAAGACATTTGAGATGCTGTTCTTCCTACCAGAAAAACAGGGATAAGAAGAAATGCCCCTTGCACAAAGGGGAACATGCTGAAGTCCAGGGAAAGAACTGGTCCCTCTGTTCAGGCCTGATCCTCCTCCACCATTTCTGAAGGTCTGAGGGTGGGTGGAGCACATAAAGACCTTGGAAGTCATTGTTTCTTCTAGCGTTATGTCAACAGCATGTCTGCACAGCCCTGGTGAAGCAGAGTTGGCATGTTCTTCTCTACCACTGTAAAGAGCACCTGGTCCCTGCAGTTATCATCTAGAATTAGCCATGGGGCAGCCAAGGGCTGTGGATAGTGGCGCAGACTCCAGAGAAGAACTGGTGAGGTTTGGACGGCTCCACCATTCCCTTGTGGTGTGACTTTGGGCAAATTATTTAACTTCTCTGTGCCTTGATCTCCTGGTGCCATAGCAGTCTAGCCAAGTAGTTCATAGTGAAATTCCACGGCCACAGTGACTGGGTTTAAATCCCCCATTTGCTGGCTGTGGAACCATGGGAAAAATTGACTGAGCTATTCTGGATGGTGTATTTTTCGTCTGTAGAGAGGGGGTCATAACAGTACCTACCTCATAGGGTGCCTGGAAATCACAAATGAGCTAACCTAGAGGAGGTGCTGAGAATGGCCTGCAGCAGTAGCCAATGAGCTAGTCTGGCTAGTTCTCTTCCTCTCAGCCGTGCGTGCCTTCTCTGGACTTCTCCTTCCCACAGTCTGGCCACTGCCACTTTCCTTTAGTCTTGGAACAGGCTGTGTTTCTCCTGCCTGAGCGCCTTTCCTTGGGCTATTGTCTCTGCCTGTGATTGTACCTTAACTCTCAAAACTCCTTTGCTTTCAGGCCTCTGCTGTCAGGGAGGTCCCTATGAATCTCCTGGACAGTATCTAGAACCTCTTGGGACATACCTTTCCCTGTATCCCATTTATTACATTGTAATATCTTAATTTATCATTGGATTGCCATGTATTTATGTTAGAATGTAAACTTGCTTCTTCACCAGGACAGCCTCAGTATTTAGTATATTGCACATATTAGGCATTTGTGGAATGAATGAGTAAATGAATGGAGAAATGCACATTTCCCTTGGGCTGGCCTGCCACCTTCCTGCCTAAGGATGAGAATTACTTTATCATGGCGCTGAGCTTCATCCACTGACTTTTTCAAATAGTTATGAACAGTAGTGTTGCTTCAGCTTTAGGAAGCAATAAGTAGTGATACTCTGAGATACAGAATATACAGGTGTTTGTGAACCTGCAGGTGACAAAAGATGGTCTGGGATTTGAGGAGATGATGGGGTGGAGTCACTAAGAGTATGCACTCTTTGTTCAGAGTGCCTATCTGGAATCCATGTTAGCATCACCAGCTGTGTGATCTTGGGCAGAATTTGTGACTTGAACATGTCCTTGCTGATAAAATACTCCCTGGGGTCGTTGTGAAGATAAAATGACATCATGTATATAAATTTCCTGGCAAATAATAAGTCGTATGCTAATAATTTTTTTAAATTCAGATATTTTTCAGAGACTATAACCAAATCCTAAGGAAAAAAATAATCCTTTGCTTTTATAAATCCTTTTTTCCTTTAATGTGTCAGGTTTCTGACTATCTAAGTGGAAATGTAATCAACACAGCCATTTAAATTTATATGTGTGCTCAAGATATCTTGGCTGATGTTAATCCAAGCATTTATGATCCCTTAAGGTATGTTTACATTAGCTAGTGGAAAAAATGTAAAACGCACAGAGTGCATTTGAGAGGCAGGCTTTGGTGTCTGCAGCCACATGTAATGTGCAAATAAAAATTCAGCTTATCTGAGGTGCATGTGTGTTGTGCCTTAAGCACATCATTGAAATGCATATGTGTGTCTTCACATGGTGCTCTTCCTTCTGGGGTTGCAAAACTAAACCCATAAAAATCATGATCTCCCTGGACATTTGGTCAAAGACTCTAGATTTCAAACTCTGGACCACTATGAAAAAGCATTTATTCTTTCTGCCAACATCAACAGTTCTTTAGCCTGTTATCAGTGAAATTATTCTTCATTGTTTCTTCGCTGCTATCCCTGGGTAAATTATGCTGTTCTTTGTAGAAAACAATCACTTAATGATCTGTGTGCATCCCAGAGAGGTGGGGCCCCTCCAGCCTCTGCCCTCCTGGGGACTCCACCAGTACTATGCTCATCTGTGATTGCAGACTGCAGGGTAGCTGATGGTAGTCTTACCCCATAATTGCACTTCAGAATCAGTTGAGCCACAAAAGTGTCTGGATGGTGCCTAGGAAGACTAATGTTCATTAGTGTTGTGAGCATTCCATATTGGAATAAGCAAAGTTTTTGATTAATTGCTCCATAAACCACATTTATGTATGAATTAAACACTGGGCATGGGAAGGCATTTTGATGGAAAACTTACTCCTCTTTTCCAAACTCACTTATTCCAAAAACATATACTGAGTGTCAACTATGTTGCAGAGATCATTCTAGGCTCTGATTATTCAGTGATGACCAAGATACGCCAGATCTCTTCTCCTAAAGGAAGAGAGGATGAGAATAATAAGTTAACTGAGATAAATAAGCCAAGAGATAATTTCAAATGTGGTACATGCCAAGCAGTTGAAGAAACTGAATGATGCAATGGGGAAGCAGAGGCTAGGGACAATTTCACATTGGGTGATGAGACCGATACATCAGGAAGGAGCCTGAAATAGGATCTAGGGAAAAGGAGTTCCAAGTAAGAGGAAAGCAAATTCAGAGTTTATGAAGACAAGGACAAACTTGAATCTGTGAGAGATACCAAGAGACTGCCATTGTGGCTGATGTCTACAGAGTAGGAAGGAGGCAGTCAAGGGCTAGATCATACATATCCTCATAGGCCCTTCTCAAGAATGGGACTTGATCCTGGAGATAGGAGAAGTTGGTGGGGGCTTAAACAGGAGTGTGCTTGGCTTGATCAAAATCTTTAACAGGCCACTCTTTAATATCCTGACAATAGGACTCCTACACATATTCAGACCCAATTCTTCCACTGATCCTCTTCTAAAGAATGACATAAAAATCAACTACTTTTCTCTTTACTTTGGAATGATTATTTAGTGCCTCAATATTACCCAGTCACTATAAAGACCATGTGATTTTGCTGGGTTTTCCTGGCTTAGCTTTAGAAATACATTTAACTTCCTTTATCATTTGAACCCCTAGCCCCCATCCCCAAGAGTTGGGGTAAGCCCTTTAATTCCAATGGGAATTTGGGGAGTTGTGTACAAAGTATGAAGTATAGAAAACTGATATAAACAGAGAGATAGCTAAAGTAGATGGTACCAGCAAAAATATCTCAGCAGTTCTTAACAGAAATGAAACAAACAAATATAGAATCATAATATAAGAGATCATGATTTTCCTCTTTCTGGAGCCTGGAGAGAACTGGGCACAAAGCAAGCGGATTTAACTCCCAACAACAAGAATAGTTTCTTATGCATTAGTGTAGAGGTGACCTCTGGATAATGAATTCAAATACTTGGTCCCCCACAGGCTTTACGGTGTGAGTTTTGTTGGTTTTACTCCTCTGGTTCACCCCTGTGCCTGGCACTAGAATTCAGGTTTATTGTGATGGAGTTTTGAGTGATTGCAGGGTCCAGGTCGTGACCTGTGAGCAGGTGTCAGGAGGAAAAGGGAAGAGAGGATTATATTAGAAATGAGAGGTGGGGTTGTACATGGGTTACTACATAAAAGACACAGGTTGGGATGAAGTAGAAGTCCTCGAGTCAGATATCTAAATCACTGATGGATGAGAAAGAATGATCAGTACAAGTATATAGGAGTGACAGGGTAGTGCTGGATTGGGAGGGTGTTATAATTCAGTGGCACAAGTGTCAAGGATCACAGCGTTTTGTGGCTCCTATTGAATTGAAATGTAATGACCTACATGCTAATTTTTCTGTCTACTAGACTATAAGCTCCTCAAAGGCAGGGACAGTGTTGCATCCATTGTAGCATCCTCTGTGCCTGGAATGTGATAGGCATTCAGGATGTATTTGCTGTACTGAGAAAGTATCCCTAGTATGCACACCTGGAAAACACCTTCATGATTCACAACCTCACAACCCTAGCAGTGGGTGTACAAGTCCTGCACTTTCCTTAGTATTTGTGATTGGTTTTTGTTTGTTTTGTGCAGCACAGTGCTGTCAGGCCACGGCCTCAGCCGAGTGTGGCCCCAGAAGCCATGCGGGCTCTGTATCCAGCAGGACCCACTGGGTAGATGGAGGAAGCACCTCCTCTAACAAGGCCATGGCTGCTACAGGGACCGTGTACACTTGCTGTTTTGTTTCGTCCTGCCGGGTATTGTGTGTACGGTGCTTCATGTTTCATTGTATTGGAAACTTTCCATTTTATTCAAGAAATCTGTTCCGTGTTAAAAAGCCTTGATTAAAGAAGAAGTTTTATGAAAAAAATAAGAGGTCATTTTGGTTTTTGCTCCTATAAAGCAGCAGGCCCCAGGGACAGGGATACTGTCCCAGTCATCTCCATGGTGTTTAGTAGATGCTAAGTGTCTTTTGTTAAGAATAAAAGACTTTAGTGACATCTCCTATGTTTCTTATCCTCTAAATCTGAAAGATTTAAGTGGAGTTCAGGGTTTTTCTCCCAGAGAAAATATGGTATACCCAGATGGGAAAAGTGTAATTAAAATAACAGAAGGTCATTTGATAAGTCACAAGGCATGTGCAGAGGCGCGCTGTTGTTACTTGTTGGAGTTATCCTTATTTGCAGTGCGACCTGATGAGCGCGTGCATGTTTCTTGACTACTAAGAGAGAGGGATGGCTGAGGGAGTACATAGGACAGAGAAATATAGTGAGTAGATAGTGGTGGCTGTCTTGAGCTGGCCTTGACAAGGACCAGAGGACGGTGAGTAGGACTGAGCTACCGCCAGTGTTCCCTGAAAGTGAATTGAGGGACGTGCTTCCATCGTGGTTGAAATCCTGGGTTCATCTTGAGTAAATAAGGCTCTTCAAGGTGTCACCAGGAGATGAAAGACACTGAGATCAAATCTGACTTGTGTCAGTCTCAATAAGCTCGCCTGCTCGCCACAGAAAGGGCATACCCTATGTCTGCTAGAGTAAACTCTGCTATGTAAACATCTAACTAAATACATCAGGCAATGGGAAGTATGGTCAAGAAATTGTGAAATGCCTGGGACGGAAGGGCCTGCCTGACCCTCAAACCAGTCTGATTTCACACTAAAATGACACTTGCCTGGTTCATTACCTATATTGGGGTAGGCAGGTCCCTTTAGCTCAAACACCAACATGGTTTCCACTGGCCACCTCCAAAATTTCCCACAGAGGCCCAGCTGAAATCATCACAAGCCTGTTCTTACTCTAGGCTATATTCCACCTTCTTTTTTTTTTTTTACCCAGTTAATAAACATGCACCACACACCCAGTACTAACCAAACATTAGAACTATGGGATCTCTTGTCTGCCCTCAAGATGGTGGCAGGAGAGAAGAAGATACAATAAAGTCTAATAAATCTAATAAACTGTGATGTGGCAGCAGGGGCAGTGGTATTGTGTTTTAGTTCCATGTTGAATTTGGCATGGGTTTCAAATCTCACCTTCCACCACTTACTAGTTGGGTAATTCCAGGTAATTTAAATACCTTCTTGAAGTCTCAGGCTCATCATCCACAGAGCAATAATGATAATTGCTTTTGTAAGGATTCAGTAAAATTATGAGTGTGAAGGAATCACCCTAGTGTTTTGTAGTGGTAAATGCTTGGTAAATCTATATTCTCTTCCTCTCCCTTTATTATTGCTCTCATCCCTTCTGGAATCATTCTGATGGCTCTGTTACTGATCCTCCTGTGTAGAGGTGGGAACCAAGCAGAGGAGAAAGTCTGGAGGATGGAACAAGATTCCTAGAAGGCTTTGGGATAAGCAACTATTACTTTCAGGTCTCAGGATGAATGGCATTTCACTAGGAAGGAAAGAATATGGAGAGAACTCTGGACAGAAAAATCAGCAGGAGCTACCCACCTGTGCATCCAGTCACCTGCTTGGTTTTTTCATTCATTAATTGAACATATATTTATCACACATCTACCAAGTGCACAATATAACCTCCTCAAGCCCCTGCCTCAACACACTTCAGACAGAAAACCTTGTTTCCAAATATCAGGAAGCACAATTTCTAAAGTCCAATACTTTCTGCATTAAATACATTCTCAAAAGGTAGCCTGTCAAGTGGAGTTTTCATAAATTGGATCACCTTTCATACGGTTCAAGAAAGCTCATGAAAGAATCACATGACAAACCTTCTGGAGAAGGAGAAAATCCTTACCTAATGGGAAACATCATTAGTCTTAACATTTACTGATTTATAAATCTAGATCCTGAATCCAGTTCTCTTCTTCCCCTAGGTGTGCTGAGAACACATGTTTAACCAGATGGTTGGTTCTGCAGTGTCAACCATCAGCATAAGAAGAACATATTCTATAAGGAAAACTTCACTCAGAATGAGGTCTTGATGTCATGCATTTTTAAATTGGTTGGCAACATTGGTATTAAGTTCTTAGAGTAAGCCAATGAAGGAAACCCAGAAGCCAAAGGCTAGGGGATGCGGTTTGGTCTTCGCGGTGCCACCGCCAGCAGGGATGAGCTCTAGATCACAACTTGGGAAAACCGGCAGCAGCCAGGACCATATACTAAGTAAGCTTTTGGGTTTGTGAAAGTTGACTGCTTTTCCTGGTAAGGAGAGCTGCGCGCGCGCGTGCGTGCGTGCGTGCGTGTCTGTGTGTGTTGCTAATTATAACTCAGGTGTTGACAGTTCCATACTGAAGAACATGAGGAAAAGATCAATTAAACCGTTTTGAGACATTGAGGAGATTTCTAAAATACTTATTTTGGGCTCCTATGTCAGACCATCATATAAACAAGATGTAAATATAGTCCAAAGATAAATGCTGTACTTTGCATATTTTAGGCTCATCATCACTGATGTAGGATGGAATGAAATCAGAATTTCCATACAGAAATATTTAGGGAAGAAACCCCTTTACTATGTTTCTTCTTAGCCCCAAAGAAGATTTTTCTTTTCTTTAATTAATAGTCATACAATAATATTATCACTTGGACAATATCAGCATATGGCATATTTATTTCAAAATGTTATATTTAGCCATCAAAATACTGCAAGTTTCTGTCTGGTGGGGATAGAGAACAATCCAGTCTTTCAAGGGGGCATGACATCTTCAATAATAAGATACCTCACAATTACATGGCTCTTTAGGTTTACGCAGGACTTATAACCTGTTGTCTTATTTAACCCCTTGTTTAACCCTTGTGGCTGGCTGGTTATTACCACCATTATTTCATAAGTAAATCTGAAGCTCATAGAGGTTAAATCATCCAAGCAAGGTAACAAAATAATAAGTGAAGTGCCACCAGGTCAACTGTGTCTTCTTTTCTAGTATCTAAATGAGAAGTTCACTCAGGAGAAGAAATCACGCTTTCTTTTAAAGGCAGCCACATTCGTTGAAGGCCTCAAACTCCAACCTGGCCTAGAATATCACTCCTGGGTACTGCTTAGATCTGTTTGTGTCTCGGAGGGCGAACTCCGGTTCCTTTAGACATAGAACTCTTCCACCAAATTAAAAGTCAATTTGAAAGAGCAAAACCACAGAGGTGACACATCTGAAAATCTGTCGTTACTATGTTACTTCTCTCAGCATTGAACCTGGGGATAGAAGCCTGGCCCACACCCTCTCTTGGCTATTAGCTCACTGTTAGTCGCTGTACTTCATTTGTGCTCATTTATTAGTGAAGATTGGAGTCAGGAGTGGATGTCTGTTTTAAATGAGAACAGAGTGAGGTTGGGTTTTCATTTTTATCGAAGGTCCAAGCCAAGTTTATTAATGATAATTAGGGCTCTGGAATAGTGAAATTACAATTGACGTAGGCCTCTTGCCAACTAAGGTGAGCACATTTTTCCAATTACAAAGAGGCACTAACTATCTAAAAGGAGCAAGATGTCTTCAGCCCCACAAGCCTCCTGTCCATTTCTTGAAGGGATGGAATTCTTTTCCACTCAGAGCTCTTGTACTAGCTGGAACATCCTCAGGCTGGAGCATCCTGCTCCTAGAAATTAAAACTGGCTCCATCGGGGCACCTGAGTGGCTCAGTCAGTTAAGTGCCCGACTTCGGCTCAGGTTATGATCTCATGGTTTATGAGTTCGAGTCCTGTGACAGGCTCTGTGCTGACAGAGCCTGGTGCCTGCTTCAGATTCTGTGTCTCCCTCTGCCCCTCCCCCATTCATCCCCTGTCTCTCAAAAATAAATAAAATGGTAAAAAACCTGGCTCCATCTTGTCAGCCAAATATGAACTGAAATGTCACTTCAAAGAGACTCTCACTGTCTAGGTAATCTAAAGCAGCTAGCCAGTCATTTTATAAATCATACATTAGAATCTATTGTTTATTTTCATTATTTCTTTACTCCTTGTCTTCCCTTCACTAGACCAAAGTCTGTAAGAGCGGGGCTCTGATCCATCTTATTCTTCCTCGTAGCCTCAGAACATAGTGCTGGACACATGGTGGGTACTTAATGCATACTTGTTCAATGAAGGGAGGATCTTGAGGACTTAGGTCAAGCCTGTCCTCTTAGATGCCTGATGTGTTCATTACTGAATTATTAGTAAGTAACAAGCTACCTGAAAACTCAGTGGCTTCCTCTAATACTCCTTTATCATTATGCATGCAGTCTACTGGTTGAGTGGGTGTTGGCTGTCTAGATTGGGCTTGGATGGGGCAGCTCTTCTGATCTTGGCTGGGCTGGCTCATATACCCACAGGCCAGCTGGAGTTGGCTGACTTAAATTGGGCTCAGATGATGTGGCTCTGTTTGACACTCTAGGTCTGAGGATTCAGGTCTTCCACACAAGTCTCTCATCCTCCCTGGACCAGCAGGCAACCCAGGACGTGTTTTTTTTTCTTAATGTAATGGCATAGGCACAAGAGAGAAAGCAGAAATATACAAGGCCTCTTAAATTCTAGGCTCAGAACTGACCCACTGAGACTTTTGCACACAAGCCATTGGCTAAATAAAGCAAGGTGTGTCCCCCAAGTCAAGGGATGGGGAAGTGCACTCTCCCCATGATGAGGCTTTAACAAAGGTATAGATGAAGGGAAAGCTGAAGAATTAGGGCAAATAAAGCAACCACCACACCCAAAGGTAGAAAATTGGACATATGTGTGGTATATACCACATCTTTTTTACCTGTTCATGTACTTATAGACATTCAAGTTGCTTGCATAATCAGAGAAAGGTACAAAATAGGTGTACACTTAGAAAATCCTGATCTCCTCCATGTTCACTGAGTTCCTGGCACTCTCTTTTTCCCATGCAAATCTCATTGTGTGACATCTGTGTGTCTTTTTACTTTCTTTCATTGCATGCACTTTTTCCGAATTTTGCATTTTCTTCTGTGTTAACATTTTTATATCTTCCTTTAAATAAAAAAGTATTTATTTTTAATGGTACTTACTATATAGTTTTAAATTCCTTCTTATAGAATTTAAGAGATTCATAAACAGTTACACTAAATTCAGCTGCTTTTTATGTGATATAGGCTTGCATTGATTTTTCTAGACATTATTTATATTCTATATAAAACTCCCTCTTTATCTGACACCGATACATGCACCTTAAATAAAATGCTTTTTTTTCTCCCCTACATTGTTGATGCGGATATAAATTGTAAGCCCTCTCCGGTGCGTGATTTGGCAGTGTATCTCAAAGTTTAAAACACACGTATCATTGAACTCCAGAGTTCTCATTCCAGAAATTTATCCAACATGTGTATTTGTACATGTACTATAGGGTGTTTCTTGTAGCACTGTTTCTATTAAGGGGGAAAGTCTGTAAAGAATTTAAACATCTATTAATAGGGTGCTGGTTACATAAGTATGATACATCTATACAGTGAGAGATCATGTAGTCATTTAAAACAATGGTAGCTTTATATGCTAGTTTGAAAATATCTCTAAGAAATATTAAATAAAGAATTTCAATATATAGAATATTGTATTGAGTGTGCCATGATGCTCAAAATGGACATATAAATATGTGCATAAATACTTAAACACATGTATATATATATTTTTTCATTTATATATACACATGGACAATTTCTGGAAAATACATGAGAAACTACAATGGTTATCTTTAATGACTACATTGATGGTGGAAGAAAGACAAATTTTTATTCACTAGGTCCTTTTTTAAAATCGAAGAATAATTGTACAGTATTTTGTTAGTTTCAGGTATGCAACATAGTGATTCATTATTTTCATATGTTAAGAAATGGTCAACACAGTAAGCCTAGTTCCCATCTGTCACCATACAAAGTTGTAACAATGTTACTGACTATATTTCTTATGTTGTACATTACAATCATGTATCTTATTTATAATTGGACGATTGGACTTCTTAATCCTCCTCATCTATTTCACCTATTTTTCAGTCTCCTCCCTTCTGGAACCATTAGTTTCTTCTTTGTATGTGTAAGTCTGTTTCTGTTTTGTTTTGTTTGTTCATTTTGTTTTTTAGGTAATACGTATAAGCAAAGTAATGTAACATTTGTCTTTTTCCATCTGGCTTACTTCATTTAGCTAATACTCTCTAGGTCTATCCATGTTGTTACAAATGGCAAGATTTAATTCTTTTATGTCTGAGTGATATTACACTGTGTGTGTGTGTGTGTGTGTGTGTGTGTGTGTGTGTGTGTGTGTGTGTAAATACACATCCATCACATCTTTATCCATTCATCTATTCATCTATCAATGAATGGTTCCTTCAATGTCTTGGCTATCGTAAATAATGTTGTGATGAACAGAGGGGAGCATATACCTTTCTGAATTAGTGTTTTCGTTTTCTTCTGATAAATACCTGGAAGTAGAATTGCTGGTAGTTCTATTTTTTATTTTTGACCTGCCTCCATACTGTTTTCCATAGTGGCTGCACCAGTTTACAAGCCCACCAGCAGCGCACAAGGCTCCCTTTTTGTCTGCATCCTCAGCAACACTTGTTATTTCTCCTCTTTTTGATTCTAGCCATTCTGATGGGTGTGAAGAGATATCTCATAGTGGTATTGATTTACATTTTCCTGAATAGTTAGTGATGTTGGGAATTTTTTCATGTGCCTGTTGGCCACCGCTATGTCTTCTTTGGGGGAAAAATGTCCTTTTAGGTCTTCTCCCTACCTTTTTTTAACTGGATTGTTTGGTTTTTGATATCGACTTTTAATACATTTTGTATTTTAACTGCTTCTGGGATATATCATTTGCAAATATCTTTCCTGGCCCATTAGATTGCTTTTCATTTTGTTGATGGTTTTCTACACCGTGGAAAAGCTTTTTAGTCTGATGTAGTCCAAAAAATATCACTGAGAGAAATGTCAAAGAGCTTACTGCCTGTGTTTTCTTCTAGGGTCTTATGGATTCAGATTTTATATTTAAGTCTTTAATCCATTTTATTTTTGTATATGGTGTAAGAAAGGATCCAGTTTCATTCTTTGGTATGTAGCTGTCCAGTGTTCCCAACACCATTTATTGAACTGTCTTTTCCATTGCCTTTCATGAATCCATACTTGAATTCCATTTAATTATACTCTTTGGTGTGGACTTGGTAAAGTGAGGGGTTATTGAGTCAACTTGTCCTTTACCACTATTGAAGTCACATGGCAATAAAAGGGAGACTGTCATAAAAATAAAATTTTGAAAGAATGTTTTATGACTTTATTATAGTTTTTTATTTGGGGGACTATAAA
This sequence comes from Proteles cristata cristata, assembly GCA_017311185.1. NCBI lineage: Eukaryota > Metazoa > Chordata > Mammalia > Carnivora > Hyaenidae > Proteles > Proteles cristata. The sequence goes on from JAESUZ010003977.1 coordinate 729,838, forward strand.
TTCCACAGTAATCCTGGGAAGCTTCTAGATCTTACATAGACATTTGTGGTCTCAGGCTGAAGTTTTGCAATCTTTCCACCTAGACATTTCTACTTAGATATTTAGACATTTGAACTGTTGTATTTCTTTTAAGGTTTGAGGACAATGGAGAAGGCTGGCATTTTCAATTAATCATATGCATAATGGCCTAATGCATCTTCTTGACTGTGAACTCCTTGGGGTCAAGAGTCAATTCATAGGACACTGCATCCTGAATATATTACATAAACTTTCAGTTGATCAAAGGTTAAATGGTCCCTTTAAAAGCCCAGTGTTATGCACAATTGCAAGTTATGGTTATATTCTGAGAACTGATGCATTTTCTCTTAAGACAACTGGCTTGAAAAAAATATCTCAGGCTACAAAACAAATTCTTTATACCAATCTATGTAAGTATGATGAAAGCCAGGTGTCAAATTTTAAATATTCTAGTAGCTACACTAAACAAAATGTAACAGGAAACAGGGAAAATTTATTTTAATATTTTATTTAACCTTTTATATCCAAAATATTCAACATGTAATCAGTGTAAAAATTATTCATGAGACATTTTGCATACTTTCTGGTATGTGTTTTAAGAATAAAATAAAGAATAACATAAATGTGTGTAAAATATCTCATGAATAATTTTTATTCTTAAAAAATCATGTCAATCTGGACAAGCTGCATTTCAAGCACTCAGTTGGCACATGTGGTTAATGGGTACCACAAAGGACTGGGTAGATTTAGTAGCTGATTGAATTTAAAAAATGATTCATCAGCGGCGCATGGGTGGCTCAGTCAGTTAAGTGTCTGACTTCGGCTCAGGTCATGATCTCATGGTTCATGGGTTTGAACCCTGCATCAGGCTCTGTGTTGACAGCTTAGAGCCTGGAATGTGCTTCAAATTCTACGTCATGCTTTCTCTCTGCCCCTTCCCCACTCACCACATTCTCTCTCTCTCTCAAAAATAAACATACATACATACATAAAATGATTCATCAGAAAATCCTTCTAAAGTAAGAGTTCTTTTAGAGTATTTAAAATACAATTCAGATTACAAAGGTGGGATTTACATTATCGCCTTTTGTAATGACTTATGGAATGGAGGTAAAAGTTCACCGTCAGTGTAATTACTGGTAACCAAATCACCACTGAAGGAAAATTAAATAAAGCATTTTAAATAAGACTCAGCAAGTATAAACACTTCTAATAAACACCTTGCTGATGGTAAAATAGCATTTTTAAGAACAAAGGCTGAGACATGTGAGGAGAGCTTGAAAAATTTGCAGCACATATGTGTGAGAGAGGTCTGGATATGTCTTCTCTGGTTCTGTAATGGGCAGCCTCTCAGCTAAATTTTACCCACTTCAAGTCAGAAATGAGAAACTTCAAGGGCTGTTGAACACTTAGGGAATTTTCACAGTGGAGCAGCTCAGGGTTATTTAGTGCAGGTGTTGTGTAAATCGTAATGCATCTGAAAAGTCTCTGCACCCTGTGGCCTCAGACCCCACCTACTCAGTGGGTAGACAGCAAGCAGTGTTCATGCAGTGGTGAAGTGCAGCCCTTGAGACCACTGGTGGCCTCCAGGCTTTCATTTTTTAGTGAAATGTCATGCAGTGTCCTAGAGAGATCTTGGACTTTGAGCCAAAAGAGCTAGGATCATTCTTTTACCATCAGACCATAAGCAAGCCATTGAATGGTCTTCCACTTTAGGTGCTATATTAGTCAGGGTTCTCCAGAGAAGCAAAAACAATAGGACACAACACACACACACACACACACATGCACACACACACACGCAGATTTATTATAAGGTATTGGCTCACATGATAAAGAGGCTAAGGAGTCCCGCAGTCTGGAGACCCAGGAAAGGCAGTGCTGTAATTTGAAGGCCAGAGAACCAATGGTGTACCTTCCATTCCGAGGCCGGAAGCACCAAGGTAAATGTTGATAACCCTCTCAAGCAATCAGGGAGAGAACAGACCCTCCTCACATTTTTCTTCTATTCAGACCCTCAATGGATTGGAGGATGTCCACCCACATTGGAGAGGCCCATCTGCTTTACCCTATTCATTAATTCAAATGCTGCTATCTTCCAGAAACACCATCACAGACAGACACAGCCAAAAAAAAAAAAAAAAAAAATCCCATTTAACCAACTATTAGGGCATGCTGTAGCCTAGTCGGATTGATGCACAAAATTAACCACCACAGGTGTCTTATTTCTAAAACAAAAGGATTTGATGAGCTCACTTCCAAGGTCTCCGGAGTTTCTAACATTCTATGATTCTTTGTCTCTAAGTTAATTGTATTAGTGGGTATAGGCATCTGAATGTGTGCTTAACAAAATATGTGGAGTATTAGCTCCTGATAGGAGTAAAGGAACAGTTGAAGGGCAAAAAGTATCTGATAAAGGATGATGTAGAATCAGGAGTGCTCAGAGAAATCAAACTTTTTTTGCCCTTTAAAAAATTATATTAGTAATGTATAAATAATTCTGACTTCTGCTATGTATAAGCACATATAACAAACAATGAATGTTTTCCTTCAACTTTTCCTGCTTCCTCTGTACTCCTCAGAGTTAACTACTGTCATTGGTATGGAATACATTTTTCCAGTCCCTTTTCGACTCATTTGAGTATATATAGAGACGTTGCATGTCTGTTCTCATTTTTAATGTAAATGGCATTGTATTCTATATATTTTTCTATAACTTGCTTTTTGTTCACCAATAATATGTCTTGGAGATAGTTTTGTGAGTGTACCTAGGTCTATTTCATTCTTTGAACAAATCCCATAAATTAATGTACCACAACTTATTTAAACATTCTCCTAAATGATGAGTAGTTAGGTCACTTTCAGTTTTTCATCATTATAACATTCCTACAGTAAATACCCCTGAGATCACATTTTTATACCCACGTGTAAGTATGTCAAGAAATACTCTAAGAAATTACCTTCTACAAAAACCCTCACCAACAACATATTAAATAGCTTACTTCTTTACAAAAGAACCAACACACCATTATCAATATATTTAAAACATTTTTGATAATCTTATTATCATTCTTTTTACAAATTCTTCAATTTCCAGAGAGCTTAGATTCTCTTCAAATATTTATTGGACGTTTGTATTTTTCTATGAAATGTCTATTGATATTCTCTTCACATTTTTCTAAGAAGTTATTTGTCTATTTATTGATTCACAGGAGAACTATTCATATTCTGGATATTAATGTTGTCCTTTGTCTTGCATAAATATCTTGTATAAATTTTTCCCAGTCTATTTTAACTTTATGGGATATTTTGCCATTTAGAAATCCTTAATCTATATCTATCCATTTATCAGTCTATAAAGTTTCAATTCTTGCTAAGAACAATATTATTTTGTGATGATTCTCCTAAACTTTTGAGGCCATAATACTAGAAGATAAACATATGTGTATTTGATGTATATTATACTGGTGTGTAAAGAGGTTTCAAAGAGTCTTCAAAATATGCATTAATACTGATATTTCTGAACATCTCCTATTCTTCCATCCCTTTCTTCTCCTCCCTCCTTGGGACATTCCTGAGAGCTTGCCTTCTCTGTTACAGAACAATCCTAGGCACAAGATGAACCAACCTGTCAGTGGTTAAAACTGTCCCTCCCATCTGATTCTATATTTATGGTATCTACATTTATTTTAGCTCCTGACCTCTATCTGGTGAATCTGATTCTTCTGATCTTCTGCTTTCATAACCAGAATATGCTAACTTTTGTCTTTCTGTCTTCCCAAAGACTGTTTTCCTTTTTCTTCCCTCCCTCTCTAACTCCTTCTATTCCTCCTTCCTTCTCTTCCTCTTTCTTTCTCTTTTTTTCTCTGCTTTCTCTCTTCCCTTCCATCCCCTGCTTCTCCCCGCCTCCCTTCCTTCCTCTCTCTCTGTCTCTCTCTCTGTCTGTCTCTCTGTCTCTCTCTCTCTCTCTCTCACACACACACACACACACACACACACACACACACACACACACTCACTGAGCATTCATAGGGGCTTTTCCACATGCTCTGGGGACACGATGAGCAAAGAAGACAAGTTATGCCATCATGGAGCTTGAATTCAGTATTATTGATGTTCTTTTTATCAGGGCTTGCAGTCTTCAGAGCTCACACTCATACACACAACAGAGGTGGTGAAGGTCATGGATTTTGGCATCTGGGAGACCAAACTTTAGATTCTGGCTTTGTTTTTTTACAACCTTTGTGACTTGGGTCAAGTTGCTTCAGCTCTTCCTGAATCTCAGTCTGCCCTCTTATAGAATAGGGAGATTAATAGCACCTATCACATAATATTGCAGTAAGGATGGAATAGTATGTGAAGAATTTAGCCCCATGCTAGAATTTAGTAAATACAGTTAGTAAATGGCAAATACTATTCTTATTATCTCACTTTATTCTCATAAACAATCTGTAGAGTTGTGGTTGGGTGGAAATTATCAACTCTCATTTCAGAGATAGGGAATCAAAGACTTGGCACAGGTACAGTCACTGAGATTTCTGGGTCCTGGGTAGAGGGTGTGACTGCCTCACAGACCCACCTTGGAGTTTTGCTCTTTCTGTGTGTCACCTGTGTTTCCAATTTCTTAATACTCTCTTTAAGTTGATTCATCTTTAACTTGGGTGAATACCCATAATATCTGAAAAACATGGGTTTGAAGTGCTAGTTATGGTTTGGCTTATATACATGGAAAGAAGTATTTTGAGCATTCTAGAGCCATCATCTGAACCCCACCTAGAATCTCATCAGGTGACATAGGTGGGATCTAGTCCTGTAATATATAATGATGTCCCAAGACCAACACCTAAATCAAACTGTGGTGCATGGGTCAGTGTTCTTTTAGCTCATGAAGAAATGATTCTCCAGTTTACAGGCTGTGGTGGGGCCACTCTGTCAACCGTCCCAAGCCGAGCTGCCTTAAGTCAGCCCTAACTTAGAGATGGCATCTCAGAAGTGGAGCTGCTCTCCTCTCTGTTGCCACAGCACCCTGGGTATCCCTCTATCCCTTCATTTATGACACTCTGCTATATCTTCCACATTTGTTTATTCCCTTTTCATCATATACTTATTGAGGACCTACTATGTGCTGTGCTTCATGTTGTGCTCTAGAAACACAGAGGTAAACACACAATAGAGATGAACCTTAAGGAACTTATTATCTAGTAAGCAGTGTAGTATATGTCCCATACATAGTTAAAAAGTTGCTATTAAATACCATTTGTGATGGATAATGTAGCATGTTCAATACATTATAAAGCCCATTTCCAAGACAGTGAGTTCTATTATTTTAATTCATAATAAGAAGTAAGCACTATTGTTAACTCCCATTTTACAGATGAGAAAAATTAGGTTCAGAGACATTAACGTCCTTTTTTATGATCAGATGACAAGCGATAGAGACAGGATTCAAACATACTTCAGAAACAATTGTTGAGTAAATGGATTGTTGAAATTAAGGCAGCCTGCTAAAGAAAACATGTGTCTAAGCTCCATGATGGGCTTCTCAGATTGTCAACCCTTTCCCCACCCCTAAGCAGAGTCTGGATGAAATGCTTCAAAGGCATAGTAGAATCATGAGATAATGGCTAGATGAATTCTAAGAGCTTTCCACTTCCAAATTCCTGGAATCTCGAGTTAATCTGCCAGATGTCACCCTCTGTTCTCTCAGTGTACTGATGTCGGAAGCTATTCCTCCAGCTCCCTGTGGTGTTTAGACTATTCCTGAGAAAGAAGCTTGAGTTCCTGGTTAAGCTACTGGACTGGGCTGCTGCACAGCATAAAAGCAGCCTCAATAGGCATTCTTTCTGAACCTCAGGGAGAAGCTGTAGATGCTAGAAGAAACCAAAAGGACTCTTGATCCAAAGAAAACTGGAAAAGACTGGATAGATTTTTTTTTTTTTTTAATTATCACTTTCAGAGCCACTTCTTGCCTCTACTCCAATGGGCTTTTGAGGGAAAACATGCTTCTGTCTTTTCATGCCCAACTGGACTGATGGGAAAACTTTGCAAACCTGAAATGCACTGCAGAGTCAGGAGAGAAATTCTTTGATTTCCCCTCTGACTTTCCCCTGGGTAGAGAGAGAGGCCCTGTAAGAGTCCGAGTGGAGGTACTGACATGGAGCATAATTAAAGAATAATTAAACACCGCGAATCATTTTTTCACCTCTGCCTATTAATTCCCCTAGGCAGAGTAGGAGGACTTGCCCTGCCTGGTGAGTGGGCGGCATTGCTCTGCCGTGCATAGTGATCTGGGAGATGGCCAAGTCAGCTGGGTGAGCGGAACTAGTGTACGTCACGGGTATGGCCCCCTTCGTGCAGGACGTGACTTGCCTAAATGGTGGCCTGGCAGGTGATGAGCCTCAGAGAAAGAATTGCATCTCCCACTGGGCCAGTCTCTTCAAATAAACCTATCTTTTACTCAGATTAATTTATTTCTTCATCCATTTATATAAAACCCAGTTATTACACCAAGAACACATACAAAGTAAGCTCATCACACATTTGTTTAAAAATCAACAATAAGTACATTTAATGTTTCCCTTGAGAAGGCTTCTAAGCTTTGGAATTTAATCCTTGTCCCAAATCTGATATCAGCCCTCTAGTGAATGCTCTTCCTGTTTCTCCTGTTATCACTTCTTTTTGCTGTGTTTGACTTCTCTTGCTCTTAATCAAAGCAGTATCTTCCAGAACATAGCAAAAAATAAAATAAAATAAAAATAAAATAAAATAAAATAAATACAAATAAGCCCAGTGTATGATCTGCAACTATTACTATGCGCCTTTGTGCAGACTAGGGAAATGTGTCCCTGTCTCTAGATGCAGGAAGCCCTGTGGCGAGGTCACGGCTTACAGAAGAGGTAGGGTGGGACTGCAGCCCCCATCCCTCTTTCAGCATGTACCCTTGTCCAGGGGCAGCCGTCCATGAGCCTAAGTTTTGATTAGTCAAAGGCCAAATAGACCTGAATGGGGATGAGGGCAGAGGGTCACCAGTCTCCACTGAGGAAAAAAACTGGGTTCTTAAGATCTTTGGCGGCATTGACATGCAGATTTTTCAATAATACAGTTTTCCGATTGGCCTTTAAAGACCCCTTTACATTCCAAAGAGGAGCCTCAGGGGCTGATATAAGGAATGAGGTAGGAGGTCTAGAACATACCATTTTATTCAGGGCAGATCAAACTTTTCATCCAGCATAATATAGGAGCTGTTGCATGAAAGGTGTAAAGGGAAGGGGAACCTAAGCACTAAAAAAACTTTAGATCGAAGACCATTAGTCTGTGCTACAGATCAAGTTGTTAAGTCAGTAAGAACCCTTTACATGTGGATTATTTGTGTTTGGCAAGATACATCTGTCCTTAATCCTTACATTGAATTTAGATAGGTACACAGTAAGAGATTGTTTACTATTTTACCATATGGTTATGATAGTTCTTAAGTTTACAAGTGTTTCTAGATGTATCTAGAAAGGGAAAGGTAAGGACAAGGAGGAAGGGAGAGCTTTCTAGACGCTTGAGTGTATATGGCAGCTGGTTCCTCATCTCATGTTTATCCAGTAGACCTTTTTATGAGCAAAGAGGAGTCATGCCAACATCATTCGGATTCTGAATTAGGGATGGACTGACTCTACTGCTTGTTACTGTCTGTGTAAGAAGTGCCACCCATGCAACCTAATAAAATTTAATCGCTGTTAACTATCGCAAGTGCTGGGAAGTGGAACTTGATGTGCATTAGAGCAAACAGATTGCTGTAGGCAGTTCAAAGATAAAGTAGGAAGTACTGATTCACTCCTCCTGGGATCCATGAAGCTTCCCTTAGAACCAAGAGGACAACTCACTTTGGCTGTTTTTACAGATAGTTGAATTGTATTTCCAGCTGTGAGCACTAATCTAGTTGTGACATATTGCTATCTCTGTAAAAACAACATAGGCTCTGGTAGGGTGCCCTCTCTGCACCACTCAGCTCCAGAATATCCATCTCATCTTTAATCACTCAGCCCACAAGCCGCCCCATGGAGGAAAAGCCTGATGAGAAGCTGGGAGGTAAAGGCTGGTTTGTGGCTCAAGTTGTTCTGTATAGAAACTGTCCTTGGAACTTAACCTGGGTGTATCTGGAGCTACCTCAGTTGTAGCTGGAGAAACCTACAGTAATGCTTCACGTATTCAATAGTTCTATGAGACTTTTAGACTTACTCTCTTACAAGATCTTGAATACAGAGGAGCTTATTTTGCATATCTTAAGGTTATTGTAAACTAGGCAGAAAGAGGAAAAAAGAGGAAGAGACAAAAATAAAACAGTGGACATGATTTTGCAGCCCCTGAGCATGTGTCTTCCTGTCCCCACTATCAATAACAAGAGTAAAATAATCTCACAACCACCAGTTATTGAGCGTTTACTGCGACAACATTTTGCAAGGTGCCTTACAAATATTATCTTAATTAATCTAACCATTTATACATTCAACAAGCTTTGAGTCTATTATATCCTGGATACTGTGCTAAGTGATTGGGGTTTAATAGTATGCAGAAATAGCCAGGGTTCCACCTTCATGGAGGACACGTTCCTGGGAGGGAAACTCACAGTCAAATGATTTCTCAAATATAAGTAAAATTACAAATGAAGAAGGCATTAAAAAGGGGGGAAGAAGATAGGATTCAAGGGGACATTTAATCCAATTATGGGGTATAGTTGAGCTGGGATCCAAATGATGAAATGGGCATTAACCAAGGAAGATAAGCCAAGGCACCTTGTGGTTTGCAGGCATATAGGTAGTAAGCAGCAGCTGAGCAGATACAGATGTACTGAAGGTCACATGGGGTAGAACATGACGGGAATTCAGCAAGGAGCATTCTCTTCCAGCTAGAAGAGACAGTGAAATTCCCCTGCAGAAGTAAATGTTGAATGGTGGCCTTGACTGCTGCAAGAGAAAGGGCCCATATGTAAAGCTGCTACATGAGACATTTGGGTGTATTTCCCCCCACGCATGGGATTTTGGCACCCTGAGCAGTCCCACAATCTCCTACTAGAGTAGCAGTTCTCAATAAGGACAGTTTTCTCCCCAGGAGACATTTGGCAAAATCTGAAGACATTTTTGGTTGTCACACCTGGAACTGGGAACAGGTGTTTCTACTGACTTCAGGTGGGTAGAAGCCAGCAATGCTGCTAAACTTCTTACAATGCAGAGGATATCTCTCCACAATAAAAAAATATTGGACCCAAGATGTCATTATTGCCAAGATTGAGAGCCTCTGCCCAATGCTTTAAGCAGGCCCTGGGATGGGTACTTAGGAATCAGAATTCCTGATTTCTGAAGTACCTTTCACATACTTGACCACTTTCAGTATCTTTCCCCATAAACCTTGCTTTAAAAAATCAGCATCTTTATGTTGATATTTATTGAAATGCTTATTGCTAAAAACTGTCTTATTCATCTCTGTAGCCCCTACCATTGGATCTTGTATGAGGGAATAAGGAAATGGTAGACTAAGCGAATGGGTAAATGAATGAAGAAGCTGCTCTTCCTTGTGCCCTTAGAATGTATCTCTTTACATTCTCCAAATACCATGGTAGCATGAAAATCTCATGGTAGCATGGAACTCTTCCTTAGCATGGAGGTGTCTCAGATCAACTTAGATTAACCTTGGGATCACCTTACACAACTCTTTTTTTCTTACTCCTTACATCCAATGGATCAGAAAATCCTGTGGGTTCTATTTAAAACTATATCTCAATTTTTTTAAATTTTCCTTTATTACTATTAAATATGTAATAGGTTGACTATGATTTGTGATTTTTAGGAAATATATATTTGGTCATCTAAATTACCAAATATGTATTTCTCATTTTTTTTTTTCAGCTCAAGTTAGTTAATATACAGCATAGTCTTGGCTTCAGGAACAGAACCCAATGACTTATCTCTTACATATAACACCCAGTGCTCATTTCAGAAGGTGCCATCCTTAACGCCCATCACCCACTTATCCCTCAGTACTCTTTCTACTCCCTCCACTCTACCACCTGGTCAGAGCCAACATTAGTTCTTACTTCGATTTCCTGTTCCTTCTCTTGCTTTTGTCCCCATAATGTTTACTTGATCTGCCCACCCATTTAATGTCCTCAGCACTGAGGACTCTGCTCCAGACCACTAGCCTCCCTTAATCTTTTTGAACATACATTGCTTTTTCCTAGCCACAAGACCTTTTCATGTGCTCTGGATTCTATCTAGGACAAACTTTCCCCCGAAATTCTCATGGCTTACATTCTCACTTCTTGTTTCTGCTCATATGTCATCTCATCACAGAAGTTCTTCCTGACTTCTCAATGTGAACTAGTAGATCTCAGCCTTTTCTACCTCCTTACTCTCCTTTATTTTTCTTCATATCATCCATTTTCACCTGACATTATCTTCTATATCTATTTCTCTCTTTATCCCTTGTCTTTCTCTTTCACTATAATGTATGCTACATGAAGGCCAGGATTCTTAACAAAACAGATATGTCCCCAGCAAACAGAAGAAAGACTGGCCCATCATGAGTGCTCCATAAATTATTTAATAAATGAATGAAGGATCAGATTCCTATACACAGAAACTAATGAAACCCTGAGTGGGACAGGAAAGATAGAAAGTATAATAAAGAAGGAAGACATCAGTTCAATTCTGGCACTGGGAAGTAAAATGGTGTGACGGGTCAGAAAGTCCTTAGAAGCTGCAGGGACTATGGGAATGCTGAACTTCTGTTGAGGGCAGCTGTGGCTGCCCTTTATCCACAGCAAGAGTACCGGGCAGCCTGTGTCTATTTGGCAATCTTCACACTTGTCACCTGCAAGCTTTGTCCCTATCCCACATATCACTTTGCACAAGGTGGCCTTACCTTCTGCCAGGGAGTAGGGACCATCATCCTTTTGACCTTAGCCTAGAACACTGCCAATATTAATTTAATTAGCATTTGTATAATCACTACTTTATCATTTCCAAGTCTAATTTATTTTAATTTCATGTGTGCTGATTTGATGATTAAAGGATTTGTTGAAGCTTTGTTTCCATTCAAAGGAGAGCGTATTAATCATCCACTTAAAACTGTTATTCCCACCCCTCACCAGCAAGACCTCCTTGGAGCATAAAGAGACGTGGCAGATTGAGATGATTCATCTCATTTAGAGTTTCTCTAATAGATTTCTTTTTTACTTTTTGCCTTTGTTTCCCTTTCCTTTCTGTAAGCCATCCAAAAGAACTCATTTACAGTACAGCACTGGTAAAAAAAAAATGCTGTGTGCTTTTCTACCCCACTAAGTTTTGAGTGCCTTTCAAATGGATTCCAGATCTTAAGGCTTTAGTCTCCTGATGTGGTCAGAGCTGCAGACTGGGCAATGTCATTATTAAGGGTAGAAGCTTTGGAATCAGGCAGACCCAAATTCAAATATTTGTTTCTCACTTTAGTGACCTTGGGCAGGTTACATCATCTCTGTAAGCACCTGTTCTTTTTATCCATTGAATTCTCCATCATAAAATGGGGACAATAATAAGAACTTATGGATTTGACATTTACTTGTCTGTTTGTTGTACGTTGAATGCTCTATGGAAATAAATGAAATAGAGGTAAATAAATATTTGGTTAACACTCCTTCAATATTTATTAACAGCTACCATCTTTCTATTCAGTTTCACACACCCTTACCTCGCAGTTCATCTGTGGCAGGCAGGAAGCCAGGTTTAAGGGATACTAGAAATAAACAGGGCACACATATTGTCCTCACTCCTAGTCCAGTGGAGAGCCAGTATGCACACTCATCATGACAATACAGGTAAACAGAGTGATTGAGTTCACATTATAGGTATTATGTCTAAAGGAGCTCAAAGAATGTGTAGCACTGTGGGATAGAGGAGGTTGAGGAAGGCTTCACAGAGGGCCTGACATAGTAGGAGTTGACACAAGAGGGAGAGGAGGCTACAGGGACATGTCACAGTGAAGAGAAAGTGAGTGCAAAGGTTAGCCCAGCACTAGTGTACTCCTGGAAAGACAAGTGTGGGGAGTGTTGGGCCTCCTGGATACCCAGCAAATGCTAAATGTAGACTCTACCAAATCAGGCTATTGGACACATTTGTTGTTGATTTAGAGAGTTGGTTCAAGATCCTCCATGGAAACATATGTCACACTTAATTTCTAAAGTCCTTGTCCTTATTGATTTCCCATCCTTCTAGAAGGCAAGTGTACTCACAGAGGTTTACAGTAACCAATAGTGATAATCTGGGGAAGTTTCCCACAGGAACTAGACCGTTTCCCAACTGTTTCCCTATCTGTTCATGCACAAGAGACCATTTCTTTGAGACATCTTGGACTGGTCTATAAGAGATTCAGTATGAGGATTTTGTATTAGATAAATCAAAATCTTTTGATCCTCTAAAGGGTTTTAACCATTTTTTTTAAATTGGTAACCTGTGTATATTGATTAGAAGATTCAGTCACCTGGTAAAATTCCAGCATTGACCAATGACACAGAAAAATCCAAGTGAGCTCTTCCATCCTCTTCTATGTGTGTACGTACCATTCTTCCTTTTCTCTTTTGCTTCTTCCCTACCCAACTTTTCTACTTTCCGTGATTTTCTTTCCAATCTATGTGGTCACCCCTCTCATGATGTTCAAGGTCAAGAGGGTGCAAAAAAGATTCAAAAGAATGACAGTATCAAGTATTGCTAAGGATCTAGGAGAACAGGAGTTCCCATAATGCCAATGGGAGTGAAATTGGTACAGCTCTCATAGAGATAATTTGATGCCTTGATTTTGAATACCATGTGACAACGTTATAGGAATGTCTCTTAGTAAATTTTTATCCTAAAGATTTAATCATAGATACAGACTTGGCCATCTTGTTTAATAAAAATGAAGGGGAATCCCCTAAATGTATGCTGTTATGGTTCTAATCATTAATCGTGGTCTATCAGGAAGGAAAGTGTTGGATTACATTTACTGACATTGGGAAAAAAAAGTTTTTTTCAATGTTATACTGTTAGGTGACAAAAGCAGATTATAAAACACATTGTTGAATGTGAGACCACTCCAATTTAAAAAATATATAGAACTCATTCTTACTATCCTTTAGCTATAGACTGAGAAATAGAGAAATGTGAGTACTGTAGAGCCAAAAATTAAGTCCTCCATTAAAAGAAACCTCGGGCTGCACATAGCCCCAGGCCTAAATAAACTTAACCAGCTTTTCCACTTCTGAGCAAATGCCTGCACTGCGGGAAGCTAACACCTAACCAGCTCTCTCTGCTTCTGTAACAAAGCTTAAGGCTTGCTTCCCCGCCGCCCCACTCCCAAAAGGCCAGCAGCCACCCCCCACCTTGCTGAGAGAAGGGCCTGGAGAGAGAGATGTTAACCTGTTAGTCGCCAAACAAGACTTAAACTCGCTCTATGATAGACTGAATTCAAAGGTATCCCAAATGTTGTAATTAGATCCAGCCAAACCTGATGGCGGGAACCAATCAGATACGGTATATGTTCACATTTGAATGTTAACCAATGGCAAACTTGTAACCATGGAAATCTGTCCATGGAAATCTGTCCCTCCCCATGACTTGTTTACTTCTGTCTATAAAAAGGCTGCAGAGGCTTTGTTCAGGGCCTCTCAGCGTCACCGGCAACGAGTGACTGCGCGGAGGACCGGGTTCGAACCTGCAAATAAACAACCCTTGCCGCTTGGCTTTGACTCTGGTCTCTGGTGGTCTGTTTTTGGGGTTCTCTCGAATTCGGGGCGTTTCATATGGGGGCTCGCGTGGGATATTTCCCCTCCAGACCCACCAGACCCCAAGTCAACGGGTTGTTCCTAAGACCGATCGGTAAGTGAGCCGGCTCTGTCTGTCTGTTTGTCTCAGCATCAGTTTCTGTCTTATCTGTTTGTTTCGGTTTCTGCGCGTGGAATCTGCATCGGGGACTGTACTGGCTCTGGCGGACGCGCTATAGAGCAGTCGGTAGGGACCGAGGAGACGTCCTACGGTGCCCATCTGGTGAGCCGGTTCGAGGCCGGCGGGCGAGCCGGTTCGAGGCCGGCGGGCGCACCGGTTCGAGGCCGGCGCCTTCTTCTGGGGGGCGAACCGGTTCGAGGCCGGCGCCTTCTTCTGGGGGGCGAACCGGTTCGAGGCCGGCGCCTTCTTCTGGGGGGCGCACCGGTTCGAGGCCGGCGCCTTCTTCTGGGGGGCGAACCGGTTCGAGGCCGGCGCCTTCTTCTGGGGGGCGCACCGGTTCGAGGCCGGCGCCTTCTTCTGTTGGCTAGCCTTCTGTGTTTGTGCGCAGCGAACTCTGTTATCGGTCTCTGTGTCTCTGTGTTTGTGCGCAGCGAACTCTACTATCGGTCTCTCTGTGTCTGTGCGCAGCAAACTCTGTTATCGGTCTCTCTGTGTCTGTGTCTGTGCACAGCGGACTCTGTTATCAGTCTCTCTCTGTGTATGTCTATGTCAAATTGTCAATTTTCTCTGTTGGTGTTTATTACCTTGTGACTGAGACTGACGTTATGAGACAGACTTCATCCAAACCCCTAGACTTAATGTTAGCCCATAACCTCTCAGTGACTGTTAGGAAGGGTCCATTTTAAACTTACTGCTGCACAGAATGGCCCACTTTCAATGTGAAATGGCCACCGGACATCATGGTTTGGGCTGATCTGATTGATAACCCACCCCCTTGGATTAAAAGTTTCTTGCCTCCACAGAAACCTGACACCCTGGCGGTGACTAAAAAGCACCCGCCCTCCCGGGCTTTGGAGCTGCCGAAAAGGAAAACTGAACCCTCTGCGCCGCTCTACCCTTTCTTACAGGGCACAACAGAGGAAAAATTAACTTCTCCCCCTCCTTAGGCAACCTCCTCCACAGGACCCAGCAGGAGGAACAAAGGCGCCACCCGAACCACAGGGGCCCCCTGCCCCACTGGACCCAGCGGCCCTGGGGAAATGGGCCCCGCCCAAGGGACCCGAAGCCGCCGTGAATTGTTGCAGGTTCTGTTCATGTCGGAGGCCGCGCCAGCTCCGACAGGTCCAGGAGTCCCTGAAGGATAGACGGTGTCAGCAAAAGAGAATGAGAGAGCCCTGAGATTCTTTCTGATCACCAGGCAGTCATCTCTGTCCTGTTGGTTTTGGTGTCTTTATTTTAAGGTTAAACGATACTATAACATCAGAAGACAGAATTTTTACAAGGGCTAATTATTTGTAAAATGTTTATTAGGCTTATTCTTAAATTGCTTGAATGAGCCTTTTCCTTGATGCTGAATGTGCAAGCACCATGGGGGCCGTAAATATGTCAGTCTTTGCGCCTGGGTTATGTTTTAGTTACTCTTATCTATCCTCATCCCAGCTGCCAGTATAAGGGAAAATATTCGTGGAATGTGGGCCTTGAGGAAGGGGCTGCTATGCTTCAGCAATTAGCAAAGATAAATGTAGTAACTTATGTTCTGCCCTTATCTGTACCTTAACTTTAGATTAGGCTCTTTGTCTCAGAGCCAGGCTCAATTGTAACTCTTGTGTTCTTAACCCCCTTTATTGTCTGAGTCTTGGGTCTGCAAGGCCCATAGGAAGGGCCTTTTGACAATTGCCCACGGAGCTTTCATCTAAAGTCTCTTTTGTAAAGGCAGGAATATACTTTTCCTTATGAGGTATCTATGTTCAGTCTGTGTTCAGAATATGAGTCTAATATGGAATATTGTGAGGCCTGGTCAATACCAGTAGGCTTATTTCCAGCACGAGCCAGTAGTGGCAGAGGGAGATGCCAGTTTTCATTTCTCATGGCTGAAGCTATGCAAACACTGCCATTTCCTTGCTGCGACTGCCATCCAGAGAGGCCAGTGTGGCTCCCGGCATGTTCAGTACTGAGAAATGGAAAATAATCCAGTCTGAACCCAGAAAATTGGTTCCTGGGCCCACTAGAGTTCCCACTCCTGACCAGGCTCAAAATGACGCTAGGTTTCCCCTGGCATGGCCAGATTGAAACTACAACTTGGCTAAAGATAAGGAGAGTCTCTTCGTCTACCGCCAGACTCTGTTGAGAGGTCTCAAGGCTGCAGCTCGCAAGCCTACATTGTCAGTCAGGGACCAGAGGAAAGCCCCACAGCGTTCCTTAAGAGAGTAATAAAGACATTCCGCCAGTGCACTCCTATAGATCCAGAGGCCCCAGCAAAACTTAGCTGCGGTGGCCATGGCTTTTGTCAGTCTGCTCCCAACAATTGGAGAAAACTTCAGAAACTAGAACGTCTAGGAAAAAGAGCCTCCAAGGTCTAGTGGTCGTGGCAGAGAGGGTACACATCAGCAGGGACAGTGCAGAGGACAAGCAGGTAAAGGCTGAAAAGAGACAAAACCAGGGTCTAGCCGAGATGCTACTCGCGGGAACTGCGGAACTGGAGGACCGAAAAAGACGCCTCAGACAGTTGGCTCCAGGAAAAGAAGGTAAGGAGAACTCCCAGCGGCTCGAGGGGCACCCCCAATTAAGCCAAAATCAATGCGCCTACGGCAAAGAGAAAGAACATTGGGCCAAAGAATGCCCCAAGAATAAATCTGAAACTCTCATTCTAGTAATGGAAAATGACAATGACTAGGGGAAACGGGGTTCGGCACCCCTCCCCAAACCCAAGGTAACCCTAAAAGTAAAAGGGCGATCCACTGAGTTCCTAATGGACACTGGGCTCAACATTCTGAGGAGCGCGCGGTAGGGACATCAGGGCATGAGGGCCACGGCACAGGCCCCAAGCCAACCGCCTGCACCCCCGTGGCTCCCACATCCCCGGAGCCATGCGCCCAGCCCCAGCCCGGGCAAAGTCTCTGGGGGCGTCCCCGCCCAACCCGTGGCCTCCGCAAGGCGCACTCACCCATCGCCGACCACCACGCACTTGAAGGCTTGCCTGAAACGCTGCTGACACCAGATGCGGGATTTGACCTAGACTCTAGCAGCTTGTTAAGCTCCTCTTCATTGCGGATGGCTAGCTCTGGGATCTCCACGGTAAAGTAATGGCCCTTGATAAGGAAAAACACCTACCAAGGAGCTGAGGAACCACCGCCCGCCGAGCACTCCCAACCAAACGTGAGAAATTCCTGAAAGACATCTTCATAAGATATGGCTTTCCTCAGATGATAGGGTCAGACAACGGACCTGTATTTGTGTCCAAAGTAAGCCAGAATTTAGCCACGGCCCTGGGGATTAATTGGAAATTACACTGTGCATACAGACCCCAGAGTTCAGGACAGATAAAAAAAGAAATAAATAGAACTCTAAAAGAGACCTTAATTAAATTGACCTTGGAGACTGGCGGAGACTGGATAGCTCTCCTCCCTTTTGCATTCTAACTCCTTTTGAAAACATGTCTGGCCTGAATTGCATGACTTCTATCAAAACAAAATACATAGTTACTAAACATAGGTTTGAGTTTTCAGCTTCCTATTGCAGAAAAAGTAAGACTATTTAGACCTTTTAAAAAAGTGATTTAAAAATTCTAATGTAAACACCTCTCAATTGGTTACTAGGTCCTCAATTAGAGACTAAGGTTTCCCAAGTTAAAATTCTGCTAAGTGTACTTAAGACTGATGGAAAGCAACCCTGTATATAAAAAAAAAAACTGAGAGATCCATAAAAAAAGGATATAAGAAATGGAAATACATTTTTGTTGAGGGTAAAAAAAAGTAATTTTGTCCTAAATAAGACTGGTTGCTTAGAGAGAAATGGCTTTGGGACAAAGTTTAAAGGCAAAGGAAAGATGTAGAAGGTCTGTGAAGGGAAATCTTTGAAAAGGAATTTCATATGTGCTCAGGATAGACTGGTTGAAATGAATGGAATTTGAAAAGTACACTGGTATAAGGTTAAAACTCTGCTTTTCTCTCCGGTCAAAAGACAAAGTTTTCTTGGATTGTAAATCTGCTCTTGATAAGACAATGTAAACAAAAGTTTTCTCCTTTTTTTCTGCCAAGAAAACCCGAAGCTTTAGGTTTCATCTTTATCAGGTCTTTGATTGCATAGTTAAATATTCTCAATGTTAAAGGAGCTACCCCAACCAATGTTGGTTTCTAATTGGTTGGTTTCTATATTATGTCAAGATCTATTATTGCCACTTTGGTTGAATAAAAAAAGCTTTAAGGTTTGTAATGATCTGTAATCCTATTTAGGATACGCTTTATAGCTTCCTAAGGTTTTAACAAACTTCCCAGGATTTAAACAGTAAAAGGGGTCTTTTGGCCAATTAGGCCCTTTTATCTAAAATGCTAGGTTACTTGGAAAAACACTATACATAACAGTAAACCTTAGGTTATATTGCATGGGTAAGTGCTATTACTGCCCAAATATATATGTAAATCCTAAAGTTTTAATGTTTTGTTATAAGAGTTATTATATATCACAAAAATAACTAAATTTCTATGGCAATTGCATCATACTGAACTCTTGCCAAATCCTTAACAATGTATGTCCATCTGAGATTTAGATTTTGTCATTTAACTAGATTGCTTGCCTTCATGCAAGAATGTCCGGGGACAATACACCCCATAATACTTAGGTTGCAGTATCGCCACCCTAATGATTGGGACCCGACCGAAGACCCATGATTGGGCCTTCAAATACACAAGAGAAGGGGGGAATGTAGAGCCAAAAATTAAGTCCTCCATTAAGAGAAACCTCGGGCTGCACGTAGCCCCAGTCCTAGATAAACTAAACCTAAAACTTAACCAGCTTTTCCGCTTCTGGGCAAATGCCTGCGCTGCGGGAAGCTAACACCTAACCAGCTCTCTCTGCTTCTGTAACAAAGCTTAAGGGTTGCTTCCCCGCCGCCCCACTCCCAAAAGGCCAGCAGCCACCCCCCACCTTGCTGAGAGAAGGGCCTGGAGAGAGAGATGTTAACCTGTTAGTCGCCAAACAAGACTTTAAACTCGCTCTATGATAGACTGAATTCAAAGGTATCCCAAATGTTATAATTGGATCCCGCAAAAAACCTGATGGCGGGAACCAATCAGATACGGTATATGTTCACATTTGAATGTTAACCAGTGGCAAACTTGTAACCATGGAAATCTGTCCCTCCCCATGACTTGTTTACTTCTGTCTATAAAAAGGCTGCAGAGGCTTTGTTCAGGGCCTCTCAGCGTCACCGGCAACGAGTGACTGCGTGGAGGACCGGGTTCGAACCTGCAAATAAACAACCCTTGCCGCTTGGCTTTGACTCTGGTCTCTGGTGGTCTGTTTTTGGGGTTCTGTCGAATTCTGGGCATTTCATATGGGGGCTCGTCCGGGATATTTCCCCTCCAGACCCACCAGACCCCAAGTCAACGGGTTGTTCCTAAGACCGATCGGTAAGTGAGCCGGCTCTGTCTGTCTGTTTGTCTCAGCATCAGTTTCTGTCTTATCTGTTTGTTTCGGTTTCTGCCGCGTGGAATCTGCATCGGGGACTGTACTGGCTCTGGCGGATGCGCTATAGAGCAGTCGGTAGGGACCGAGGAGACGTCCTACGGTGCCCATCTGGTGAGCCGGTTCGAGGCCGGCGGGCGAGCCGGTTCGAGGCCGGCGGGTGAGCCGGTTCGAGGCCGGCGGGCGCACCGGTTCGAGGCCGGCGCCTTCTTCTGGGGGGCGCACCGGTTCGAGGCCGGCGCCTTCTTCTGGGGGGCGAACCGGTTCGAGGCCGGCGCCTTCTTCTGGGGGGCGCACCGGTTCGAGGCCGGCGCCTTCTTCTGGGGGGTGCACCGGTTCGAGGCCGGCGCCTTCTTCTGTTGGCTAGCCTTCTGTGTTTGTGCGCAGCGAACTCTGTTATCGGTCTCTGTGTCTCTGTGTTTGTGCGCAGCGAACTCTACTATCGGTCTCTCTGTGTCTGTGTCTGTGCGCAGCGAACTCTGTTATCGGTCTCTCTGTGTCTGTGTCTGTGCACAGCGGACTCTGTTATCAGTCTCTCTCTGTGTATGTCTATGTCGAATTGTCAATTTTCTCTGTTGGTGTTTATTACCTTGTGACTGAGACTGACGTTATGAGACAGACTTCATCCAAACCCCTAGACTTAATGTTAGCCCATAACCTCTCAGTGACTGTTAGGAAGGGTCCATTTTAAACTTACTGCTGCACAGAATGGCCCACTTTCAATGTGAAATGGCCACCGGACATCATGGTTTGGGCTGATCTGGTTGATAACCCACCCCCTTGGATTAAAAGTTTCTTGCCTCCACAGAAACCTGACACCCTGGCGGTGACTAAAAAGCACCCACCCTCCCGGGCTTTGGAGCTGCCGAAAAGGAAAACTGAACCCTCTGCGCCGCTCTACCCTTTCTTACAGGGCGAAACGGAGGAAAAATTAACTTCTCCCCCTCCTTAGGCAACCTCCTCCACAGGACCCAGCAGGAGGAACAAAGGCGCCACCCGAACCACAGGGGCCCCCTGCCCCACCGGACCCAGCGGCCCTGGGGAAATGGGCCCCGCCCAAGGGACCCGAAGCCGCCGTGAATTGTTGCAGGTTCTGTTCATGTCGGAGGCCGCGCCGGCTCCGACAGGTCCAGGAGTCCCTGAAGGATAGACGGTGTCAGCAAAAGAGAATGAGAGAGCCCTGAGATTCTTTCTGATCACCAGGCAGTCATCTCTGTCCTGTTGGTTTTGGTGTCTTTATTTTAAGGTTAAACGATACTATAACATCAGAAGACAGAATTTTTACAAGGGCTAATTATTTGTAAAATGTTTATTAGGCTTATTCCTAAATTGCTTGAATGAGCCTTTTCCTTGATGCTGAATGTGCAAGCACCATGGGGGCCGTAAATATGTCAGTCTTTGCGCTTGGGTAATGTTTTAGTTACTCTTATCTATCCTCATCCCAGCTGCCAGTATAAGGGAAAATATTCGTGGAATGTGGGCCTTGAGGAAGGGGCTGCTATGCTTCAGCAATTAGCAAAGATAAATGTAGTAACTTATGTTCTGCCCTTATCTATATCTAAACTTTGGATTAGACTCTTTGTCTCGGGGCCAGGCTAAATTGTAACTCTTGTGTTCTTAACACCCTTTATTGTCTAAGTCTTGGGTCTGCAAGGCCCATAGGAAGAGCCTTTTGACAATTGCCCACAGAGCTTTCATCTAAAGTCTCTTTTGTAAAGGCAGGAATATACTTTTCCTTATGAGGTATCTATGTTCAGTCTGTGTTCAGAATATGGGTCTAATATGGAATGTTATGGGGCCTGGTCAATACCAGTAGGCTTGTTTCCAGCACGAGCCAGTAATATAATAGTAGCAGAAGGAGATACCAGTTTTCATTTCTCATGGCTGAAGCTATGCAAACACTGACATTTCCTTGCTGCGACTGCCATCCAGAGAGGCCAGTGTGGCTCCCGGCATGTTCAGTACTGAGAAATGGAAAATAATCCAGTCTGAACCCAGAAAATTGGTTCCTGGGCCCACTAGAGTTCCCACTCCTGACCAGGCTCAAAATGACGCTAGGTTTCCCCTGGCATGGCCAGATTGAAACTACAACTTGGCTAAAGGTAAGGAGAGTCTCTTCGTCTACCGCCAGACTCTGTTGGGAGGTCTCAAGGCTGCAGCTCGCAAGCCTACATTGTCAGTCAGGGACCAGAGGAAAGCCCCACAGCGTTCCTTAAGAGAGTAATAAAGACATTCCGCCAGTGCACTCCTATAGATCCAGAGGCCCCAGCAAAACTTAGCTGCGGTGGCCATGGCTTTTGTCAGTCTGCTCCCAACAATTGGAGAAAACTTCAGAAACTAGAACGTCTAGGAAAAAGAGCCTCCAAGGTCTAGTGGTCGTGGCAGAGAGGGTACACAACAGCAGGGACAGTGCAGAGGACAAGCAGGTAAAGGCTGAAAAGAGACAAAACCAGGGTCTAGCCGAGATGCTACTCGCGGGAACTGCGGAACTGGAGGACCGAAAAAGACGCCTCAGACAGTTGGCTCCAGGAAAAGAAGGTAAGGAGAACTCCCAGCGACTCGAGGGGCGCCCCCAATTAAGCAAAAATCAATGCGCCTACGGCAAAGAGAAAGAACATTGGGCCAAAGAATGCCCCAAGAATAAATCTGAAACTCTCATTCTAGTAATGGGAAATGACAGTGACTAGGGGAAACGGGGTTCGGCACCCCTCCCCAAACCCAGGGTAACCCTAAAAGTAAAAGGGCGATCCACTGAGTTCCTAATGGACACTGGGCTCAACATTCTGAGGAGCGCGCGGTAGGGACATCAGGGCATGAGGGCCACGGCACCGGCCCCAAGCCAGCCGCCTGCACCCCCGTGGCTCCCACATCCCCGGAGCCATACGCCCAGCCCCAGCCCGGGCAAAGTCTCTGGGGGCGTCCCCGCCCAAACCGTGGCCTCTGCAAGGCGCACTCACCCATCGCTGACCACCACGCACTTAAAGGCTTGCCTGAAACGCTGCTGACACCAGATGCGGGATTTGACCTAGACTCTAGCAGCTTGTTAAGCTCCTCGTCATTGCGGATGGCTAGCTCCGGGATCTCCACGGTAAAGTAATGGCCCTTGATAAGGAAAAACACCTACCAAGGAGCTGAGGAACCACCGCCCGCCGAGCACTCCCAACCAAACGTGAGAAATTCCTGAAAGACATCTTCATAAAGATATGGCTTTCCTCAGATGATAGGGTCAGACAACGGACCTGTATTTATGTCCAAAGTAAGCCAGAATTTAGCCACGGCCCTGGGGATTAATTGGAAATTACACTGTGCATACAGACCCCAGAGTTCAGGACAGATAAGAAAATAAATAGAACTCTAAAAGAGACCTTAATTAAATTGACCTTGGAGACTGGCGGAGACTGGATAGCTCTCCTCCCTTTTGCATTCTAACTCCTTTTGAAAACATGTCTGGCCTGAATTGCATGACTTCTATCAAAACAAAATACATAGTTACTAAACATAGGTTTGAGTTTTCAGCTTCCTGTTGCAGAAAAAGTAAGACTTTTTAGACCTTTTAAAAAAGTGATTTAAAGATTCTAGTGTAAACACCTCTCAATTGGTTACTAGGTCCTCAATTGGAGACTAAGGTTTCCCAAGTTAAAATTCTGCTAAGTGTACTTAAGACTGATGGAAAGCAATCCTGTATATAGAAAACTGAGAGATCCATAAAAAAAGGATATAAGAAATGGAAATACATTTTTGTTGAAGGTAAAAGAAAGTAATTTTGTCCTAAATAAGACTGGTTGCTTAGAGAGAAATGGCTTTGGGACAAAGTTTAAAGGCAAAGGAAAGATGTAGAAGGTCTGTGAAGGGAAATCTTTGAAAAGGAATTTTATATGTGCTCAGGATAGACTGGTTGAAATGAATGGAATTTGAAAAGTACACTGGTATAAGGTTAAAACTCTGCTTTTCTCTCCGGTCAAAAGACAAAGTTTTCTTGGATTGTAAATCTGCTCTTGATAAGACAATGTAAACAAAAGTTTTCTCCTTTTTTCTGCCAAGAAAACCCGAAGCTTTAGGTTTCATCTTTATCAGGTCTTTGATTGCATAGTTAAATATTCTCAATGTTAAAGGAGCTACCCCAACCAATGTTGGTTTCTAATTGGTTGGTTTCTATATTATGTCAAGATCTATTATTGCCACTTTGGTTGAATAAAAAAAGCTTTAAGGTTTGTAATGATCTGTAATCCTATTTAGGATACGCTTTATAGCTTCCTAAGGTTTTAACAAACTTCCCAGGATTTAAACAGTAAAAAAGGGGGTCTTTTGGCCAATTAGGCCCTTTTATCTAAAATGCTAGGTTACTTGGAAAAACACTATACATAACAGTAAACCTTAGGTTATATTGCATGGGTAAGTGCTATTACTGCCCAAATATATATGTAAATCCTAAAGTTTTAATGTTTTGTTATAAGAGTTATTATATGTCACAAAAATAACTAAATTTCTATGGCAATTGCATCATACTGAACTCTTGCCAAATCCTTAACAATGTATGTCCATCTGAGATTTAGATTTTGTCATTTAACTAGATTGCTTGCCTTCATGCAAGAATGTCCGGGGACAATACACCCCATAATACTTAGGTTGCAGTATCGCCACCCTAATGATTGGGACCCGACCGAAGACCCATGATTGGGCCTTCAAATACACAAGAGAAGGGGGGAATGTAGAGCCAAAAATTAAGTCCTCCATTAAAAGAAACCTCGGGCTGCACATAGCCCCAGGCCTAAATAAACTTAACCAGCTTTTCCACTTCTGAGCAAATGCCTGCGCTGCGGGAAGCTAACACCTAACCAGCTCTCTCTGCTTCTGTAACAAAGCTTAAGGCTCGCTTCCCCGCCGCCGGATTGCCCAAGGGACTAGCCCCCTGGGGGCAGCCACTCCCAAAAGGCCAGCAGCCACCCCCCACCTTGCTGAGAGAAGGGCCTGGAGAGAGAGATGTTAACCTGTTAGTCGCCAAACAAGACTTAAAACTCGCTCTATGATAGACTGAATTCAAAGGTATCCCAAATGTTGTAATTAGATCCAGCCAAACCTGATGGCGGGAACCAATCAGATACGGTATATGTTCACATTTGAATGTTAACCAATGGCAAACTTGTAACCATGGAAATCTGTCCCTCCCCATGACTTGTTTACTTCTGTCTATAAAAAAGGCTGCAGAGGCTTTGTTCAGGGCCTCTCAGCGTCACCGGCAACGAGTGACTGCGCGGAGGACCGGGTTCGAACCTGCAAATAAACAACCCTTGCCGCTTGGCTTTGACTCTGGTCTCTGGTGGTCTGTTTTTGGGGTTCTCTCGAATTCTGGGCATTTCACTAGCTGTCAGCACAGAGCCCTACACAGGGCTCGAACCTACAAACCAAACCATGAGATCATGACCAGAGTGGAAGTCGGATGCTCAACCGACTGAGCCACCCAGACGCCCCTACACGCCCTCTTTAGATTCTTGTTCCACTAATGGCCCCTTAAATGTTTGACCATGAATATAGTTATTTTATTCTTTCTTATTCATGCCCTACAAAGAATAAAGGCTCTTTTAAGCTCTTTCACTTTGGATTTCTGCAGTTTAAATACAATGTGGATTCATGGCTTTTGAAAGTCCTGAAAAAGTCTCAAGCCTCATCTCTTTGAATATTGCCTCTTTTGCATTCTGCTGTCTCCTACAACTCCTTATTATTAGGTTTCTGTCAGATCTTTGCAGTCTATCCTCCATATTATTTCACCTCTCTTTGGTATTTTTTATCACATTACTTCTCTGAGTTGCCTCCTAGTTAGTACCTGTTTTTCCAGTGCTGTACTTTTTCTTCAGTTGTGTCTAATCTCTTTTAATTTGTCCACTGGGTTTAATTTCAGTGGCTGAGCTCTTTGTTTTTAGATATTCTGTTTGGTTTGCTTTAGATCTGTGTATTCTTTTTTCATAGGATCTTGGTTTTGGGGCTTTCTTTTTATTATTATTTTTATTAGAGAGCACAAGTGGGGGAGAGGAGCAGAGGGAAAAAGAGAATCTCAAGCAGGCTCCATGCTCAGCACAGAGCACAACATGGGGGTCAGTTCTACAACCCTGAGCTGAAATCAAGAGTCAAATGCTCTACCAGCTTAGCCACCCTGGTGCCCCAAGGCTTTCTTTTATGTATGTAATCATTTTAAGTCTATACTTCTTTATAGTTTCTGTCTGAGATTTCTTTTATGAGAAGTTCTTGGGGTTTTAAAGTTATCTTTATTTGTTGGCTCTCCTACGGTAGATTATTTCCTGTTGTGTTTAGTATTTTGTACCCATATTCAGCAAGGTTTTCTCTGTGGGATGATCTCATGGCCGGTGATGAAGTTGTATTGCTCAAAAGTAGGAGTGAATTTGTTTCTTCCAGATGCCCTGGCTTGGGCTAATTTTTATGTTAACTTCTTGCTTTGAGCTCCTGGAACATTCAGGTATTATAATTGAAATTAGAATTATGAACCCCAAATCCATATGACTCCAGAGTTTCAGTTCTCAGGAGAGACTTTCTCCCCTATCCCCTACAACCCAGGCAGAGAGGCTTTCTTGTCTCTTCTGGACTTTTAGGTGAATTTTTCCTGATATCCTTTCTTTCCCTGAGCCTGCATAGAGTTTGTACTTTATTTAGGATTCTAGTTCTAATTCTCCACCTTCTGTAATCCCAGGACAAGTCCTGTATGTGAATATAATAAAACTCAGGCGGAAATTATTGAAACTTCTTCCCCCGTCCTGCTCACTCCCTGATGGCCACTGTATCTGCTCATGTGCTACTTCTGTGGTTTTCAGTTCCTTCTTTGATCCTAACACTCCAGTGTTTCCCTTTCTTTCTTGTGAGCTTAGCCTTACATTTGAAATAATTTGGGTTATATTTTATCTAGCATTTCTAGGTCTTTATTTGGAAAATGTTTGGGTTATATTAAGCATCCATTTTGCCTGAAATAGAAATCATTGTGAGCGCTTTAAGGGTGAATACCCTATATTGCTTTTTTTTTCTTTTCCACGTTTTCCTGCAGCTAGTACAAAGTTGTCCATTACATTTGATGAATTTGAAATGACTTAAAGAAAACATTTTGACTACTCTGAGCATAAGAGGGAATACCCAGTACCTTTTAAAGTCCTTCAGATGGGGTGCCTGGGTGGCTCAGTCAGGTGTCGGACTTTGGCTTGGGTCATGATGTCACGGTTTGTGGGTTCAAGCCCCGCGTCCTGGAGCCTGCTTCAGATTCTGTGTCTCCTTCTCTCTCTGCCACCGCCTCCCCCACACACACTCTGTCTCACTCTATCTCTCAAAATAAATAAATGTTAAAAATAAATAATATCCACAGATGACTTATCTTTATATTAGTTATGAGCTTCTGCTTCTCCTACCCAAGACCTATTGATACACATCATTAAAATACCACATCTTAAATGTTTGGTGCTTTATTCTTTTGAGCTATTGACATTGCTCTATTTGTTGTGTTTCCGTATTCTGTTTAGAAACAAAATCTCTGGGAAGCTTTCTGATACAATTTCTAAAACATCCATGGATTTTCATATGTGGAATTCTCTTATATCCATCTCAGTTTATTTGTAAACCACCCCCCTTTCAGCTCCATCTTTCTGTTTTGAAAATCTTTATCCTTCATTATTATAGACCTTCTAATTGTCTGTCTGGTATCTGACCCCTTCTCTTTGTCTCTTCAGTGTCTGACCCCCTCAGAGATCTTTGAGAAAACTTGTAAATGCCACCCTTTGTGGTAGACAAGACGCTGAAAATTCAAAACTGTTGATTTTCCCACCCTTCTCTATTCTATTTTTTTAAGTTAGGAGCTTCGGATTCATGACATCCACCCAAGGTAATGAATCCAGGGCTGGTGAGGCAAAGGCCAGGGGCACTACATATCTTGGGCCCATGGGCCCTCAGGGTGGGAGTAGGGGGTGGGAGGCACGATCAGCTGCAGCATATGCAGAGCACCCACGATAACTGTGTCCTCACCAGCATAGATCTGTGGTGTGATTAGGGGGGGGGGGGTGCATTGTTTCCGGCCTCGGAATGTAGTTTGTTAGCCCTCCGGGATTTGTGAGTGACCCACTACCTTTTCATTATGGTTATTGTTAAAGTTTTTATTTTGAGAGATTATAGATTTACATGTAGTTATATAAAATAATACAGAGAGATTCCTTGAACCATGGCCCAGTTTCCCCTTATGGAAATGTCTTATAATATCACAAGCAGAATAATGACATTGATGCGGTCAAGATAGAAAACATTTCTAGTCCACTAGGATCCCTCATGTTGCTTTTATAACCATACCCACCTTCCTACTGCCTTCTGGCAACCACTCATTTGTTCTCCATTTGTATAATTTTGTCATTTCAAGAATGTTTTATGAATGAAAGCATACAGTATAAAACCTTTTAAAACTGGCTTTTTTTCACTCTTGCAGATTCATTCAGGTTGTGGTTTTTAGATCAGTAGCTTTTATTGTTGACCAGGATCCTGTGCTGGGGATGCACCACAGCTCCCTTCACTGTTCATCCACTGAAGGACGTCTGGGTTTCCATTTCGGGCTATTACAGATAAAGTGCTGTAAATATTTGTGTACAGGTTTTTGTATTACCACTATAACAGATTATCACAAATTTACCTGCTTACATAGCACAAATTTATTCTAATTTTGTAGGCGCATGTCCCAAGATGGATCTCACTCTACTAAAATCAAAGCGGGTTTGTGTTTCTTATAATTGTAGGACTTTGATTCTCATTTCCTTGCTGTCTTATCAGCTGTGGACCATTCCCAGGTCTGGAGATCATCTCCATTTTTGGTTCATGGCCCCTTCTTCTGTTTTCAAAGCCAGCAGCAGCTTGTTGATTTCCCCTCAAGCTGTGAATCTCGACTCTTCTTTCCATCTGTTTCATCTTTCTGACCCAGCTGGGAAAGGTCCTCTGCTTTCAAGGACTCCTGTGATTAGATTGGGCCCACACAGATAAGCTAGGATAAATCTCCTCCATCTCAAGGTTAATACTTGTAGTCACATCCCTTTTGCTATATATGGTAACTAAATCGCAGATTTGGGCCCAGGGGTGGGGATACAGTGTGGACATCTGTGGTAGCCCTTATTAAAATTTCATTTCTCAGAGACAAATACTCAGAGGGGTGTAGTTGCTGGGTCCTATGGTGGTTGCATATTTGGGGGGGTGGGCAGGTTTTGGTTGTTTTTGTTTCTTTAATCTCAAAACAATTTTAAAATTTTTTTTATTTTAAGTAAACTCCATATCACATGTAGGGCTTGAACTCACAACCCTAAGATCAAGAGTTGCATTGTCTACTGACTAAGCCAACCAGGCACCCTACATGTTTAGTTTTTGTAAGAAACCCCCAAACTTTCCAGAAGGGCTGTACCATTTTACATTTCTACCAGCAATGTATAAGGGATCTAGTTTCTCCACATACTTGTCAACATTTAGTGTTATCACCATTTTTCATTTTAGTCATTCTGATAGGTATATAGTCATGCTTCATTATGATTTTAATTTATATTTCCCTAATGCTAATGGTGTTAAACATCTTTTCAAGTGCTCTTTTGCCATCTGTATATCTTATTTGGTGAAATGTCAGTTCCTGTATTTTGCCCATTTTCTAATTGGATTGTCTGGGTTTTTACTGTTGTGTTTTAAGAGTTCTTTATATATTCTAGGTATCAGTCCTTTATCAGATATGTGGTTTGCAAATACTTTTTTCCACTGTGTAACTTGTTACCCTTTTAAAAGGATCTTTTTACAGAGCAAATGTTTTAATTTTGATGAAGTCCAGTTTATCAATTTTTCCTTTTATGGATTGCTCTTTTGGTGTCAAGTCTAAGAATTCTTTATGTAGTCTGAGATCCCACAGATTTTCTCCTTTGCCTTTTTATAAAAGTTTTAGAGTTTTGTTTTACGTTTAAGCCCATGATGCATTTTTTAATTAATTTTTATATAAGTTAGGAAGTTTAAGTCGAGGTTAATCTTTTTACCTGTGCCACTTTCCAGCACCACTTGTTGAGAAAACCATTTGAATTGTTTTTGGGGGCGCCTGGGTGGCTTAGTCGGTTAAGCATCCGACTTTCGCTTGGGTCATGATCTCGCGGTTCGTGGGTTCGAGCCCCGCGTCGGGCTCTGTGCTGACTGCCAGCTCAGAGCCTGGAGCCTGTTTCAGTCTGTGACTCCCTCTCTCTCTGACCCTCCCCTGCTCACGCTGTCTCTCTCTCTCTCCTAGAAATAAATAAAAAATAAATAAATAAATAAAATAAAATAAAATGAATTGTTTTTGAACCTTTGTCATTGAATTGCATTTGTACTTTGGTAAAAAGATTAGTTTGGCATATTTGTGTGGGTCTCTGTTCTTCCCATTTACATGTGTCTATCCCTCTGCCAGTACCATAGTCTTGATTACTAACCTATAAAATAAGTCTTAAAATCTGCTAGACCGACTCCTCCACTTTATTCTTTTTTTTTTTTAGTTTTCTTTTTTTTTTAATTTATTTCCAAGAGAGAGAGACAGCTTGAGCAGAGGAGGTTCAGAGAGACAGGGAGATACAGAATCTGAAACAGGCTCCAGGCTCTGAGCTAGCTGGCAGCACAGAGCCTGACGCAGGGCTCAAAGCCACGAACCATGAGATGATGACCGGAGCCGAAGTCGGACGCTTAACTGACTGAGCTACGCAGGCACCCCTCCTCCACTTTATTCTTTTCAAAATTAACTATTCTATTTCTTTTGCCTTTACATATATATTAGAGAATGATTTTGTCTCTGTCTATAAAAATACTGGAATTTGGTAGGAATTGCATTAAGACTTGTTTGGACTGAATTGTGTGTCCCTTCCCCAAATTCTTAGGTTCAAGGCTTAATCCTCAGTGTGAGCATATTTTGAGATTGGGCCTATATAAATGAGGTCGTAAGGTTAAGTCAGGTCTTAATTTATTAGGACTGGTATCTGTATAAAAAGAGAAAGAGACAGCAGAGATCTTTCTCTCTAAGCATGTGGAAAAGAGGCCATGTGAAGACCCAGCAAGAAGATAGCTCTGCTAGCCCAGAAAGAGTGGTCTTACTAGATACCTTGATCTCAGACTTCCAACCTCCATAACCATGAGAAAATAAATTTCTTTTGTTTAAGCCACCCACTCTATGGTATTCTATTATGGTAGTCCAAGCAGACTAATACAGACCTATATATCAATCTGAGGGCAATTGATATCTTTACTGTGTTGAGCCTTTCATTCTATAAACATGGTATGTCCATGTCCTTCCATTCATCTAGATCTTTGATTTCTTTTATCAGCATTTTGTAGTTTTTAACCTACAAATCCTATACATGTTTTATTAGTCTTATATGTAGTATTTTTCTTTTCATTGATTATAAATGGGACTATATTTAAATTTTCAGCGGCCACTGGTTCATTGCTAGTATATAGAAATATAATTGATTTTTGTATGTTTATCTTATGTCCTGCAACCTTGCTGAACTGCATATTAGTACTGTGAGTTTTTAATATACTCCTTAGGATTTTCTACATAGGTAATTAATATTGCTTTTTCCTTCTCTTATTGCATTGGCCCACAATTATGGCACTGTGTTTAGTAAAAACAGTGAGAAGCCCTGTTCACAGTCTTAGGCAGAAGCATTCAGTCTTTTGGTTAGCTTTAGGTGTTTTGTAAATGCTTTTAATCAAGTTGAATAAGTTCCTGTTGATTTCTAATTTTTTCTGAGTTTTTATCGTGAATGGGTGTTAAATTTTGTCAAATGCTTTTTCTGTATAGATTGATATAATTGTGTGATTTTTTTTTCATTTAGCCTGTTACTATGATGGATTACCTTGGTTTATTTTTTTTTTATAACAGCTTTGTTGAGATATTATTAACATACCCTACAATTCACCCATTTAAAATGTACAATTCATTGGTTTTTGTATATTCAGAGATTTGCAAACATCATCATGGTTGATTTCAGACCATTTTCATTACCCTAAAAAGAAATCCTCCACCTGTTAGCTGTCAGTCCCCCATTTAGCTGTCACTCTTCCATTTTCTCCCAATCCCCCCACTACCAACCCAGGCAACCATTAGTCTTTCTCTCTGTATGGACTTCTGTATTCTGGACATTTCATGTAAATGGAATATACAGTATGTGGCTTTGTGTCTGGCTTCTCTGAATTAGTATAACATTTCAAGGTTCATCCATGTTGTAGCATATTTCAGTACTTTGTTTCTTTTTATTATCACATTTTTGACATTTTTTCAGTTGATAGACATTCGAGTTGTTTCCACTTTTTGGCTAGTATGAATAATGCTATGAACATTTGTATACAAGTTTTACTATGGACATCTGTTTTCATTTATTTCGGATGGGAAGAAGTAGAATCGCATGGGCATATGGTAACTCTTTTCAGCTGAGGAGCCGACAGACTGGCAGGCAGTGCCTGCACTGTTTGACATTCCTACAAGCAGTGTATTAGGGTTCTAGTTTCTCCACATTCTCATCAACACTTGTCATTATCCCTCTTTTTGATCATAGCCGTCCTAGGGAGTGTGAAGTGCTATCTCACTGTAGTTTTGATTTGCATATCCCTGGTGGCTTATGATGTTGATGATCTTTTCATGTGCTGTTTGTATACCTTTGGAGATGTATCTGTTCACATCCTTTCCTCATTTTTAATTGGGTTATTTGTCTTTTATTACCGAGTTGTAAGAGTTCTTTGTATATTCTAAATATAAATACAAGTTCCTATCAGATAGTTTATAAATACTTCTCATATGTGAGTTATTGTTTCATGTTTTCTTCTAAGAGTTTTATAGTTTTAGGGCTTACATTTAGGTCTTTGATCATTTTGAGTTAATTTTTGTGTATAGTGTGATTTAGGAGTCCAAGCTTCCTTCTTGTGCACATGGATATCCAGTTGTACCATTTTTTTAATAAATATTTTTTAACTTTTTTTTTTTTTAATGTTTTTATTTATTTCTAGGAGAGAGAGAGAGAGAGACAGCATGAGCAGGGGAGGGTCAGAGAGAGAGGGAATCACAGACTCCGAAACAGGCTCCAGGCTCTGAACTGGCAGTCAGCACAGAGCCCAGCGCGGGGCTCGAACCCACAAACCGCGAGATCACGACCTAAGCAAAAGTCGGACGCTCAACTGACTAAGCCACCCAGGCGCCCCATAACTTTGTTTTTTAAATTTATTTTTGAGATAGAGACAGAGCATGAGTAGGGGGAGGGGCAGAGAGAGGGGGAGACACAGAAACCGAAACAGGCTCCAGGCTCTGAGGTGTCAGCACAGAGCCTGATGCAGTGCTTGAACTCACAGACCATGAGATCACGACCTGAGCTGAAGTCAGACGCTTAACCGACTGAGCCACCCAGGCACCTCATTTGTACCATTTTTGAAAAAAAATATTCTTTCCCCATTGAATTGTCTGGGTACTTTTGTTAAAAGTCAGTTGACTTTGGGATGCCTGCGTGGCTCAGTCGGTTAGGCATCCTACTCTTGGTTTCGGCTTAGGACGTGATCTCATGGTTTCATGAGTTTAAGCCCCACATCAGGCTCTGTGCTGATGGCATGGAACCTACTTGGGATATTCTCTCTCTCTCTCTCTCTCTCTCCCCGTCTCCCCCCCGCTTTCTCTCTACCGCTCTCTATCTCAGAAATAAACTTAAAAAAATTAAGTCAGTTGAACTTGAATTAGATTCATTTCCTGACTCTCAGCTCTATCCTGTTGATCGCTCTGTCTGTCCTTATGCCAGTATACGTTGATTATTTTCTTTTCTTTTTTTTTTTAATATTTTTATTTCTAGGAGAGAGAGAGAGAGAGAGACAGCGTGAGCAGGGGAGGGTCAGAGAGAGAGGGAGACACAGACTCCGAAATAGGCTTCAGGCTCTGAGCTGGCAGTCAGCACAGAGCCTGACGTGGGGCTCGAACCCATGAACCGCGAGATCATGACCTAAGCAAAAGTCGGACCCTTAACCGACTAAGCCACCCAGGCGCCCCCATTGATTATTTTCAAATATTGAACCAGCCTTTCATCCCTCACTTGGTTATGTTGTATAATTCTTTGACTATTGTTGAATTCTATTTGTTAATATTTTAAGAATTCTGTGTGTATTTGTGAGAGATGTAGCTATTCGTTTTCTTGTTTTGTTTTTGTATGGTCTTTGTCTGATTTCAGTATCAGACAGTGTTAACTTTATAAAATGAATAGGTTAGTGTTCCCTCCTATTCTGTTTCTGGAAGACATTGTGTAAAATTGATAGATTCTCCAGTGAAACCATCTGGACCTGGAGATTTCCTTTTTGATAGTTTTTAAATTATAAATTCTGTTTCCTTAATAGTTACCAGGCTCATCAAATAGCTATTTCATAGTGGATGTGTTGTAATAGTTGGTGTTTTTTGAGGCGTTGGCCCATTTTGTCAATTTAAATTGTTGAATTTACATGAGTAGAATTTTGTAGCATTCTTTTATTATCCTTTTGAGGTTTATAGCAGTAATGCGATTTATTCCTCATATTAGTAATTTATGTTTTTTTTTGTGTCAGTCTTGCTAGAGACCTTTCTGTCTTATTATTTTCAAAGAACTGCCCCTATTTCATTGATTTTTCTCTGATTTCATTGACTTCTCATTACTGTTTCCTTCTGCTCACTTTGTATATTGTATTTGCGTTGTTGTTGGAGAGCATACTCTTTATGATTTCAACTCTTAAATTTGTTGACATTAGTTTTATGGCCTTGGATATGGTCTGTCTTAGTATATATCCTGGGGACATTTGCAAAGCCCAATATTCCTTTTTTCCCCCCCTTACTATCTTTTTAATAAATTCCTTTTCTGTCTTAATTAGCCAGGGTCATTGTGTTTTACATCTAAAAATCCCAACTAATACCCCTCTCTGGCTGCATTTGTTAATAACCTTTATTTTATTTATTTATTTTTTTAAAGATATTTTTAATGTTTTTTTTAATTTATTTCTAGGAGAGAGAGAGACAGCGTGAGCAGGGGAGGGTCAGAGAGAGAGGGAGTCACAGACTGAAACAGGCCCCAGGCTCTGAGCCGGCAGTCAGCACAGAGCCCGCCGCGGGGCTCGAACCCACGAACCGCGAGATCATGACCCAAGCGAAAGTCGGACGCTTAACCGACTAAGCCACCCAGGCACCCCTAATAGCCTTTATTTTAGCACTTAGTATACTCTCTCAATTTATATCTGTCTCTACCACCCTACCATGAGCTTGAGGGTGAAGACGTATCCTTTTTTTTTTTTCTGGTATGTCCAGTCTGATACATGGTAAAAACTTACAGGTATTTGTTGAATGAGTGAATAAATGAATAGCTTTTATTAATGATCACCATTTTTTTAAAAAAAAATTTAACATTTATTATTGAGACAGAAACAGCATGAGTGGGGGAGGGGCAGAAAGAGAGGGAGATGTAGAATCCTAGCAGGCCCCAGGCTCTGAGCTGTCAGCACAGAGCCCGATACGGGGCTTGAACCCATGAACTGTGAGATCATGACCTGAGCTAAAGTCAGACGGTCAATCTACTGAACCACCGAGGTGCCCCAGTGATCACCATTTTTTAAAAGTCTTGGGTAGACTTTGATCTATGGAGATTTCATTTTTATCTTTTTGGTTGTATCTATTCAGTCAGTCTTCATCTTAAAACTAGAGTGGTTTTGGGGCGCCTGGGTGGCTTAGTTGGTTAAGTGTCCGACTTTCGCTCGGGTCATGATCTTGCGGTTCGTGGGTTCGAGCCCCGCGTCGGTCTCTGTGCTGACTGCCGGCTCAGAGCCTGGAGCCTGTTTCAGTCTGTGACTCCCTCTCTCTCTGACCCTCCCCTATTCACGCTGTCTATTTCTCTCTCTCCTAGAAATAAAAATTTAAAACAATTAAAAAAAAAAAAAAAAAAACTAGAGTGGTTTTGGTTCCACAGCTGTGTTCAGTAAGTAACTGACCCGGAAACAGACCGTAATATCTATTATATGATAGGAATGACATTTTATTTCAGCTTAATCATACCGTAGTTCAAGCACAGACATGTGGGGAAGTGCCTTAATCATTCCACAAGACTCATTTTGCAACTTCTACTATTTCCTTTATTTCAGGTTGACTTGTCCTCTGGTAGAACTGTTGTTTGCACAGCAGTGCATTTCACAGCGCACATTCTTGTTAGAGTGAGCAAAAGCTTTGGTGCGTGCCTGGAAGCCTTGTTTCCTAGCCAGGAAGCACATGGTATTCCCTCATCCTTTCCTGCACTTCGCTTTGGGTTTCCTTACGGATAACCTTTTCAGTTTTCTCCCATTTAGCCTAGGTGCCAGATTAAACTGGGTCTGAGGGATTTTAAACTACAAGGTGTCCCATGACTAAAGTGCTCAGGCTGAGACTGGTGACTGCTGGGAAAATTGCTCTGTGGAAAAGATGGGATAACATGTGGGAGACATGACGGGGACATAAGCTAAATATTCTGCCACGTGGCACATTATCCTATTTATTGCTAAGGCATTTTGGAATGACTGCATCTTTGTAGCTTTGGGGGATTTTCTTGTGGCTTCTACTGCAAGAAAAAATAGAACTGAGTGAACCTGTGAGGAGGGGCAGTGGGGAAATAAACTTGGGCTTTTGGAGTGATTTCCTGACTTTCGTTCCTGAGTATATTTAGTGGTTTCATGTTATTCCTCCTTTGAAACTAAATTGACTAGATTGCACTTGAACACAGGAGGTCTTCTCTAGATCTTCTCTCACACTTTTTCTTTGCCTCTTCGTTGCCTTGCCTTGATGTTTCTTTCCTTCCTTGCTTGCTTGCTTGCTTGCTTGTAATTTCATTAGATGCCTTGTTCAATGGACATTCGTTGAAAATATTCAAGAAAGGGATGAAATACAAATAAAGCAAAATTGTGGACTGGTAAAGATACCATCTTAGGGGCGCCTGGGTGGCTCAGTCGGTTAAGTGTCTGACTTTGCGGGTCATGATCTCACGTTTCGTGAGTTCAAGACCCGCCTTGGGCTCTGTGCTGACAGCTTAGAGCCTGGAGCCTGCTTCGGATGCTGTGTCTCCCTCTCTCTCTGTCCCTCCCCTGCTCACTCTCTGCCTCTGTCTCTCTCAGAAATGAATAAAATATTTTAAAAAATGTTTTTAAATAGATATCATTTTATTTGTGGTGAGTATTCTTTCATCTCATTATAAATTACAAACTACAGGAAAGTACGTTGAGGAGATTTGTGGCGACTCACATCAATATAGTGGTAGGAGAAAGATGGAGAGCATTTTAATGACAGTTCTCCATATTCCAGGCTTTATTATTTTCTCAGTCTTTGTTCACAATATGTATCAAATGGCATCCGTTAAGTAGTGCCTTTGAGTTCCCCATAGCATTTGACCTTCATGGCAGGAGATAGCTTAGTCTTCATAAGCCTTCAGTGTTCAGTGAATTTTGGCAGTTGTATACATCCACATAGCCAACACCCAAAATAAGATCTAGTATGATTCCATCACCCCAGAACATTTCCTTGTGTCTCTTTCCGGTTGGTTCTCTTCTCCCACCCCTCAACACCCTCTGCCTCAGGCAACTACTCATTTTTATTATGATGGATTAGTTTTGCCTGTATCAGAACTTCATGTAAATCAAATCATATGTACATTGTGTAACTCTTTTGTACCTGGCTTCTTTCATTTACCACGTTGCTTTTGAGACTCATCCATGTTGTCATGTCTGTCAGTAGTTCATTCCTTTTTATTTCCATTCTGTAAGCATATACCAGTTCATCCATCCATCCTATTGATGGGCATTTGGGTTGTTTCCAGTGTTTTTTTGAAGACCTGTGTTTTTATTTCTCTTGGGTAAGCTAATCCCTGGGAATGGGCTTTCTAGGGCACAGGGTAGAT
Source organism: Proteles cristata cristata (assembly GCA_017311185.1). Classification (NCBI taxonomy): domain Eukaryota; kingdom Metazoa; phylum Chordata; class Mammalia; order Carnivora; family Hyaenidae; genus Proteles; species Proteles cristata. Next base: position 767,174 of record JAESUZ010003977.1, read on the forward strand.
GTACATTTAATGTTGAAACAAACTGCCAAACTGTTCTTCTGAATGATTGTACCGTTTCATGTTTCTGCCAGCAGTATATGCGGGTTTCACTTGGTCTGTTTCCTTGATTGCCCACATTTGGTGTTGTCAGTCTTTTTTATTTTAGTAGATGTGAAATGCTATCTCTTGTCGTTTTTTTTTAATATTCATTTACTTATTTTGAGTGAGAGAGATGCATGTGCGTGTGAGCAGGGGGTGGGCAAAGAAAGGGAGAGAGAATACCTAGCAGGCTCTGCAGTGTAGACATGAGGCTCGAGCTCATGAACCATGACATCATGACCTGAACCAAAATCAAGAGTTGGATGCCCAGCTGACAGCCATCCAGTTGCTCCCTCCTGTGGTTTTAAATTGCGTTGCTGTAACTAATAATGGTGACATCTTTTCATGTACTTATTGACCATTTGTATCTCTTCTTTTGTGAAGTGTCTCTTTCAGGCTTGTTTGGTATTGGGTTGTTCATCAGCCTGTTGTTGATTTGTAGAAGTTCTTTATATATTATGGATATGGGTACTTTGTCAGATATAAATGTTATTGTGTATTTTTCCTGGTCTGTGTCTTGTCTGTTCACATTTTTCTTGTGTGTATTGATGAACAGAAATTTAAAATTTTGAGGAAGTTCAGTTTATGTTTTTTTCCTTTTATGGTTATTACTATTTGTGTCCTGAGAAATCTGCCTATCTTAAGGTTGAGATCTCTCTCTCTCTCTCTCCCTTTTAGAAACTTTATGGTTCAGGACTAAAATTTAGGTTTTTGCTGTCTTGGATTAATTTTTATATAGGGACACATTTTAGGTTTTTTTTTTTTTTTTAAGTGTCATAAAGGCAATACCTGGCTATTGAAGAAATTCAAATAATGCTAAAAGATGTAGAAGATGAAATGAAAGTTAGTAGTTTGACATTTCTCTTTCTAGGCCACCTCTGTCCAATACAGTAGTCAGTAGTGAGTAGCCAGTACCCATATACAATCAGTGCTGTTGAGCACCTGAAATGTGGCTAGTCCAGATTCAGGTGTGTTGTAAGTATAAAATACACGCTAAGTTTTAAAGACTTAGTAAGAAAAACATAAGCAAACCATCTCAATAATATTTATACCAGTTACTCTTTTGAAATGGTTACACCTTTAACATATTGGTTAAGTAGAATCAATGATTAAAATTCATTTTACTTTTACATTCTTTAATGGGCTTTCTATAAAGTTTCAAATTCTGTATATGGCTTTCATTATATTTCAGTTGGACAGCTCTGTTCTAGACCTTTCCCTAAGCTTTTAGTACCTGTGTATATGTAATTGTTTATGGAGTTTTTTTTCACATATAAAATTGCCTTTATTTATATAAATGGTATCATCTAAGCCTATTTTCCTGAAATTTCATTTTTGCTTAAAAATCCAAATTGTATACACTAATACATTTTATGTTAGTGCATATAATTTATCTGATACTCTTCTTAATGGCTACCTAAGTGTTCTCTTTTGAATGCTCTATAACTTATAAAGCGCCATTTCCCTGTAAAGACTTAGCTTATCTGCCATTTTGCTCTCTGATAAACAGTGTTTGTAGAGGCAGCTTCATATTTAGAAAGGCGATAAACCCGTATTAGAATTTTCTTCTCAAATAGAAAAGGTTTTTACTGCTAGGATGGGTGAATTGTATAGAGGATGTCAAGGTTTCCCTTATAAAGAGCAGAATGGCTTCCTAACTATAACCAGAACAGTCATAAGAGGGGCAAATACTATATAGTGTGTTTTTCCTACTGGAGTTCAAACCATGCCTCTCTTTTATTCAGTGAGTTTATGCAGGTTAGAGGGTCATGAAGGAAAAGAACCCAGGTTTCTGTGTCTCACCTTAGAGGAAGTTTTCTTTTTCTACTATTTATTTGTTTTGTGAGAGAGAGAGAAAGAGAGCACATCCGAGATGGGGAGAGGCCGAGAGAGGAAATCCCAAGCAGGCTCCATGCTGTCGGTTCAGAGCCCTACACTGGGCTCTGTCACACACCGAGATCATGACCTGAGTGGGAATTAAGAGTCAGATACTTTAACCGTCTGAGCCACCCAGGCACCCCTCAGCTCAGGGGAGTCTATAATGCCTGATATATGAAAATTCTTTCGAAAAGCTTCCTTCTTCTCCATTTCTTTTTTTTTTCCCCTGAGCAAAACAACCTTCCTAGTATTTATAAAACATTATATGAGCAGTCATTTTGTGGGAAGAAAGACCCTGGAAGGAACAAATCTGTAAGCATTAGCAAGAATGAATGAGATGAGATTATTTAAATATACTTTGGTCAATTTAACATCTGTTTGTGAGTGCTGAGATGAGTCATCATCTTATTTACATAAATGTGGCCTGGGAAATATGCCTCCTTTTCAATTAGCACATGGAACTGATAAATCCAGAATTTGGAGTAGTTTTTAGAGGCAGGGAGAAAGTGGACAGGTGGGAACAGCCATCCGGCAGAGGTTTGTCAAGCACATCGTCACCGTTTTATCCCCAGGCAAGAGTTGTTTCGGTTCCTAAACTGAGCATTAAGACTATGATCTAATTCTGTACCTGGGAATCCCTTTAAGACAACATGAACTTTTTCATCTCATACTTGATAAAGTTTATTTGCCCTTTCAGTTAGCAATTTGCCTTTATTTTTTGTAATTTTTTAAAGTTTTATTAATTTTATTTTGGTGGAGAGCGAGAAGTGTGTGCATGAGCAGGGGATGGGCAGAGAGAATCCCAAGCATGCTCTGTGCTGTCACATGCCCAACGCAGGGCTCAGTCTTCATGAACTGTGAGATCATGACCTGAGCCGAAATCAAGAGTAGGATGAACCAACTGAGCCACCCAGGAGTCCCAGCATTTGCCTTTAGAATTTTGGAAATAAAATGTTTCCTTGGTGAGGCTTTTATTTTCTTCCCCCTGACACATGTGTTCTGGCTTATTTAGGATTCAACCAGGCATTCGTGTGTGTGTGTGTGTGTGTGTGTGTGTGTGTTCGTGTTCTTTTAAATACCTGGGAGATGGGTGTCAGGAAGAATAGTTAGCACTCTCTTGTGTAAACAAGTGGTGGTTTTATTTTTCTTCAAGAAACAAAACCTGGAAGAAAAAGTTGAATGAACTTTTTAAGCAGTTGAAAAAGACCTTAAACCCTGAGTTAAGGGGTAAGTAGAGTACCTCTCTTAGGTTTGGTTTTGTTTTAAGTGTTTTATTTATTTCTAGGAGAGAGAGAGAGACAGCGTGAGCAGGGGAGGGTCCGAGAGAGAGGGAGTCACAGACTGAAACAGGCTCCAGGCTCTGAGCTGGCAGTCAGCACAGAGCCTGCCGCGGGGCTCGAACCCACGAACCGCGAGATCATGACCTAAGCGAAAGTTGAACGCTTAACCGACTAAGCCACCCAGGTGCCCCTCTTAGGTTTTCTGTTGATTCTTTCATGAAGAAAATATTGATGCTCTGAGCCTGGTCTTGAGTTTTTAAACATTCCTACTTCTGTTTGGATTCTGGAACCATTTTTGCAACATCTATATATTACTTTCTTAAAGAAGTGGAAAGTTTCACTGATCTAGATCCTTTGCCAGGAGTTGACATTTTATTGACTCGGTGCTCCCGGCTAGAGTCTTGAAATTGTGGTTGTGTTCATGCTACCCAGTGTTGTTATTTGTGAACAGATATGAAAACCTTATATATCTGAATTTTGTTACCACTAGATTGTGTTAACATCCTTTTATTTATTTGGAGATTCTTAGCTCTTTGTCAGACTCTTCAGATTAAGACCCTCCTTGTAACTATTTGAACCTCTGGTATATTTTACAGTAAAAGGAAAAGAATGCTGCCATTAATGTTATTCTTGGCTCCTTCTTTGGAAGGAGGTAGAGTGTAATTATATGCGCTTTTGACTTGGGCACTCCTGTTTCGTTCAAACCCCAGCTTCACAGGATTCTTTAAGCTGTAAAATGGGGATTGTAATTCCTACCCCATAGAGCTATATTGAGAATGAAATGAGATAGTGTCTTGACACACTTGCTGGCACAGAAGGGCTCAATAAAAATTAGTTCTGATCCCTTCTACCCCTTCTCAAATAAAAAGGTTCACTTACTAGTTAATATTTGGACAAAGAAATTATAAAATGATCAGGAAAATAGGAAGCAAAAGAAATAGATAAAACTGATGAAAAACCTACATAGGTTTATTCAATATTTGCCCCCTCTTCTTCTAAGTGAAATCTTTGAATTAGAACGCTCTCTGGCTGAAATTTCACTGCCTTTTCTTTCCTCTCTTCATCTTAATGTATAAAGAAACATCTGGGACAACTGGGTGGCTTAGTTGGTTAAAGTGCCTGACTTAGGCTCAGGTCATAATCTCACACAGTTCGTGAGTTCAAGCCTCACGTCTAGTTCTGTTCTGACAGCTCAGAGCCTGGGGCTTGCTTCAGATTCTGTGTCTCCCTCTCTCTCTGGCCCTCCCCAGCTCACGCTGTGTCTCTCTCTGTCTCAGAAAATGAATAAACATTAAAAAAAAAAAAAGAAAGAAATATCTGAGGGGAGTCTTAGAAATAGGTTCTTTCTGGGGCGCCTGGGTGGCTCAGTCAGTTAAGGATCTGACTTCAGCTCAGATCATGATCTCATAGTTTGTGAGTTCAGGCCCCATGTTGGGCTCTGAGGGGCTGGAACCTGCTTCAGATTCTGTGTCTTCTTCTCTCTCTGCCCCTCCCCTGATTGTGCTGTCTCTCTCTCTCTCTCTCAAAAATAAATAAACATTAAAAAAAACCTTTTATTAAAAAAAAGAAATAGGTTTTTCCTGTGAATGTTAGACTATGTTAATGTTTTTATGTATTGGAATACATAAACATGTATTCAGAAAAAAGCCTGAGTTACCAGCATAAAAAATTTTCAACTACAGAAGAAGCTTAACTGTTATGAAGTAATTATTAGTTATGAAAAAATTCACTTGAGTTTATAGAAATCTTCAGGCTTCTTAGTTTGCTTTGATATCGCAATTTTTTTAAGTCCTCAATTTCACTTACTTACGGTATCATTAATTAGCCAGTATTTGATCATTTACAGTTATGTGTATACACACACACACACACACACACACACACACAGAGAAATCACTAATTATGAAATGTATATATTTCTGCTGGCACTACTGAAGTAAACTCTTTTAATTTGTAGCGTGCCCCGGGACCATCTGGCAGTGTCTGCAGGCGCTTGTGGCCGTCCTAACCTGGCTGGGTGCGGGGAGGGCACTGCTGGCATCCAGATGTTAGGTGCCCGGGCTGCTCCTGAACAGCCTGTGGTGTTACAGAAGACAGCAAAGAATTGTGCAGTTTGAGATATCGGTGCCCCAGGTGAAAAATCTTGTGTGGCCTACAGTGAAGCCCACGTGAATATTCAGCTGTTTTTTACAGTTTTAAAATTTGCCTTCTTCTGTACTTTTACAGTGTATACTTATATATAGGACATATATATATATCCTAAATAAACACATAAACTAAGTCAAGTCCTGTCTTGAATTTTGTCATGGGCAGGTCCTTTTGCAGGGGGTCGATTTCTGCACATTGATCTTCAATTTTGTCTGGGAAGATTTATGAACTGTTAAGAGCCTAGTGCCACTTAAAGGCTTCTAAGGAATATAAATGAATTGCTTAATATAACCTTTATATTAAAGGTACATATAATATATGAAGCCTTTCAAAATATAAGGTGGACCATGTTGGAGTGCTAGAATATATAGCATTAAAAAGAAATTTTTAGAAAATTTTAAGAGGGATTGCCTGGCTGGCTCAGTAGAACGTGTAACTCTTGGTCTTCTTGGTGTCGTCAATTTGAGTCCCACGTTGGGGAGTGGATTATACTCAAAAAAATTTTTTAATCAAACTTTTGGGGCACCTGGGTGGCTCGGTTGAATGTCCAACTTCAGCTTGCGTCACGATCTCATGGTTCTTGGGTTCAAGCCCCACATCAGGCTTGGCTCGCTCCTGTCAGCCCAGAGCCTGCTTTAGATTCTCTGTCCCTCCCCACCTCATTGCCCCTCCCCCACTGGCATTCTCTCTCAAAAATAAATAAACATTTAAAAAAATCAGACTTTTAAAGAGGAGCCTCTGATATGCACACACACCACCACCACCACTTCATTCATTATAGTTGAATTAATTCTACATGATTGACAGAAGTACAGGGAACATTATGTCTGTGTCTTTACGTCAGTCTAGGACAGGGGCCAAATTCCAGTATCTACCAGTTAGTTGTTGCCACATGAAACATTACCAAAATATTTTTTTTAACTAGTTTTTCAAGAGATGCTGGAGATCTGGATTTTTTGTGAATTTGTGTGTGTGGGTTTTTTTTTTTTTTCCCATTTTCAAAAAGACAGTGTGTGGGTCAAACAAAAGCAGGCCAGTTTGGAAACTCTGATCTGGCTCCTTAACCAGTTCTTGAGACTCTGAATAGTAGAGGATAGGTTGCCTTAGTATAGAGAACAGACTGCTTGTTTTTCCCCCTCCTTATCCCCTTTGTGTCCAGTGGACACATTTGCCGTCATTGCTTTTCCAGTTTCATCAGAGGAAACCAATGTGGGGGCACGTGTCTCTAGCAATAGTCTGTGCTTAGATTATTGCACAGTAATAGGCAATTCCCTGCAAAGCCGTGAGCCTTAACATGTGGAGTAGCAGAATCCATGTGTGGCTAGCCTTCTATGGAGTAATATGTGCCAGAAGCTTCTTTCATCATCATCATCACCATCATCATCATCATCATCATTCCCCCAATTTAAAAAAATGTATGCCTAGTGAAATCACTCTCATTTTACCTTTAAAAACTATAAAGGAGGAGTATATTCACTTTTGACTTTTGAGCAACTCCTATTAATCTACAATATACATATTTTTTTTCTTATTTTTCTCATCTCCCTATTTTATTCAGAGCTTAAATTTGATTCAATAGCTGATTGTGGCTTGATCTTTGTAAAGTAAGATTGTGCAAGTATTGGAATGTTTAATTGCATTTTACTCTTTATTTAAGTTACTGAAAAAGAGGGGAAAAATAAAGTGCTGATGCCAGTAATAAAACATCTAGATCCCAGGCTCCTTTAAAAACAAAAATTATTATGGAAAACTTCAAAGATATGCAAAAATGAAGAGGGAAGTAAGTATACTGAATGAATCCCTGTACCCATCATCAGACTTGAACAGTTACCGACATTTTCCCAATCGTATTTTATGGTAAGCCTTTCATATGTATTGTCAAGTTGAATCTGTGAGGTAGATATTATTATCCCCTTTTATTTATTTTTTTTACTGGGGAAAATTCCAGAGAATGGGGAAAAATAAGTGTATGAATCTTCATATACAATCACCCAGCTTCAACACTTCGGGCACAGGCCTCATCTGTGTGTGATCTGTGACCCAAACACTCACCAAAACTCGCAACGGAGCATTTTAAAGCAGAACATTAACACCATAAAATTTTATCTGTAAATATGTCATTATGTATCTCTAAGAAGTATTCTTTTATGGTAGATAAAACTGATGGTAATTGTGTTAGCAGTTGTGTTAGCAATTACCATTACTACGTCTGAAAAATAACAATAGCCCCTTACGTCTTTAAGTATTCATTTAGCATTCATAGTTCCTTCATTGTATCATAAGGATTTTTTTTAACAGCTTATTTGATTGAATCAGGTCCACATACTAAATTTGAGCAATGAGGGTTTTTTTGGGTTTTTTTTAATGTTTATTTTTGAGAGAGACACATAGTGCAAGCAGGGGATGGGCAGAGAGAGAGCAGACACAGAATCCGAAACAGTCTCCAGGCTCTGAGCTGTCAGCACAAAGCCTGATGCAGGGCTCGAACTTGGGAATGGTAAGATGATGACCTGAGCCGAACTGACTGAGCCACCCAGGCACCACAGCTGATGAGTTTTTGAAGTCTCATTTGCCTCCTCTATCCTACCCCTTTCTCCTAGCAGTTTTTTTAAGTGTTTTATTTATTTCTGAGAGAGAGGGAGACATAGAATCTGAAACAGGTTCCAGGCTCTGAGCTGTCAGCACAGAGCCCGACTCAGGGCTCGAACCTATGAACCGTGAGATCATGACCTGAGCTGAAATCAGACCCTTAACCGATTGAGCCACCCAGGCGCCCCAATTTTTTGTTTTTTTTAAATAAACATTTTTATTGTACCATAAGATTCACCCAATATAAGTATATAGTTTAATGATTTGTAAATTTTTTAGAGTTGTAACCTTCATCATGCATGATTTGGTTTTAGAATGTGTTTGTCTCCTTTTATAGTCATTTCCCGTTTCCATTCATTTTCTGTTCCCGCCTTAGTCCCAGACAACACTGCTCTGCTCTCTGTCCGTGTGGATTTGTCTTTCCTTTTTTTTAATGTTTATTTATTTTTTTTTTTGAGAGAGAGAGAGCCCCAATGGGAAAGGGGCAGGGAGAGAGGGAGACAGAGGATCCAAAGTGGACTCCACACTGACCTCAGAGAGTCCAGTGTGGGGCTTGAACTCGCAAACCATGAAATCATGACCTGAGCCAAAGTTGGATGCTTAACTGATTGAGGCACCCAGGTGCCACAAGATTTGCCTTTTCTGGAAATTTCCTATAGTAGAGGAAATGTCATATCTTTATTATAGTCTTTCAATGTCTGTCTTCTTTTACTTAGTATCTTGTTTTTGAAGTTCATCCATGCTATAGGATATATCAGTAGTTCATTCTTTTTATAACTGAATAATGTCCTTTAAAAAATTTTTTTTAACATTCATGTATTTATTTTGAGAGACAGAGAGCAAGCAGGGGAGGGGCAGAGAGAGAGGGAGACAGAATCCCACGCAGGCTCTGTGCTGTCAGCGTGGACCCCGATGCAGGGCTTGAACTCACGAACTGTTAGATCATGACCTGAGCCAAAATCAGAGGTTAGACACTTAACTAACTGAACCACCTGGATGCCTCAGTAATGTGCTTTTATGTGGATAAACAACATTTTGTTTTTCTTCTTTTCATTTGGATCATTTCCACTTTTTGGCCATTATGAGTAATGCTGCAGGGAACATTTGTGTTACAAGCCTTGGAGTGGACGTGTGCTGTCATTTCTCTTGGGTTGATAGGCATGTAATTGCTGGGTGGTACGGTAAATTTGTTTAAAGAAATTACAGAGTTGTTTTCCAAAGTGACTACACCATTTTACATCCCCACTGTCAGTGTAAGAGGGGTTCCTGTTTCTTCACTTTTTACCAACACCTGGTATTGTAACTCTTTGATCTAATGGGTGTGTAGTGGTACCTCATTATATAATTTACGTTTTCCAAATGACTAATGTTGGTGAGCATCTTTACTTGTGTTTTACTAACCATTTGTGTGTCATCTTCGATGAAATGTCTTAAATTTTTTTTGCCTATTTTTGAACCCGGTTATGGATTATGTATATTCTTAGTTGAGTTGGGATTTTCCTCCCTCATTTTCCAACTGCTCTGATGGCCAAACACAATACTCTGTCTCTTCAAGCCAGGAAGATGCTCTCTGCTTGAGATGTCGCCGCTCCAGGCCACAGGGACTTGTGAGTGCCTGCTGGCAGCACACTGTAACTCAGCTCACACAGTAGATTCGCTGCTGCTGCTGCCTTTTATTTATTTTGAGAGAGTGAGTGAGAGTGGGGGAGGGGTAGAGGGCGAGGAGAAGGAGAATCCTGAGCAGGTTCTGCTCTGTCAGCACAGAGTCCACCTTGGGGCCCAAACCCAGGAGATAATGACCTGAGCTGAAATCAGGAGTTGGCTGTAGGGCAGACAAGTGGCAACAAGACCAGACACTTGAGACCCAGGACTGCCCTGTGTGGCTGTCATCACCTAATTTGTATGGGTCATACACTGTAGGAACATGCAAGTGTTTGATACCAGTAGAAGCACCTCTGTGGGGTGCCTGGGTGGCTCAGTCACTTGCGTGTCTGACTCTTGATTTCAGCCCAGGTCATGATCCTAGGGTTGTGGGAACCCACACCAGGCTCTGCACTGAGCGTGGATCCTACTTAAGATATTCTCTCTCTGTCTCTCTCTCTTTCTTTCTTTCTTTCTTTCTTTCTGTGTGTGTGTGTGTGTGTGTGTGTGTGTGTGTGTGTCTGTGTCTGTCTCCCTCTGCCCTGTGTGTGTGTGTCTGTCTGTCTCTCTCTCTCCCCCTCTGCTGCGCTTGCACTCTCTTTAAAATAAAAAATAAAATAAAAAACCGCCTCTGGAAAAGAATAACTTCATTAAACACTTAGGTTTTTCCGAGTTTTCTTCCTTTTATGCCGTTTCCTGAAGGTATGGGAATTATTGGTCAAGGCAGGCTCTTTTGCTTGTTTTTCTTAGGCCACGCTTCCATCCCATGCCTACACACCCTGGAGTAGAAGGAGGAAGAAGGCAAAGAAGTAACGAAAGTTCTGAAAACAAATACAAGGAAACCAAGGGAACCAAAAAGGAAACAGACATGAGAAATTTAGAAAGAAACCAGACAAGTAGAGAACATGTCCATGTGTTCAGAGTTATTTTCTACAGTATATTTAGGGGGGTACAGGTACCTTGGCAGTTCTATTGTGTATTATAAGCGTTTTTTCGTTCTTTTAGCTTTGCAAATCATTATTCCTAAGTTTTTGTGATATCAGATCTATATTCTGTTTTGAAATGAGAATTACAGTTCCTGCTGGACCTCTTTTCCTAAAGCTGCAAACTCTGTAATGCTGACAGCAGTCATCATTCTGGGAAGCATTTATGGGGACTTGAATCTGTGACCTAAACCCAGAATTTCACGTCCATAAGTTCTCATTGCTGTAGTTGGATAGTGTTGGGTAGTGGTTGGGTATTAGTGTGAACAGGGCCGTATTTGTATAATGAAGTCATAGTCCCCAAGACTTGGAAGCCAGTCTGCTTTGTTTACTCACCTCCATACCAGCAGCACTTAGAACAGTTTAAGTTAAAAATAGGCACTCAATAAATACTTGTTGAGTTAACAAATGGTTATAGAAAGAAAATTGGGGAATGGGTGATATGTTTGGAAAGATAGAAATACATCTTAACGTTAGTTCAAGAAGTTGGATTAAAGAAAGTCTTCTATACAAGTTTTAAACATTTTTCCTATATCATTTCTGTGCTTTGTTTCATAGTTAATTTGTTTACTGAAATATTAAACATTAATTAAAATTTAATGTGGCTTGTTCTTTTCAACACTTTAAACAACTTAACAGATAAAATGTGTTATACAACCTATTACTATCTGGTTTAGGAGTAAACTGGTACTAATTTCCTTACAAAATTAGTTTGTTTCATTTAACCATGGTTATTTCTTTTGACTCTGTAAATGTCACAGTCTGACTAAAGCTTTGTCCCTAAGCTGACCCCTTTGTCCTTTCAGCACCGCTTGGACAGACTTCCGTATTCCTGCTTTCTGGCAGTGCTAGAAAATGCCAGAACAGTCTTGATTGTTTTCTTGCCCTAAGACCTGGAGTTGCCTCCCATCCCAGGAGTCCCAGTTCCTTTTAGTGGAGAGTAATAGTAGAGATCATTGCTGACTCCAGGGAGCTGTGAGCGTTGGTGACCCGCAGAAGTGCTTGAAAGCTGTTGCTGTTAAGCTAATTTTAGTGACAGCTTTGTTTTGCTGTTCATTATAACATACTTCCCACGCACAAAAAATATGTGTGTAATGTACGTATAGGAGCTACACACAGAGCAAACACACTTAGGCTCACTCCCCAGCCCCGGGAAGAGAGTGGCACCCCGCCTGCCAGGGTCCCTGCGAGTCCTTCGGTTTTGCATCCCCTTTCAGTCCCAAAGAGGTGTGGAACCACCGTCTTAATTTTTGTTTTTGTTGTTCACTTTTCTTTATAGTTTTTTATCACTTCTCTGAGTGCCCCTAAACAGGGGCCCCTAAACTCATTATTTAGTTTTCCTTGTGTTTAAACTTGAAATAAATGCTGTCTTATGTATTTTTCACTTAATGTTTTGAGAACTGTGTTGATGCAGTACCTTTAGTTCATTCATACTCACTGCTTTGTTATGTTCCATTGTATGAATATTCCACAATTCTTATACTTTTTTACATTGTTTCCAGTTTTTTGCAGTTGGAAAAATATTGTTGCGAACATTCCCATGCATATTTCCTCATGCACACACATAAGAGCTTGCTATTTTGGGAAGTGCTTTTAGCTTTGAGCTCATACTAAGAAATCATTTTCATTATGACCCCAGTGCACATATACAACCTACACACACTACTGAAACAAAAAAAATTTTTTTTAAGTTTTTAAAATGTTTATTTATTTTTGAGAGAGACAGAGCACAAGCAGGGGAGGGGCAAAGAAAGGGAGACAGGCTTCAGGCTCTGAGCTGTCAGCACAGAGCCCTTGATGGGGCTCAAACTCAGATACTGTGAGATAGTGACCTGAGCCGAAGTCAGACGCTCAACTCACTGAGCCGCCAGGCACCCCAACAAAAATTGTACTAATGTATAATAAGGTAAAATGCATTACTTGTCTCTAGTGAGCTAAAAATACAGCATTCTGTGGGGCGCTTGGGTGGCTTAGTCGGTTGAGCGTCCGACTTTCGCTCAGGTCATGATCTCGCGGTTCGTGGGTTCGAGCCCCGCGTCGGGCTCTGTGCTGACTGCCAGCTCAAAGCCTGGAGCCTGTTTCAGAGTCTGTGTCTCCCTGTCTCTCTGACCTTCCCCTGCTCACGCTGTCTCTCTCTCTCACTCTCCTAGAAATAAATAAAACATTTAAAAAAAAAATACAACTGGGGCGCCTGGGTGGCTTAGTCGGTTGAGCGTCAGACTTTCGCTTAGGTCATGATCTCGCGGTTCGTGGGTTCGGGCCCCGCGTCGGCTCTGTGCTGACTGCCAGCTCAGAGCCTGGAGCCTGTTTCAGTCTGTGACTCCCTCTCTCTCTGACCCTCCCCTGCTCACGCTGTCTCTCTCTCTCTCCTAGAAATAAATAAAACATTAAAAAAAATACTTAAAAAAAAATACAACAGTCTGTTCTGTTCTCTTTCATTAAAATAAAATACTGGTTGTGACCCACTAAATTGATTAGTGATCCATTGGATTACAAGTATCAGTTTGAAAAACTGCTCTAAGATTGGGAATAGACTATGTTTAAATTTTAACCTAAGAAGGTTGTAGCGATTTGGGGGCATGTGGCTGGCTCAGTTGGTAGAGCGCAACTCTTGGTGTCAGAGTTGTAGGTCTGAGGTGGACATTGAGTGGAGAGATTACGTTAAAATCTTTTTTTTTTTTTTTTAAAGTTACGACAATCCTTTGTTTTCCAAAGTGGTTAATCAGTCTAGCAGTAAGTGAAAGTTCCTGTTTCTCTGGTCCTTGGCAGACTCATTGCTGCCAGTCTCACGGGTGTGAAATGGTATGTCCTATAATTTTAATTTGCGTATCTCTATTTCCTGTTACTGACTGGATTATCTGGTGGAGAGACAGTAATTTCATCTGCTATTAGAGTGCACTTTGAAGTTCATCTAAAGTAGGTCTTGACCTTTCTTAGATCTTGAAACCTTTGGAAATCGAATGGATATTATGGACCTGCTTCTTAGAAAAATTACATATATGCACATACATAAATTTGACATAAAACTTCAGAGAGTTCTTGACCATTCAGGACCTTTGGGGGAAGGGGTAAGTGGTGAGAAGTTCCCAGGGACTCCAAAAGGAGAAATGGCGAATTCTCTATTACAAAAGTCATTTACTGTGCTGGGTTGAGATTTCTCCCCTCCTCCATGCCAAAGCTCTCCCCTGCCCCCTTCCTGAAACCTTCTGTAAAGATTTGAAATGACCTACAGCTTTGCATTGGTGGCAGAATTGAATTGAATTGGGCCCCCAGCATATAGAATGTTGTGTGTATAGACAGTGTGTGTTAAAGATGAGTGACAGAGTAGACAGACTATAAATTCCATACAACCAAAAGAATTGAAGAGAGAAGCAACTAGTAAATGAAAGATCCTAAGAATATCCAGAAGAGAGTGAGTAGGATGCATATTTTCCCTAGGTATAAAATGATAAATGAAACCAATTTTTGAAAATCTTAATAGGATAATCCAGTAGCCTTGAGGCCTTGGTGACACTTTGGTAACTGACAAGAATTACATGGACCCTATTTACACACAAGCTAATTTGTTCATGTCACTGTAGAATTAGTAGGTTGAGTATAATCCTACATGTGTAAATTGATCTTAAAAGAAAAATAGTTTATGCTTTTTTTATCTGCCAGTACTGTAGCTCTGTTTCCCCTTGGGCTTTTCTTATTCATCTAATGCCAGGATTTAGAATTTATCTCACTACTTTGGCTCCAAGGAACTTGATTCACTACCCAGCTATCTGACTCAACACCCAGTCAGGGGTTAGACTGATTGAAATGCATTGCTCTCTTTGGAGCTGCCTCCAACTCTTCCCTACTTCCACCCCAGAGTCCCCAAGTCTATGAAATGAAGCTGTATTGTAGTATAAGGACCCATGGGTGTTTAGTTTCTGTAACAACCTCCTTCCAGAAGCCATCTTTTGTTTGATATGATAAGCATGTGTGGGTCAGTCACAAAGCAAGTATTCCAAGGTCTGTTTGGAGATGAATGTTTGAAAAGGTAGAAAGTATACAAGATTTAGCCAAGTGGACACTAGTGGCTTCAGTTTTCTTTGGAGAGTTAGCCATTAGCAATCCAAATGTGTGGCACAATAAACAAAACACTGAAAACCTTAGATGGTTTTGAGGAAACACTGGCCCTCAGAGAAATTGACTTGGATCAGGTAGACAGCATAGCACAACCCTGTTGGGCCAGAGGTGGTTATCTTTTTGTCCTGAATTCAAAATCAATTGTGGGGGGTTTGGGGGGTGGTCATTAAGATTATTTATTTTGAGAGAGAGAGCACACAGGAGAGGGAGAGAGAATCCCAAGCAGGCTCAGGCACCATCTGTGAAGAACCCGATATGGGGCTCAATCCCATGAACCGTGAGATCTTTACCTGAGCCAAAACCAAGTCAGATGCTCAACTGACTGAATCACTCAGGCGCCTTCAGTTGTTTGTTTAAGTAGCCTCCGCACCTGCCTAACATGGGGCTTGAACCCTCAACCCTGAGATCAAGAGTCACATGCTCCACTGACTAAGCCAGCCAGGTGCCCCAAACACAATTATTTTTAATGGTCCTATGTCTCCAAATTTGCTTTGGGCTCTTACCCCTGGAGAAAGAGGAAAATCTGATAGAAGGTGAGCACTTGCGTTAGTGCTAGCTGGAGGTGGTGACGGTGGTGATGGTCACTGAGACTGCCTACAGGCTGCAAAGGCCTGGGACCTCAGGAACCTCAGGAGATTGGCTTAATGGTTTGCCAAACCCAAGGCGTAAGATTTTGGTTGTTTAGTTGTCGTTTTGTCTTTCTTTCTTCTCACTCATTAGGAGTAAAAAATCAGGATACAAACTAGGTAAAATCAGCACTTAATCCACTTCACTGCTTACCAGTATCTGCAGAGCTTTGCTATTTTGGAACCAGTGGTGTGAATTATTCTGTTAGTAAGAATCTGGCCTTTTTCCCCCTTATTGCAGAAAAGAAGCTTGTGTGCACATACTACCCTACATCAGCGATTCTCAAACTTTTTGTTATCAGGACCTCTTTACAACTCTGCAGAATTATTGAGTGGGTTATAACTGTCATTCATCATATAAGAAATTAACACTGAGAACAATTTTTTTTTGAGTTAACAAAAATATAATGACTGCAGGGTAGAATCTAGAAATAAAACAGACTCTTTCACTCACCTGCAGCAAGTGTCGAAGCAGATACAGAGTCTAAAACTGGGAACAGTTTAAAATATTTTTAAATTCATTTTGAAATAATGATAAACCCATTACATGTTAATATAAATAACCATATTTCCCACCCACCCCAAATTAGCAAGTAGAGTATTATAGTAGTCCCTTCATCTGTGGGAAATACGTTCCAAGACCCCTCGTGAATACCTCAAACCACAGATAGTACCAAAGCCTCTATATACGATTTTTTTCCTATATGTACATGCCTACGGTAAAATTTAGTTGATAAATTAGGCACAGTAAAAGATGAACAACAGTAACTCGTAAAGAACAATTATGACAGTACACTGTAGTAAGAGTTATGTGAATGTGGTTTCTCTCCAGAATATCTTATTCTATTATTACTGCCTTCTTCTTGTGATGACGTGAGATGATAAAATGCCTAGTGAAGGGAGGAAGTGAGCTGAACGACGGAGGTCTTATGACATAGCGTCAGGCTGCTACTGACCTGGCTGCGGGACAGGAGGAGACCGCTCTGCTGCTGGACTGGTCAGCTGGGGGTGACTGAAACTGCAGAAAAAGCCAAACTGGATGAAAGGGACTGCTGTATTGTGATTTTATCTCTTAGTGTCAAGCTTAAGAGAAGATAGCTGGATCTCAGAACTGCTGTTCTCATCAAGTCTGTTTTGATACGTTATTTTGGTTGAATTACATGAAGAAAATCTAGCCTCACACAGGTATGCAGTTGCAAAACGGGAAGGAGTATTCTAATAGCTGTTTAGATAATTTTGGATATCATCAGGGATACTACACCACAATGTGAAAAGTAGCAATTTCTTAGTTTGGTTGCAAAATAGGGTCTGAGACCAATCAACTTTTTGTTCTGTTACATTAAAATCTTGGTTTCACTCGTACTTTGAATGAATTATTTCAAATATGCATGGTGCTCTAAACCACACATTAGTCCTGTGAAAAATACTAGTTTACTAGGTTATATAGATCTCATATTGGCTAATTTCATTAACAAGCCACATTCATTAATATCACTGCCAGTTTCATCAGAAAGTCTTTAAGTACTGGGAAGTCGTCCAGCTCACAGAGGTAGATAGAAGTTTTCCAAAATTCTAAAGCTCAAAATTTATTATTGGCAGCAAATACTGTTGTTCTCCTTGAAGTAACAGACTTCGTTCATTTTTCAGAAATGAGAAAATGTCTGCCAAGCCCCCAAGTTTGAATAACCCTAGTTTACCTGGAGAAAGGTTATTTAGCCTGCAACTCAGGTACACAAATGCTTTTCCTAGAGATCACCACACTAGGCAGAAGAGTGGCTTACTTCCCATTTTGTAAAACAATATTAGATTACCTATTTAAGAATTAAGATTTAATAAATTAACCTCATTTTTAGGAAAACTGTATTTCTTTTTTTTTTTGTTTTGTTTTATTTCTAGGAGAGAGAGAGCATGAGCAGGGGAGGGTCAGAGAGAGAGGGAATCACAGACTGAAACAGGCTCCAGGCTCTGAGCTGGCAGTCAGCACAGAGCCCGACGCAGGGCTCGAACCCACAAACCGCGAGATCATGACCTAAGCGAAAGTTGGACGCTTAACCGACTAAGCCACCCAGGCGCCCCTAGAAAACTGTATTTCATTATATAAAAACTAAAGTTATTTTAGGGACACCGGCTGGCTCACTTGCTAGAGAATGCAACTCTTAATCTCGGTCATGAGTTCAAGCCCCACTTTGGGTGTAGAGCTTACTTTAAAAAAAAAAAGTATTTTAGAATAACTTCTTATTGAAAATCTGAAGAGATTATTGTTTCAGAAAAGTTGCTAAAATGATGCAGAGTTCCCATATTTCTTTCACCCAGCTTCATACAGCCATGGAATATTATCAAAATGAAGAGATTAATAGTGAGACAAAACTATTAACCAGACTCTAGGTTTTATTCTAGTTTTCTCTTTAGTGACCTTTTGATGTTCCAGGATCCAACCCAGAATATCCCATTGCAGTTAGATAGCTAGTTTTTAAACCACACTTTACCCTTTTGCCCTACCATATTTAAGAACATAAATTTTATAGGACGCTTGGGTGGCTCCGTTGGTTGAGCGTCCCACTTCAACTCAGGTCATGATCTCACTGTTCGTGTGTTCGAGCCCCACGTCCAAGCTCTGTGCTGACAGCGCAGAGCCTGGAACCTGCTTCAGATTCTGTGTTTCCCACTCTCTGCACCTCCCCTGCTCATGCTGTGTCTCTCTTTCTCAAGAAAAAATAAATATTAAAACTTTTTTTTAAAACATAAATAAATTTTAGATTTATAGAATAGTTGCAGAGACAACAGGGAGTGCCAGGTGTCCTTCACCCAGCTTCCCCTGAGATGCGTGTCTTGCCTTAATCACAGTGCGTTTGTCTGAACTCACAGACCTGTGAGGCCGCCACGTTTTTATATCCTCATGAGTTCACCTCCCTTGGAGATGTGTCACAGACTTCTCAGGATCTCCATATCTGTGAGCCTTGGGATCAGGCAAACCAGGCTTTGTGTCCCACCCGGCCATGTCCTCCTGTGTGACCTCCCTGAGCCTCAGGTCCTCCTCCACAGAACCCGGCAGACCTGCCGCTTCCTTCTTAAGTGAAACTGGCTCCCTTCCCCCCTCCTTCCCTTCTTCCTTTGACTGCCTGGCAGTGAAGAACTCTTTTGGCAAAGTGTTGTGCTAAGGGTACAGAGAAGAAAGAAAAGTCTCTGTCTTCACAGGACTCAAATCCTAGCGGGAAAGAGAAGTATCTCTTCAGCTAACTCTAAAACAAGTCATTCGTGTTTAGAATTTAGAGAAGCAGTCTTGCTCTAACCCACTTCAAGAATCATTTGGCTACGGGTGACTGGCTGGCTCAGGCGGTAGAACATGCAACTCTTGATCTCAGGGCTGTGAGTTCAAGCCCTACACTGGATGGGTGTAGAGCTTATTGTAAAAAATAATAAAATAAAAAGCCCATCTTTAAAGAAAGAAGAACCATTTGGCTTGTGTACATCCCTGTGTGTTCTTCCCTCACAGATGAGCACATTCACCCAGGGCTTGACACACTACTTCTCACACAGGCATGGGTCTGCGAGGCAGATAGTCCAGGTTCTGTGTGGGCCGGGATCTCCTTTCCCCCAGCTCTGCTGGACCTTCTGCTGCCCTTCTGGTAACGGGTAGCAGTGCTGGTTTGGTACTCTGTTCCTTCACCAAACCTCAGGAGAGAATGATGGTAATGATTCTTTAAGTTTACAGATAAACAGGTTTAGATAGGTTTGTCAGTCTGCTCCCAGTAAGTAGATGCAGAATCCAGGTTCACACCCAGGCTTGTCCAACTACACCATTCAAAATCCTTCCAGGATCTTATGGGGCTTTTCCAAAGAGGGGGAAGCTAGGAAGCAAAGACACGGTTGCAAGATATTTGCCATTCCTACCATAAGTGATAATTTCCCCTTTGGACATTTGCCCTGTCAATTTTCCTTGTAGTTTGTTTATTTATTTTGAGAGAGAGAACAAG
The DNA here is from genome assembly GCA_017311185.1 of Proteles cristata cristata. Lineage (NCBI taxonomy): Eukaryota > Metazoa > Chordata > Mammalia > Carnivora > Hyaenidae > Proteles > Proteles cristata. Next base: position 786,487 of record JAESUZ010003977.1, read on the forward strand.
CAGAGGAGGGGCAGAGAGAGAATCTCAAGCAGGTTCCACGCTGTCAGTGTAGAGCCCAATGTGGAGCTCAAACTAACAAACCGTAAGATCATGACCTGAGCTGAAATCAAGAGTTGGACACTTAATGGACTGAGACCCCAGGCGCCCTGCCCTGTCACTTCTCTAAATGAATGGCTTTCGTGCTGTTTGGACTTTATTCCTTGAGAAACAGGAATTACATAAAGGTTGTAATTCACATTTAGCTTTTCTTATATTTAGGTATAGTCCTGGTGAAAACCATGTAGTTCATTAAAGCACCAAGCTTATTTTTCTGCCAACTTTTCCTTTATGTTACAGTAAAAAAATCTTTTATAATGTTGGTATCAGGGAAACACCTGTTTCATTGGAGACATGACTATATAGTTCAGATTCTTAGAATAGATTTCTGTGGTAGTTTCTGTGGAAATTTTTCTTTTAAACACAAAATAAGTACAGCAGAGAGTATAACCATTCTACTTCTATTACAAATGGTCTCTTCTGTTCCCAGAGAGAGACATAGAGACTCAGTAAAATGATTAAAAGCTTTAAAAATGAAGAAGAAAAGAGGTTTAAAAACTTTGATAAGGAATTTATTTTATTTCTCTAATATCATGGCCTGTTTATTTCTTCTTTTTTTCCTCACCTTCAATAATTAAGCATTAGTGCCCAGTCTTATTTCATCAAATCCCAGATAATAGTTTTACTCATAAATATTTTAATACATATCTCTAAAAGAAAAATATTGGAGCGCCTGGGTGGCTTAGTCAGTTAAGCGTCCGACTTTCGCTTAGGTCATGATCTCGCGGTTCATGGGTTCGAGCCCCGCGTCGGGCTCTGTGCTGACTGCCAGCTCAGAGCCTGGAGCCTGTTTCAGTCTGTGACTCCCTCTCTCTCTGACCCTCCCCTGCTCACGCTGCCTCTCTCTCTCCTAGAAATAAATAAAAATATTAAAAAAAATAAAAATAAATAAAAGAAAAATATTTACCCATAAATATTTTAGTATGCATTTCTTCTTTTTAAACATAACCACACCTGAAAATCATGCCTGAAAACAACTTTCATATTACCAGTTATCACTACAGTACCATATCAAACCTGAAAAATGTTTTTCATAATATTACCAGTTATCCAGTTATTGTTTAAATATCTGATTTGTCTCACATTTGGTTAGTTTTCTTTAAAAAAAATTTTTTTTTTACATTTATTCATGTTTCAGAGACAGAGTCTGAGTGGGGGAGGGTAGAAAGAGAGAGAGAGAGAGAGACAGAGGGAGACACAGAACCCAAAGCAGGCTCCAGGCTCTGAGCTTGTCCAGGCTCTGCACAGAGCTGGACACAGGGCTAGAACTCAGAGATGGTGAGATAATGACCTGAGCTGAAGTCGGACGCCTAACCGACTGAGCCACCCTTTACGTTTGGCTATTTTTCTATGTAGTTTGTTTGAGTCAGGATTCAGTAAGGCCCAGGCTTAGCAGTTGGTTGATATATCTTAGTCCCTTTTAATCTTAAAATTTATCTTCTATCTCATATTTTTATTTGAAATGTTTCTTTATTTGATAAAGAAACTGGGTTGTTTGTCCTATAGAGTTTTCCATATCCTAGATTTTGTTTGTTTTTTTCCCCATAGTAGAATTTAACATGTTTCCTCTGGCCTATTTCCTGTAAATTGGTAGGTGTATCTAAAGATCTGATTAGGTTCCCATTATATATATACACTTTTTATTTCCAAGACTACATCCAAGTGATACATGGGAGATGCAAAATGTCTAGTTTTCTCTTTTTGTGATTCTAGGAGCTATTGATGATCCTAGACCCACTTGTAGTTGGAAAATGGTGACTGTCTTAGTCTGTTCAAGCTGATGTCAGAGATTACTAGAGACTGGGTGATTTATAAAAATAGAAATTTATTTCTCATAGTTTCAGGAGCTAGAAAACCAAAGATCAAGACACCAAGATTCTGTGTCCAGTGAAAGCCCACTTCCTGGATGTTGGCCTTTCACTGTACTCAACATGGCAAAAGGGGCAAGGGAATTTTTCTTTTTAAGCATACTAATCCCATCCATGAGGACTCTACCTTCATTACCTAATCACCACCCAAAGCCCCCACCCACATCCAGGTATCATCACATTGTGATTAGATTTCAACATGAATTTTGGGGAGGCACAGACATTCAGTCTGTAGCCTTGATGGTCTGATTCATTCATTTATTCTTCATGTATTAGTTGTAATACTTCTAGAAGTATAAACCTCTCTTTATCTGTTTAGTTCCCAGTTCATATAGGAAAGATGGGATAAATGCTTGATTCTTCTTAGTTACCTATATTCAAAATGAGTTGGTTCCCCAGCATGCCTCAGTAGTAGCCAGTTAGTGTCTCTGATCATGAACTCGTGAAGTTAAACTTATGATGTTATTTCAGTCTGTTGCAATCCTTATTCTTACTGATTCTCAAATTGTTTTCAAAATTCGATCAATGAGTATTTCTTTAAGTAAGTTCACAAGTCCTTTGAACAGTGACCCTAGCTTCCATGTTCCCTGATAGGACAAAATAATCCCAGGCCCATTTTGTACATTTCCTGGTATCTGCTATCCAGTGTGGAGTCCTGGTGCCTTTTACTGGGAAACCTGTTTCAACACAGCAGGGACCTAAGGAGTTGCTAGTTGTTACTGAGTAGGTCACTGTCATAAGGAATTTTCAGTACACAGAGCAGAGAATTTTGTTTTGGTTTCCTTACTCTAAAGACAATACTGCTACTTCCAAATCAAATTGGGAACTCTTTTGTTAAGATTATTATTGTAGTATAATTAACATACAGTACTATTGGTTTCAGGTGCACAGTATAGTGATTTAGCAATTGTGGAGAACAGTATGGAGGTTCCTCAAATGTATGACTCTTGAGTTGTCTTACATCGGAAGGTTCTGCCTGCCTAAACTGAGATTAAACAGGAGGAATGATAAAATATCACCTAAATACCTATTTGCTTTATTTCACAACATGCAACAGAAGTCTCAGAATGACCATACCAACCAACACTACCACCACCGAGTGTGATTAGTACAAATGGATTGAGTTGGATTGTTTTGTTTTTGCAGATCTTTTGTCCTCAGGGTAAATTTCACTAGAAAGGTAGAGTTCACATCACTATGTTCTAAAGACTCTTGGAATAGTTTTTCTTTTCGTAGTAATGCTAACAGCTGGATACGTATTAGGGTCATTTGTTTTATTTTTTATTTATAGAGTTTGCTTTTGTTTCTACTTAAATTTTATTTTGTACTTACACAAAATTTATAAAAAATGTTTTCCAACAAGTTTATCTTCTGTCTCTGTCCCCTCCACCTATTCTGTTTATACTGTAAGTAGTAACATTTTAATGATTTATCCTTCCACTAAAAAAAAATACATTTAGGGCACCTGGGTGGCCCAGTTGTTAAGCCTCTGACCTAACGCTAAGACCCTGATCTCACAGTTTGTGAGTTCAAGTCCCACATTGGATCAGCTCATGCTCCGCTTCAGGTGAGTGTGAGCTCCAAGTGAGCCCCACTCTCTCTCTCTCTCCCCCCTCCCTTGTGGGATTCTCTGTGTCTCTCAAAAAAAAATACATTTGTCTCCTCTGACTTAATTAGCAATAGTGTACTATACACAGTTTACTCTGCCTTGCTTTTTTTTTAACTTAATGATATATTCTTGATAGTAATACTTAGAGTTTCCTCATTCATTTCTTTTCAAATGCAAAGTATCTCATTGCATATGTGTACAGAGTTTATTCAGTTAGTTTTCTTTGATAAACATTTGGGTGTTTCTAGTCTTTTGTTGTTATCACAAGACCTGAAGTGAATAATCTTATGCCTTTGTGTTTTTGTGGTTTCTGGCCAGGATTTCATGTGATTTAAAGCTATCCTTACTTAAGTCGTATCCAGTTAAATGTCTGCAATAATTTTAAATAACATTTAATTAAAAAGCGATTGTAGTTAATCATTCAGGAAATGCAAATCAAACCACAATGAGGTACCGCTTTACACCCACTAGGATGACTATAATCAGGAGATGGAAATAGCAAGTGTTGATGAGGGTGTAGGACAGTTGAAACCCTCATACACTACTGATGGGATGTAAAATAGTTGTAACTGCTTTAGAAAAGAATTTTTCAGTTCCTCAAATAGTTAAACATAAACCTACCATATGACCCAAAAATTCCACTCCTAGGTATATACCCAAGAAAAATGAAGACCTGTGTCCACACAAAAACTTGTACACAAATGTTCATAACAGCATTATTCATAGTAGTTAAAAACTCGAAATAACCCAATGTCTATTGACTGAAGAATGGATAAATGTACATTTATTCTGGAATGTTTTCCAACACCAACAGCCATTTCTCTGATTCTCCAGACATCAACTGGGTGTTCAGCAATTCAGTTCTGACACTGACTACTTGGAGTTAGTGTATACCCACAGCATAAGGACTTAGTCCCACAAGACTGCTCCCCACCTCGGACACCAATCCATACTTTGACCAATTATCTGTAAATTATAATCACAATCCCCTCCCACACTTTTGTAATTGGCTAGAATGGGCTCCCAGAACTCAGGAAGGCACTTTACTAAAGTTGACCTGCGTATATTATAAAAGGTACAGCTTACGAACAGCCAGATGGAAGGCCTGCGCAGGGGCTGGTACTGGAAAGGGGCACACCCAGCTTTCGGGCTGTCTCCAGCTGCACCTGCGTGTGTTTACTAACCTGGAAGTTCATCACATCGCACTCTTCCAGTTTTTATAGAGCTTAATCTCAGCTTCCATTCTTGTTTCCTGAGGTCAGTGGTGGGACTAAAAGTTTCAACACAGAAATCATTTGGGCTTTCTGGTGACCAGCTCCCTCCTGAAGCTGTCTGGGGGTCCCACCTTAAGTCACGTCATTAGCATAAGTTCCCAGTGTGGTCAAAAGGAGCTCTTGGTAAGAACAAAAGACAGTCCAATGCTCAGGAAATTTTGAGGGTTTTAAGAGCTCTGTCCCAGGAACTGAAGACAGACCAAATATATTTCTCATTATACCACATCCATACAAGTAGAATATTATTCAGTTGTAAAAAGAATGAAGCACACTCACCACATGAGGAATAGAAGGGAACTTAGTCGAACTGATGAAGGTCAGTTTATGAAAAACCAGCTCACAGCTAACATCTTACTTAATCATGAAACCCTGGATGCTTTCCCAGGATAGGAACAAGACAGATGTCCCCGCATGCCTTTCCACTCAACATTGTGTTAGAGGTTTTAGCCACAACAATCACACAAGAAAATAAAAAAAGAGGCATCCAGATTGGAAAGGGAGAACTTAAACTGTGTTCACAGATGACATCTATGTAAAAATTTCTAAGCAGTCCTGTAAAAAACTATGAGAATTAATAAACAAGTTCAGCAAGGCAAGATAGGCAAGATCATTATGATGTGAAATATTGGTGTCTGGGAGCGAACAGTCAAGGAGAATTCTTGAGGGCCGCCTGGGTGGCTCAGTTGGTTTTGTTTCTGACTTCAACTCACAGTTTGGGAGTTTGAGCCCCATGTTGGACTCTGCTGACAGCTCAGAGCCTGGAGCCTGCTTTGGATTCTGTGTCTCCCTCTTTCTCAGCCCTTACCATGCTTGTGCTTTGTTTGCCCCCCACCCCCTTGAAAGTAAATAAGCATTAAAAAAACTTTAATAGGGGCACCTGGGTGGCTCAGTCGGTTAAGCATCCTACTTCAGCTCAAGTCATGATCTCGCGTGGGTTCGAGCCCCGCATTGGCTTCTGTGCTGGCAGCTCAGAGCCTGGAGCCTGCTTCAGAATTTTGTGTCCTCCTTTCTCTGTGCCCCTCCCCCGCTCAGGCTCTGTCTCTCTCTGTCTCAAAAATAAACTATATAAACATTTAAAAAACTTTAATAAAAATAAAAAAAAAAGACCAACATTCTCAAGATCTTAAGGTTCACTCAGTTACATTCCTTATAGGCCAGCTTCCACATGGGTCCACCTCAAACCAAGCATGATAGGAAAACAAATGATCTTAATCTGTTACCAAATTCTCTCACAGGTTTTGGGGACCTTTTTCCTAGAAGTTATTGCTTCTGGGCTGTTCTTAAAGGTATTAGTCTCCTTCTGAAAGTTTATTTTGAGTAGTTTTTCATTCATTCAACTTTCCTTTTTTTTTTTTTTTTAATGTTTTTATTTATTTCTAGGAGAGAGAGAGAGACAGTGTGAGCAGGGGAGGGTCAGAGAGAGAGGGAGTCACAGACTGAAACAGGCTCCAGGCTCTGAGCTGGAAGTCAGCACAGAGCCCGACGCGGGGCTCAAACCCACAAACCGCAAGATCATGACCTAAGCGAAAGTCGGACGCTTAACCGACTAAGCCACCCAGGCGCCCCTCAACTTTCCTTTTTTTCTCTCACGTGAATACACTATAAAACATCTGAACATTTATCATAATAGGGTTGTTTGATCATGAATTCTTATTTTATAGATATTTTTCTTTTTAAAAATATTTTTTTAATGTTTTATTTATTTCTGAGAGAGAGAGAGAGACAGCATGAGGAGAGGATCAGAGAGAGAGGGAGATACAGAATCTGAAACAGGCTCCAGGCTCTGAGCTGGCAGTCAGCACAGAGCCCAACGCGGGGCTCGAACCCGCGAACCATGAGATCATGACCTGAGCCGAAGTTGGACGCTTAACCGACTAAGCCACCCAGGTGCCCCAAGATATTTTTCTAACGGGCCTACTTGTGATTTTGTTTTCTAAACCAACTAAACTGATTTAACTCCTGATTCCTTTGTTTTCTTACTGAGGAGAAATTTACATAACGTGAAGTTAGTTTAAAGCATACAATTCAGTGGTATTTAGTACATTCATCTTGTTGTGCAGTCATCATTTTTATTTGTTTTTATGTTTGTGGATAGCAATGAAAAAATACATATAGGCCCCCAAAGCCTTACCTCTGCCGACAGAGCAAGTTTTTCATTGACTTCCAAATTTGTGCACTACTGCTAGAGGCTGGTTAGTTTCTTCTTTTTTTTTTTTTTTTTAATATTTTATTTATTTCTAGGAGAGAGAGAGAGACAGCGTGAGCAGGGGAGGGTCAGAGAGAGAGGGGTCACAGACTGAAACAGGCTCCAGGCTCTGAGCTGGCAGTCAGCACAGAGCCCGACGCGGGGCTCGAACCCACGAACCGCGAGATCATGACCTAAGCGAAAGTCGGACGCTTAACCGACTAAGCCACCCAGGCGCCCCAAAGCTGGTTAGTTTCATCTAACAGCCAAACAATCGATCCATTGGGCTTTAAGCAACTGAGGTTTATTAAAGCCCATTTTTTTCTACCCTAATTGTGCCAAATAAGAAGGAAACAGTTTCTTACTAGAGATTTTTGAAATGTCCTCATAATTAAACAAATGCATTTTAAAAATTCTGCATGAAATGCTGCATATTCATTACCCAGTCTACTTAGCTATGCAGTCATCTACTTTTGTTTATTCCCTTGTCTTTATCTCCTTAGGAAATCAACCTTGCATGAGCTTATCTTACACTGATTGATTTACAGTGGTATGGCAGGAAAGGGTAGTGTCAGTTGGTAGTAAGAGATTGATTATTTTTAGCTCATCAGGCCACCTTTAAGAATTCTACTTAGTTTTCCAGCCAAGGCAGTTCCAAAGCCTGGTGCTTGGTTTCTGCCTGGAAGCTTTTAAAATACTTGAGCTATTGATGAAGTCATGAAAGCCCTCCCAGGCTCCCCTCGTGTGCTGTGGGGCCTCGTGTTCCCCTTAAGACTGTGGGAATTTCCCCAGCTGTTTTGTCATGGACATCTATTTTCTGTCAAATTCCTTTCCATCTTGGAACAATTCCATTAGCAATTGTTTCTCATCTACATGATGTGGACCGGCATCTTTTTTCGCTGGAGAAAAATGGAGTCCACACATTATTGTGAGGGAATCATAGCTAGGCTTTTCCCAGGCCACTTGAGGGCTGCTCAGAGGTGGATTCCTCAACAGAGGAACTGCCATTAGAGCAGGGAGAAGACCACATGCATGCAGAGAAAACTGGCTGGCCAGCATTTTGTTCTCTAACCAGCTGAAATGTAAAAGGGGTTTTGCTGATGGCATTTAGAAATGTTTCATGTCATGCAATAGAATTTTTACATTCAGCCTAGAGATTTTTTTCCCATTTTCCCAGGAACCAGGCTAGTCTCCCACTTGCCCAGGAACAACCAAAAGTTAAAGCTCATAGAGCGCATTCACTGGTGGATCTGATCATAAACCTGGTTTTCTTCCAAGAGCTCAGAGTGCTGTATCAGGGACAGTGCTGTGCTCATTGTAGCAGTTCTGCAGAGTTGCTGCCGTTTATAGACGACACGTGCCATGTCACCCAGGGCAGAGCTGCTCAGCCTCCGCACCCCTGACACCTGGCCTTGGTAGCGCTTCCTTATGGAAAGCTGTCTGGTGCATTCCAGGGTGTTCAGCAGTAACCCTAGCTTCTACTACTGGGTGCCCGTCGTACCTCTTTCCTCTTCTCCAAGTTGGGACTACCAAAATGTCTCCAGATGTTGTTAGGTGTTCCTGGGGTTAAAATCACCCAAGATTGAGAATTCCTGACCTAATATCTCTCAAAAAGACAGGAGGAGTGTTGCTGACTCTTAACCTAGCCACCTAAATTCAAAATGTTTTTTTTTTGCTTGGGGCACCTGGGTGGCTCAGTTGGTTAAGCATCCGACTTAGTCTCAGGTCATGATCTCACGGCTTGTGAGTTCAATCCCTGCACCTGGGCTCTGTGCTACAGCTCAGAGCTTGGAACCTGCTTCCGATTCCATGTCTCCCTCTCTCTCTGCCCTACCCCGCTCGTGCTCTGTCTCTATCTGAAAAATAAATAAGCATTTTTTTAAACATAAAATAAAAGTTAAAAACAATTTTTTTTTCGTGGGGGCACCTGGGTGGCTCAGTTGGTTGAGTGACTTTGACTCAGGTCATGATTTCATGGTTCATGGGTTCCAGCCTTAACGTCAGGCCCTCTGCTGTTCTCACAGAGTCTACTTCAGATCTTCTGTCGCTCTGTCTCTCTGCCCCTTCCCCCACTCCTCTGTGTGTGTGTGTGTGTGTGTGTGTGTGTACGCGCGCGTGCGCCCACGTGCATACTTGCTCTCAAAAATAAACATTAAAAATTTTTTTTCAATGTTTTTTCTTTTCTCCCAAGTGAGAGCCTAGAGAAGGGATTCCTGTTTTGCTTTTGTGTGCAGAGAGAGAGTGGAGATGCTGATATGTAAGAGTTGGTCAGAAATGTAATTGGATTTGGATTTGGCAGCCACTGGGGATGAGAAGTGATGAGCAGTGTGACCCCCCCCTTACTACCTACACCTCTTACTCTAATTAAACAAATTTCTGTGGTCTTTCTGTTAATGAGTCAGCTGGTAAGGAAAAGACTCTTTTGCCAAAGCTATTGGGCAGCAGAGAGAGCAGAGTTTTGTGCACGGAAGTGCCTGCTTCACTACTGACTCTTTCTTCCTGAAGAGTGGGGCAGGGTACTTACCGGTGGAAATACCAAGTGTCACCATGGATTTGTGAGTAGCAGTTTTTCAGAGCCATAAATTTGAGATTTTCCCGTGACAGTAATAATTAGAGAGTACCACTGATCTCTGCATCTTACAGTAAAAAGTAAACTCTGCTGTCCATGGAGGATTATCAAGCCCTTAGCATGTCGGGCTCCCCGAGCTAGACGCTGAGCGTGCTGGAAGCTGGGAACATCCCGGTGAGGCCTGTGTATCCAGGCACCTGAGGTGCATATTTGAAGTGGTGAGCTTGGAAGATGTGTACTGTGCACGTATCAGGAATCAGGAAAATGCCACTAGAGTTTTGGGAGTGAAAGCAGCTCTGGGAGAGGAGCGCACACCTGCTAAGGACGAGAGCAGGCTTCTCCATTCCTGCAGCCAGGTCTTCGCACTCGTATGTCCCGCCTCAGCTGGCTGCTTGGGAAGAGCAGTAAACTGAGCCCAGAAAGAGAGTTTTAGAAATGGTCGCAAAAGCAAGGAGTTTCGGAAAGGGAACACAACCTCTCCCCTCCTCAGAAACGCTGGGGCTGCCTTTCCTTTTCTTGGCGCGCTGGGAGCTGTGTCAGCATTGCTGGTTCAGGGCTGCTAAGGGCGGGTGGGAAGTCAGGTCCTTTGTTCTTTTACCCTGCTGAAACCTGCTATTTGCAGCAAGGCCAAAGAAGCCTTTCCAAGGCTTAATTGCCAGAGCGGTGCCAAATACACAGGAGCTCTACTTCTAATTCCCCCACTGGGAGCTTTTACTTTGGAGTTTTGCTATAAGCTCTGTGCTAATCCAACCAATCGCTTATTTTGGAGAGAAATTGCCAGTCTTTTGACAGAGCAATTATTGCTCCATCTTTCATGGTTTTCCCCCCAAGGTAGATGCCAGGCTCAACACTACGAAGGAAGGCCTTTCTGAACATTATAGCAAAACCAGTTGGGTTTCCATAAGTTATTAATAGCTTTCAGTCCATTTTGGACTGTGAACACTAAGTCATAGTCAAGAACAAGAGCCATTAAGGAGAATTGTAGCTGCTGATACACGGTGAAGACAGGTGGGTGGCCAGACACTGCTAAAACTTGCCTAATTTACAGCTATTAACATTTACATAAAAATTCGTTTAAAAAGTAGTGCCTTGTTGGGTCACCTGGGTGGCTTAGTAGATTGAGCGTCCGACTTTCGCTTGGGTCATGATCTCGCGGGTCGTGGGTTCAAGCCCCGCGTCGGGCTCTGTGCTGACTGCCGGCTCGGAGCCTGGAGCCTGTTTCAGAGTCTGTCACTCCCTCTCTCTCTGACCCTCCCCTGCTCACTGTCTCTCTCTCTCTCTCTCCTAGAGAGAAATAGGGCATTTTAAAAAAAAAAAAAGAAGTGCCTTGTCAGTAAAAACCCAATGAGGTTACACGTAACATCATTAGAACATAATTAACTGGGAACAAAAAGCATTAGAAAGTCTGGGAGTAGAAGACCCATGTTTGCCCATTGGGCCTTTGGGCCAAGTGTAACACCAGCCTGAGAAAAAAATAGTCATCGTGAAAATATTTTCTTTCCTTCCAAGCCAGGAAGCAGACTCACAATGGAGTCTGCTTCCCCATTCTGAATTTTGAGATGTGCAGGAAACAACCAGCCATTACCAGCTGAGGTTTTCCTGCTGATAAACGAACCCTGAGGCCACGATGACCTGTCTTGTTAATGAGTTAATGAGGAATCTAGTCCTTGCTTTGACCCTATTCTTAAAAGCTTTCTGTGGAGCTGAAGCAACATTCTTCTAATTTATGAGTTAACTCTTACTTAGCAAATGAGAAACAGGGAGAAAAGAACCTATATCGCAGAGAAGTGGAGAGCCTCCTAATGGGCTGCTGCTTCTTAAGTTCTTTGTTTCAGCATTAACTTCACTTGCAGACCGAAATTTCATTTAAAAAATATCTTCTTCTTACTTCAGAACCTTAATAAACCTGATCTTCTATTTGTCATGTTGCTTTTTTTTTTTTTAAATATTTTTATTTTATTTCTAGGATAGAGAGAGAGACAGCGTGAACAGGGGAGGGTCAGAGAGAGAGGGAGTGACAGACTCTGAAACAGGCTCCAGGCTCTGAGCTGGCAGTCAGCACAGAGCCCGACGCGGGGCTCGAACCCACGAACCGCGAGATCATGACCCAAGCGAAAGTCGGACGCTTAACCGACTAAGCCACCCAGGCGCCCCTGTCATGTTGCTTTTTACCCCGAGGTAATGACATTTTGTTGAAGAATTTCCCCACCCATTACCCTGACAAGAGACAGCTTTGAATTGACCAACACAGGTATTTGAGTTTTATGGGAACATTTCAGTGCAGGAAAAGGAAATTTTTTTTTGAGCTTTTATATATTTTATTCTTCATTTAACTTTTAAAACACTACTATATTGAATATTAAAACAAAAACACTAGCAAGTAGTGAGCTATGATTATAGTCCTTCATTTGTTCACTACTGCATATAGAATGCCAGCAGTGTTGTTCACTGGCCCCATTAAGAGGTCTGACACTGAACACCTCCCCTAGGGTGATGTTCATCATCCTCATACGCTTCTCCATTATAATGGCACCGTCTTTCCTGATTTGGATCAAAGTCCACCAATTCTACCTGGTCCATTTCATCAATCTCTTCTACTTCTTTCCTCTCAGGTAGGAGTTTTTCCAGCAAAGAGAGTTTATCAGGAGAGAGAAAGCCATTCTCAGGGAAGTTTACCTTAAATTCAATGATTAGACGTCCCTTTCCATATGGTCTACGATAAATTGGCATGCCTTCATTCAGCACACACTTGATATCTCCATGCTTGACAATCTGACCTGGGTGAGAGGTGATGACAATGGTTCTGTTGTCAAGAGTAGATACTGGATTTTGGAAGCCGCACAGTGCTTCAACCAGCTGTATGTCCATACACATGAAAAGATCCTCTCCTCGCCGAGTAAAAACAGCATGGTCCTTCTGATCTAAAACAATGATAATATCTCCTGGTTCCAGTCCAGGTTCTTGGTCTCCTTCACCATGGAATGTCATCTTCTGGCCATCTTTCATCCCTTTGTCAATATGAACTTCTAGAATCTTCTTTTCTCGAACTATCTTCCTTCCATTGCAGCTTTTACATCTGTCTTTAGGACTGATCCGTTCCCCATGGCCCTGGCACTCCATGCACACAGATTGAATTTGCTGAACCATTCCAGGTCGTATCTGATGAATTCTTATTTGCATTCCAGTACCTCGGCAATTGGGACAACACTCTACTGCTCCTTTCTTTCCACCTCGGCCTTCACATTTGTCGCAAATCACATTCTTTTGCAGAGCTAGTTTTCTTGTTGTGCCATTATATAAATCTTCTAAGGTTACAGAGAGCTGATGCACAACATTTTTACCTCTCCTTTCTCTTTGCATCCTTCCTCCTCCTCCAAAAAACATATCAAAGATGTCCATGGGGCAGCCAAAACCACCACCTGCTCCACCTTCTTTAATTGCCCGTTCTCCTCCTTTGTCATATAATTCCCTTTTCTTTGCATCAGAGAGCACTTCATAAGCTTGAGAAATCTGTTTAAACTTCTCTCCTTCATTTGGATTCTTGTCAGGGTGGTACTTCAAAGCCAATTTTCTGTAAGCCTTTTTCAATTCTTCCTGGGTGGCATTGGGTTTGACCCCCAAAACATCGTAGTAAGTAGTTTCTTTCACCATTTTCTACAGCTGGTGAGCGGGCCGAGGCCGGTATGGGGGAGCAGGAAGCAGCGCTTGCTGGGCGCAGCTCAGGCAGCCACCGCTCCTCCACTTTTCACCGAGCGTTCTGGAAAGTTCCAGGAAAAGGAAATTTTAACTTCTGTAAGCAACTTTTTTTTAAGTTTATTTATTATGAGAGAGAGAGAGAGGGAGCATAAGCAGGGGAGGGGCAGAGAGAGAATCCCAAGCAGGCTCTGTACTGTTAGTGCGGAGCCTGACAGGGAGCTTAAACCCACAAACAGATCACGACTTGAGCTGAAATCAAGAGTCAGATCAAGCCCCCCCCTCCCCCCGTGTGCCTCTGTAAGTAACATTAGTAATGTAGCATGTATTAAAGGAGGCATATCCTCTCTTCAGTTTATTAGAGAAAGAACAGTCTCCTTTAAATTGGGTTATCTTGGAGAAATAGAAATTATTTTTCTAGAATTATTTTTTCTTTCAGTGACTGGTTGTTAGTGATGTTCCAGGGTTCAGAGGGGCCTCTGGGGTTATTGTGGATACCTCTGTCCCAGGGTATTTCTCTCAGCTTCGCAGTTCTGGAAATGTGAGTTTATCTGTTGATTAGATACTGGTGAAATGGTTCATGACAGCCATACTCATAAGACTGGTGTTACATTTGGTTTAGAAAATATTTGTTAGGGTGTTTGTTTTAAAGGAAAAAAAGAAAATGTTTATTAACTTATAAGTACTATTTCATTATCCAGAAGAGTTCGTCTTATTGAGGCATCTCAAAACCAGTACTTGGGAAATCAGAAAAAGTAACCAGGCTTTGTTTGGTAAGCAAAGAAAAGAAAACTGATCCATCATCTTAAAGATACCTCCTACATACGTCCGTTTCGAGACTTGGAAGAAATCCTGTTTTGTTTAATGTTTGTTTATTTTGAGAGAGAGAAAAAGCAAAAGCAGGGCAGAAGCAGAGAGAGAAGGAGAGAGAGAATCTCATGCAGCCTCGGTGCTCAGCACAGAGGCCAATGCCCAACACAGGGCTCAGTCCTATGACTGTGCAGTCATGACCTAAGCCAAAACCAAGAATCGGACGCTCAACCAACTGAGCCGCCCAGGCGCCCCTCAGAATCTTGTATTCCACTATAAGGGATGTATCTGTCAGATGCTTGGTATTAGTGGCTCATATTTAGACCACTCTCTACCTGGTCAGTGCTAAATGGTTACTGCTAAAGTGACTTAAGATGGTAAGTTGAACACAGGCCAGAACGCGTGGGCCCCAAACCCCCTAAATATATCAGAAAGATAGATCTTTGACAGTGCTGAAAAAAATAGTGTCCTGAGTAGTCTAGAAATTTGAGGAGTTCCTGAAGGAGAGAAGGCAGATGGAATCATATTGAAGGAGAAATCAGAGTCTAAAAGCCCTTGTGTCCCTCCCCTCCCTCTGATTACTGGATGCTGGCTGTGGCAAATAGATTTATACTCTGGGGGTCTGAAACATCAAAGCACAAGCACATAACTCAGAGTCAGCAAACATCAGAGAAAAATCAACGTCAGTCACAGAAGAGAAGTTCCAGACTCAAGAAATGAAAAGCTAATGGTGGTCGGTACAAATAAATAGAACAGAAAGAAGGAGACTTTAAGGAAAGCACATTTATACCTTGAAAGGGATAAAAAGAGAATATTGTATTCATGAAACAAGAACAAGCTATTACGGGAAAGGATGAATTTGTTTCCTAGATCTTGGAAATAAAACATGGTTGTTTAGCTAGAGCCTCGTTAAAGGTACTGCATAGTGTAGTGGGTACAATTAACAGGAATTAGTAAACAGGAGGAAAGAGCCAAAGAATTCTGGAGTACATAACAATAAAGAGAAAGAGTGACAAAAAGGGTGAATACAATAATGGGTCATTTCCAAAGTTCCAGGGCTTATTCAGGGAGTTCTGGGAGAAGAAGAAAGAGAAAAGGGAGGGGGAACATGCCCAAAGAAATCACGGAAGAAAATTTCCGAAGTGGAAGACCAGCAAGAAACCTTAGAGTGGAAGGCTTTGCCAGAGTCCCACTGTGAATTTATCAGTGAGAGAAGACTCGAGTCTCACACTGCCAAAAAGAAAACTACAGGCCCAAGGTAGTCAGTCACCTGCAGAATTAGTTGCAGAAACAGCCTCTCTGGGAGTGGACTTCTCTGGTTGGCACCTATGCAGGAGTCTGTCCCATGTGTGCACCCTCCGTCCCTCAGAGGAAGATCAGGTCATCTGCGGAAGACCTCAGGGCAGCTCATCCAGACTTACACAGTTCTTTTCTTTTGCCATCACTTTCTGCCCCACCTCCTCCTCCTGTCTCCCACTTTGTAGAACTCCTAGGAGCTCCCTTCTGCTTGCTAGAAGGGATGCTGCGCAATTCATGAATTGATGAATAAAGCCAAGTAGATCTTTAAAATTTACTTGATTGAATTTTGTTTTTGAAAAATCCATATAACTGAAGTCTTAGAACACTAAATATAAGGGAAAATCCCAGAAGCTTCCAGAGATAGTGAAGGGTCCAGCCTATAAAGAAGCAAGAATCAGGTTGGCATCAGTCTTAACTGGTGACACTGGGTACAGTAAGATGACACAACAGACGTATTCATGGTTTTGAGAGAAAATGATGTAGACCCTAAGAGTCCATACCCAGGGAAGTTGTCCCTTGGGGATTAAGGGCAAATGACATTTTTCA
Source organism: Proteles cristata cristata (assembly GCA_017311185.1). NCBI lineage: Eukaryota > Metazoa > Chordata > Mammalia > Carnivora > Hyaenidae > Proteles > Proteles cristata. Next base: position 802,436 of record JAESUZ010003977.1, read on the forward strand.
GGTGTGGAAAAGCTCAGTTTCCCATTGTGATGACTATTTTATAGAATTGCCAGAGGGATGTTGTCCAGAAAAATAAAAAGGGAAACAAAAGAAGCCCTGATGAGGAGGGGTGAAACACCAGAAGATGGGTTTGGTCAATAATAGAACTTGAGCAGCTTTGTGCTCCTGGCAGCAGTGACATCTGTGTACACAGGCAAAAGCAGCCACCAGAGGTTAAGCCTCCAGCTGACACACCTGTCAGATGCTTGTCCCTCTCCCTCCCTCCCTGTCTTCTGATACCCACGTGCATTTTGAGAATGACTCATCTCTCTTCCATTTTGTAAGAGTGGGAAGTTTTCCCCTTCTAGGTTCCTCGGCTGGTCAAATAATTAAATTGACATAAAACAGATAAACAGGAGAAAATTTTAATTTTGTATGTTTGAGAGTCCCATTAAAAAATGCGACTAAGTGCAGAGAAGGACAAATATCATATGTTTGCACGTATAGGAGGATTAGGAGGAATTTGACGGAGGAACAGGGGGGAGAAGAAGGGGGGAAATGGTGGGGGAAAGGGAGAGAGGCAAACCATGAGAGACTCTTGAATGCTGACAAAAACTGAGGACTGATGGATGTGGGGGGGAGGGGGGGATGGGCATGGAGGAGGACACTTGTGGGGATGAGCACTGGGTGTTATGTGGAAACTAATTTGACAATAAACTATTTGTAAAAAAAAAAAAAAAAAAATGAGACTAAGTGAAGTGACCAAAGCAGAAAGCTTTCTGTCCTTTAGACAGACAAATGTGTGAAGAATTAACAGGATGAAGGAGCATGAGCTTGGGGTAGTGAACTGGTAAAGTAACAAGATGTATTTTTAATGCCGTTCTCAGCTCTGGATTCCCCCTCGCTGGTGATGAGGATGCCCTCCACCCTTGCGGTACAGGGAAGGTGCCTTTCACAAGAGAGGTTTATCTCCTGCTTTCAGGGGGATGGAGAAGATCAGAGTATCTGTCTTACACTTGCTGTTTCTCCAGTGCCTTTAATTCAAAATAATGCCACAGCAGCATATTTTGGGGTTATAAACTCTGAACCCCTACAGTTTCAACTTCCCTGATGAATGATCCCTTGACCTTCTGCCTTGGGGGGAAACTGGACACCGGAGCTCACTGGAGCCTCCTCAGGCAGAAGCAGGTTTTTCCTCCTGCGTTTCACATTTCCCAAGACCTGAAGGTGAAATTAATGTCTTCCTTGTACCCTGTCACTGCTTCCAAATTCTCTTTCCTCCTACCCGCTAGATACGCTGTTGAGGTTAGTGGAAGTACTACTGAAGTCCCCTGACATGAGGACAAGAGGAAGCTATGATCTCACAGTTCATGAGTTTGAGCCCCAAGTTGGGCTCTACGCTGACAGGGCTGAAACCTGATTGGGATTCTCTCTCTCTCTGTCTCTGTCTCTGTCTTTCTCCCCCTCACCCCCTTTTCCCCACTTACACTCACATAGGCCTGCTCTCTCAAAATAACATTTAAAAAATAATAAATATTTCTGCATACCAAAGGCCACCATAAACAAAGACAAATAACAAACTAGGTTTGCAACTCAAATCCAAACAAGGTACAAATTTCCCTAATAAGAACTTGAGCCTGGGTAGCTCAGTTTGTTGAGTGTCTGACTTCAGCTCAGGTCATGATCTCACGGTTTGTGAGTTTGAGCCCCTTGTTGGACTCTGTGCTGACAGCTCGGAACCTGGAGCCTGCTTCGGATTCTGTGTGTCCCTCTGTCTCTGCCCCTCCCCTGTTCATGCGCTCTCTCTCTCTTTCAAAAATAAACATTAAAAAATTAAAAACAAAGAAAATTAAAAACAAAACCTGTACAAATCGATAAAGAAACATCAGCTGCCTGATTTTCACAAGAGCAAAGAAAGCTCCCCAGAGAGGAAGTACAAATGCTCCTATACATTAGAAAAGATGCTGAGTTATGTAAATAAAAAGAGAAACACAAATTGAAATTACAAGGAGATGCTGTTTTTCACCTGACTGGCAGAGATCCCAGAGTTTGAGAATAGTGCTTTGACAAAGGTGTGGTCCTCCGTGTTAGGAGTGGCAATGGGGTGCCTGGGTGATTCAGTCTGTTAAGCGTCCAGCTTCAGCTCAGGTCATGATCTCATGGTTCATGGGTTCAAGCCCTGCGTTTGGCTCTGTGCTGACAGCTAGCTCAGCCCGGAGCCTGTTTCAGATTCTGTGTCTCCTTCTATCTCTGACCCTCTCCTGCTCGCGCTGTCTCTCTCTCTTAGAAATAAATAAAACATTAAAAAAAAAAAGGAGTGGCAAAAGATTGTCATTGATAACCTGTCAGGAGTGACTACCTGATCAGTTATGGTACTTCCATACAGTAGAACGAAGGAATGAAATATGCTTTATGTACTCACAGGTAATAATCTCTGTAATATATAAGTGAAAAAATCAAGGAGCAGAATGGTGTAGGGAGCATGCAATCATTTATGTTAAGGAAGGAGAAAGAATATATACAAATATGTATTGTTTGGATATGTGTGAAATGGCTCTGGAAGGAGGAAGCAGGATTTTTAAAATCTAATTTGCAGAGCTTTATTTTTGGACTCAGAAACTAAATATATGGAGATTTGCCACAAATGATCAGGTAGGAAGTTAAGTTCTACCTACAAAGCTAGGAAATCAGCTACTGGAGGGTGGTCTATGAGTGGTCGGATGTTTGCAAATGCAGAGAGCAGCTCTGGAAAGACACAAGAAGCTGGTGACAGTGGTTGTCTCACAGAAAAACAAAAGTATTGGTGACCAGGGGACTAGTAAAACATTATGTATGCTGGGTCCCTTTTTGATCATTTTGAATTTTGATCAGTTACATAATCCAAGTAAAGGTTTAAATCACCCCCATCTCCACCCCCCAAATGCCAACAAGTCACTATCAAGACTTTTGCAAATACGAACTTCATGTTCTAATAGCTCAAACATTTCCTTATAAATCAAAATATCATGGTGTTTGATACCTGACCAGAGGGCAGCTTACAGTATTTATAAGATGGCAAGGCCAGGGATCCCTGGGTGGCTCAGCTGGTTGAGTGGATGGCTCTTGATTTTGGCTCAGGCCACGATCTCGCAGTTAATGAGTTCGAGCCCTCTGTTGGGCTCCTCGCTGACAGTGCAGACCCTATTGGGATTCTTTCTCACTCCGTCCTCTCTCTCTCAAAATAAATGAACTTTAAAAAAAAAAAAAAAAAATGGCAAGGCCAACACAAAATAGATGGCTGGCTTCAGAAGGATCACTGAAATAGTTGAGTCAATGGACTCTCCCCCACCAGGAGACTAATTTTAGGGGTACCTGAGCCATTTCTCAGCCCCTCCAACCCCCCAGTGTGGACTCTTGACTCCTCAACTGACTTGGTGAAGATGCTTTTTTTCTTGGTCCCCATACTTGTTTCAGTTGGATAAAGTTTAGATTGTGTGGGGAGTGTCCCACCTTTTATCTCTTTTTTAGCCTTGTTTTGACAATTTCATGCAAATAGTAAAAGATTCCACCTTTTTTCCCTTCTCCTTCACTTCTGATGGAAACCTCCTCCACCCATTGCCTCCGCCTCCAGCTGATGGCTTCTGCTTTGCAGCAACAGACCGGGTCTACAGCCTTTTTCTGGGCTTTGCGTCCCAAGGAAGTGCAGATGTTCTCCAGGGCATTCCAGGCTGGCAGGATTGTCTGGACAGGTGGGGTTGCTGCAGTGATTTACCTTACTATTATCCTTGTTCCTGTTCCTTTTCACCTGCTCTGTTGTTTTAAAGGGTTTTATGTGGATTAATTACAGGAGAGGGAACCAAAGCAAACTGCCACAGCTGCAAGTAGGTCAGGTGCTGCAAGGAGGGGGCAAGTCAGAATCGGGGAGGCGGTGGGGGTGGGTGGCCAGGATTGTTGGCCTTTCAGGGTGATCAGGAGGAACTCATATTGCTGTGCCTCTGTTCAGTGGAGGCTCTCGCAGAGCATTAATGATTAATGATGCTCACAACCTCTCACAGTTAAATTGGTCTCTGTGTGTCTCAATCACTGAAGTAGAAAATGTGAAGGAGGATCGATCCGAGGTGGGGGCAGCTCACACAGCAGATGAATGAGATTGCAGTCCAGAAGTCCTGCCGTCTTAACGCCTGGCTCTAGCCACCATAACTTACTTCCTTATTTTTTAATCAGCTTGTGGAGAGAGTGAAAAAAAGAATGGGCTGTATAATAACCAGAATGTGATATGAAGCTTTTAAAGACTTCCTTGCCTTGCCTTTCTCACTTTCCTCCCCCTATTTAAACAAAAACGGGTACCAGAGTGGCTCAACTGGTTAAAACGGCTGATTTCTGCTCAGGTCATGATCTCATAGTTTGTGAGTTCAAGCCCTGCATCAGCCTTCCACACTGACATTGTAGAGTCTGCTTGGGACTCTCTCTCTCTCTCTCTCTCTGCTACTCTCCCCTGCATGTGTGGTCTCTCTAAATAAATAAATAAACAAGCTGGAAAAAAAATTTCTGATTTGCTGACCGTCTTCATGGCATTTCAGGACTTCTCCCCCTATTCTCATTTGACAGAAGGATGTCCGTTCCATTTTAGCCATTTTTCATGCTTTCCTTCTGTAGCACGGCATCTGTCTGAAGGGGTGGCTGTCAAAGATTTTGTCTGTCTAAAATTCGTAGACAATGGGGGCACCTGGGTGGCTTAGTCGGTTAAGCGTCCGACTTTCGCTTAGGTCATGATCTCGCGGTTCGTGGGTTCGAGCCTCGCGTCGGGCTCTGTGCTGACTGCCAGTTTAGAGCCTGGAGCCTATTTCAGAGTCTGTATCTCCCTCTCTCTCCGACCCTCCCCTGCTCATGCTGTCTCTCTCTCCTAGAAATTAAAAAAAATAATAAATAAATAAAAAATAAAATTCGTAGACAATGGAATGATTATGATGATTCTGCATTTGCTAAAGACGAAATGCTGATCAGCCTGTTTCTTTCAGTCTGTAACATTGCTACTTCTTTCCCTTTTATGTTGACCCCGTAGCTCTCCTCCTGCTCATCTAGACACATCATTGAGTGGGCAAGTCACAGAATGAAAGGAAATATTTGTAAAATATATATCTGGTATATACGTAAAATAACCATGACAAAAAATAAAGTATTTTTAATGGAAAAAATGGCCATTTCACAAAAGGATACAGGTGTAAACACATGAAAAAAAAACATATTCATCATCATTAGTCATCAGATACATGCAGATTAGGGCCACAGTAGATCTCAGGTCACACCCCCTGAAATGGGTAAAACGAAAAAAACTGAGAACACCACAGGTTGGTCCTGAAATGGATAAAATGAAAAAGACTGAGAACACTACAGGTTGGTAAGGATGTGGAGCAGTCGGAACTGGCAGTGCATTGCTGGTAGGGGCCTGACATGTGAGGGTTAATCATTTTGGCTGTCTGTATCGTATCACATTTTGTTAAGTTTAAGATACACCTACTCTGTGACTCGGCATCCTACATTTTAGGTTTTCATCCAGAAGAAATTAAAACATGTATACCAAAAAACCCCCATATGAGAATGTTGTGTTCATTATAATCCAAAACCAGAGAGAGCCCAGGTGCCTCTCAGCAGGAGAGTGGCTAAGCCAAGTGTGGCCCAAACAGGGAACAGGCCACTGCACACCCAGCACAAACTGGTCCACATGGCTCAGATGGACCTTAGGATAGTGCTGCATGAAAGACCTAGATGCAGAAGAATAAATACCATGTTAGTCCGTGAGTTCAAAACAAGACAAAACTAATCTGTGATGGTAGAAGTCAGAATTGGGGTAGGAATTGACTGGGAAGGGAACTTTCTGGGATGATAGAAATATTTTGTATTTTGACTTGGGGCATGAGTTACACAGAGGTATGCATTTACTAAACTGGTGGAAGAGAAGGTGCACCCTTCATCTGTCCATTTTCACCGTGAATTTCAGCGCTAAAAAATGGGGAGGAGGTTGCTGCTGGAAAAGATAGAAGTGACAGCCAGAGGTCTCTCTTCCTTTTCCCCTGCTGTGAGGGCAGGAATCCTGACCAGTGCTGAGCACAGGATGGGGGGGTGGGAGGGGCGGGGACGGCAGTTGCATCTGACCCCATTTGGAATGGGGGCATGTTTGAGGCACTGTAGAGTTTGAGTTTTCCTCCTAAGCAAGTGGCCATCAGTGGCTGATGCCCCACTCCACAGGTGGAACAGTGCCTGACGGAAGAGGGGCCCCTCCTGAATAGCTGTGGAATAAGTGTCATTGCCCCTCGCAGCCTAGCAGATAAGGCCCACTCTGTGCGCTCCTTCCAACGTGCAATAACTGGAACTCACTTCACTTTGTCATCATAAGGGCTGGTTTGTCTGCCCAAGAGGCAGTCTTCCAAATAATAGCAAAATTGTGCTACTTGGTGCTTGGACTCAGTGTACTTGAGATGGACTGTTAATAAAATGAGTTGCATTCTCATCCCATGAGAGTTATAAACAGTTCTGTGCTTTTCGTGTTCTAGTTAACAGCATACAAACCCTATGGAGGAATGATTCTGCAAAACCTTTTGTATTAAGTGTTGAAGAATGTTCTACCTTTCATCTCTCTCATTCTTTCAACAGTGCACACCCTGGGGAACACATTGTTCCACCAGCTTTCCCAAGGGAGTGATTCTGCCTAATGAGTTCAGACCCACCCTCCGCCTGGCCTCACCTCTGTGTATCCACCATGATTCCTGAAAACCAGCCTCGTGACTCCTCAGGGACTTGGCCCGGCTGACCCAGATTGAGTCCATAGCCTTACCCAAATGTTTGCACAGCCCATTCAGTTTCTCCTCAAACCATAATGTTTGGATAATTACTCAAGTGGTAATGTGCTTCCGTGGGAGGCCTCGGGAACTTTCTCTGCACTAGCGGCACTCAAATTGTCGTGTGCTCCTAGTATGTAGAGAACAGCCCCCAGAGCCCTGTGCCCAGAGGTTCTGATTCGGGTTGCAGGATGGTCCCTCGAGTGCATTTTTAACAACCACAGGAGCTTCTCCAACAGTATTGAGAAACACTGAAAAATGTTATACCAGCTGTTAGAGGGAGAAGCAGGGAAAGGATTTCATCCCTGAAATTTGTCCGGTGCCCTCAGGGGCCATAGCTCCCTCAGAACCCGGATGAGGCCGTCCTTTTCTTTGTCTCCCTGGCATCAGCATGGCTGCTGGCATATGGCATGAGTGTGAAACTTTTATTTTTTTAATGTTTTTTTATTCCTGAGAGAGAGAGAGAAAGAGAGAAACAGCGTGAGCAAGGGAGGGGCAGAGAAAGAGGGAGACAGAATCTGAAGCAGGCTCCAGGCTCTGAGCTAGCTGTCAGCACAGAGCCCGACGCGGGGCTCGAACCCACAAACCGTGAGATCATGACCTGAGCCGAAGTTGGACGCTTAACCGACTAAGCCACCCAGGTGCCCCAAGTGTGAGACATTTTGAATGAGTAAATACATTAATTAAAACAAAGGAACCATTGACGATGCACACAGAGAACGGTATCAAGTACAGCTTAGTTCAGGTACTTTGGTGTTACGGGAAGGATTGTACATGTAGAAAATCTTTATTAAGGATAAACAATAAGAAACATGTTAAATGACGAGCAGAACAGGTTGAAGGAGACACATTGCCTATCAGGAGAGCCATGAGCCTAATACTGCCAGACTGCTGGCTGCACATAAAAATCCCTTTCTCTTCTGCTAATGGGACATAAGGTACATTAACCCAGATCGGGTATGCAGTCAGTCATACAGGTGCATAGTTTGCAAAGTCAAATGTACTGCTCAGTCTCCTGATCCAGTCCTGGGCTCTGCTTTCCAGACACAACTGCTTTACACTCCATTAGCTAGTGCTGGTATTTTTTTAGTCCATATTTTATTTTTTTTAATGTTTATTTAGTTTTTGAGAGAGCAATCACAAGTGGCAGAGGGGCAGAGCAAGAGGGAGACACAGAATGGGAAGCAGGCTCCAGGCTCTGAACTGTCAGCATATAGCCCAACTGAGGGCTTGAACTCATGGACCATGAGATCATGATCTGAGGCAAAGTCAGATGCTCAGCCAACTGAGCCACCCAGGCAACCTTGGTCCATATTTTAAACTAGTGTATTTAGTGTAGTGTTATTTCTTGGTTTATCGGTTTTAAGCATGATTTATTAACTTTCTGTTAGTTTTTAAGAAGCATCAGCTCTGGGGCCCCCAAGTGGCTTAGTTGATTAAGCATCCAACTCTTGATATCAGCTCAGGTCATGATCCCAGGGACATGGGATTGAGCCCAGTGTCGGGCCACGGTGAGCATGCAACATGCTTAGGGTTCTCTCCCAGTGCCCCTCTCTTTTCCCTGCTCACACTTGCTGTTGCTTTCTCTCAAAAATAGATACACAAACATTTTAAAAAAATAAAAGGCATCAGCTTGTGTTTTGGAAGAAGAGGACCACGTTCTTGTGGCACCTGCCCCTCAGCGTTCTGCGCCCTCCTTCCAGTCTCCCAGCTTTGTGACAGTATCGTCACTGGAATGTTGTTCACCACTGAGCCAGGATGTGGACTGACGCTGTATTTCCTTTCATGTTTATATATGTATATTTGTTAGTTTGCTTGGTTTTCTGTGTCCCCATCACAAATTTTTTCCAAACTCTTTCAACTCTTTCAGGCCTATAAAATCCCTCTCAATACTCTTCTTGACTAGGTCAGAAAATCTGTCATTTCCTTCCCGCTCCCCCTTCCCCCCATCCCTTCTGGACCCTTCCACACTCCTGCTCCAGTCGGGGCTCTTTGTTCTCTTGGCCTTCTGTCCAGCTGTTGTTCTGGGCCTGCCTTTTATCCCTCTTTGTGTAGCTACTCTGTTTCTTGGATCCGTTGTCCTTTTCTTTCTAGGTTTATTCTCCTGCTTTGACAGAGCTCATCCTCCAGTAACATCCTGAGGAAATGGTTTCTGGGAGAATCATTTTTGAGACTTTGCATTTCTGAAAATGACTTTGTTCTTCACATTTTGTTCGTGGTTTTGCTGGGTATAATATTGTAGGTAGAACATTATTTGTCTTTGCAATTTTGAGGACACTGCTCCACGGTCAGGCTTCTTCTAGAATTCTGAAGCCATTTGTAATTCTTGCATCTTAGTATATAACCTCATTTTCCCCCACCCCCGCCTCTTCAGAAGTTTTGAAGTTTTTAGAATCTTCTTTTTATCCCTGGGATTCTCACCGGGTACCAAGACCCTTTTAACATCTTTTTTTAGCTGCTTTTTACCGTCTTATACCTTCCATTGTGTGTACCGGCTCAGATTCTTGCTGAACAAGAAAGTTGGTATCTGCATAATTCTCTTACATTGACCTGGTTGGCGCAACAGCTAGTGGGAGTGCACATCTTCGCTGCAACTCTGTTTGCTGCCTTTAGCTACTCTCTACACCTGGATAATTCTTTCTGGCAGATTCTGACAAGACGTTATTCGGTTAGCTAATTGTTCCAATTATGTCCATTCAGTGTTGGTTTTAGCTTCAAAGCAGGACTCAGGCATTGCTTCTGGCTTGTACCACAGTTCTGTAAATGACTTTAAAACTAGCGCCCCAAAACTAACCAAACAAAAGCAGCCCAGCATAAGGTAGCCAGTCTCAAGGGAAGAAACTCATTAGCCACACACAGCAAATGAGGTCCCTGACCTGATTGTTCTGGAACAGCATTTTCACATAAAATGAATCCAAATACCACGTTTTTTATTGTTCTCTTTTATTTTTATTTATTGTTCTTTTTTATTTGCAGATGCTGTTATTTGTTTTTATTTATTGTTCTCTCTTATTTGCAAATGCTGTTATCATGGACACCAAAGGGGTGAGGGGGGCAAAAGATTCCTTCAGCATTCCCTTTCATTCTACCCCTTACTTAGGTTTCAGTTAAGGTATCTTAGCCCCTGGTGCCCCCGATTGCAGTTTATGACAGGATTGTTGAACATCTTGCAGGCTCTTAGGGTGGTGCTGAGGCCAGCCTAGGACAAATTCCACGCTGCTGACAGCCACTCGAGGGGGCCTGCCATCTGTTGCAGTGAATAAATGCTTTTCCTGTGCCTGCTCTGAAGTATTCATGGTATATAGCAGACCTAGCCAAGGACAGCCTACAAGATGAGCCAACACAGTGAATTGTTACGTTAGTAGGTATCAGTATTGGAATCTATTTATAATGTGTGAAGGTGGTATGTTTTCTCAATATTCATACGTTCTTCTAACAAATATTTATTGGGTGCCTCCCATGTGCTTGGCACTGTGCCAGGTGCTTGGGTTACATCCGTGAACAAAACAGACATTGGCTCCAGCTTTGGAGTCTCCATTCCAGCACGAAGCTAGACAGTAAACATGACAGACAGATTACGTGGTGTGTCAGAAAATGCTAAGTGTTACGGAGGGAAGAAAAATCCAAGAAGGGCAGGGGATCAGGAGCGTGGGCTGAGGGTGAAGTGTTGAATAGGACGGTCAGGGCAGGCCTCACTGGGAAATTGAGATTTGAGCCAAGACTACGCGGGTAAGGAAGTGAACCAAGACACTGTCTGAGAAGAGAATACTGGGGGCAGAAGGAGGGACTTGCTGGTCCCAGAGGGTGACATGTGCGTGAGGCGGGATGATGGGGGGTAGTCTCAGGAGAGGAGGTCTCGAGAGGTAAGCACGGCCAGGTGTCGTTGCCCTCGGCAAAGATGGGGCAAGCTGCTGCAGGCGAAGTCCGCCGCACGGGTGGGCACGGAAGACCGGAGTTAGGGACAGAGGTCTGGGCCACGGATAGGGAAGACATTGTGAGAAGAGGCATATAACTGGTATGTAAGCCTTGGGCCTGGACCAGGTCACTCGGAAAGGGAGTGTAGGTGGAGAAAAATGGTCCACAGACTGGGTGCCAGAGATCTAGATGCCTCCAGAGACTCTGACAGGAACAGTCAGAAAAGTCCAAACTGTGAGCCATTCTGCAGGTGGGGGGACTGTTCTAGATTAAAGCAGATCAGCTTCTCTTGGCTTGGAATTTTTCAAAATGAAAGTGTGGGGGCGAGGGAAGAAGTTGAAATTTAAAATCTGCTTTGCCGCCAAAGATAAATTAGCCTCAGAGGGAAGAAGTTGAAATTTTTTTTTTTTTTTTTTTTTTTTTTTTTTATTTCTAGGAGAGAGAGAGACAGCGTGAGCAGGGGAGGGTCCAGACTGAAACAGGCTCCAGGCTCCGAGCTGGCAGTCAGCACAGAGCCCGACGCGGGGCTCGAACCCATGAAACGCGAGATCATGACCTAAGCGAAAGTCGGACGCTTAACCGACTAAGCCACCCAGGCGCCCCATAGAAGTTGCAATTTAAAATCTGCTTTGCCGCCAAAGATAAATTAGCCTCAGAAAAAGATAGAACAAGCAATTCCTAAAGTCCTAGATCCACTAATTTTTCTCTAGCAGCAGCAAGATTTTAATTTCTTTCTGGATTCTAGAGCGTTTTTTCAAGGACTTCCTAGAATAAGAGTGGGGACGGCAGGAAGTCCTGCTTCTCCGCTCTGTGCCAGGCATGGTGCTCAGTGCCTTCACATGTCGTGCAGCCACTGTTACCTCTTTCTGGGCTTCTTTATCCCAACTTGTGCTCCTAGCAAGCTCCTTCTCCTCCTTCAAGCTTCAGACCCCCCCACCCCGCCCGCAGCCTTCCACAGCTCACACCCTAGCTCCCTGCGTACCCACTGAGCAGCGCCTCTCTCCTGGTGTCATTATTTGCGTTTCTGGCTTGCCCGGGTGGATTGAGTGAAGGTGAGAGACCTGTGTCTCTGTCTAACTCTCCTGGGATTTAAAAAAAAGAAACAGAAGGGGCGTCTGAGTGGCTCAGTCGGTTGGGCGTCCGACTTCGGCTCAGGTCATGATCTTGAGGTTCGTGGGTTTGAGCCCTGCGTCGGGTTCTGTGCTGGCAGCTCAGAGCCTGGAGCTTGTTTCCGATTCTGTGTCTCCCTCTCTCTCTCTGCCCATCCTCCACTCATGCTTCGTCTCTCTCTGTCTCAAAAATAAATAAACTATTTAAAAAATTTTTTTAAGAAGAAAAAGAAACAAAGTGGTAAGGGCAGGTTTCTGCACCGAGTACCCCATGGCTTTACAGACGTAGCTCCAACCTAGCACTGGCGATGAGCAGGACTGGGCCCCCCTAGCAGTGTGCGGTACCATTGTTACCTCGTCTCAGGTCTAGATTTCTGATTTCCCTGCCCCTCGCGAAATTTCTCTGCAACCGTCAGCATAGAGGACAGAGTGGGAGGATCGCATTTTCCTATAGGAAGACGTAATAGGTATGAACTGAGAGACGTGTTGCTACCTTTTTTTTTTCTTTATTTGAGACATGTTGCTTCTGAATTCAGCGTTAAGATCTTAAACCTAGGATTTAAACGTTATTAGTCGAGAGAATAGGCATGTGGATAGAAAAAGTAGATTAGTGTTGCCTAAGGCTGGGGACCTGGGGATGGCTGCTGGTGGGCATGAGGGCTTTTTTAAGGGCATGACAGAATGTTCTAAAATTAGGTTGTGGTAATGGCTCCATAACTGACTATACTAAGCACCACTGATTTGCCTACCTTAAATGGGTGAATTCTTTAGTACGCAAATTATATCTCAGTAAAGAGTTTTTTTTTTTTTAATTTCTTTTTTTTTTTTTTTTAATGTTTTATTTATTTCTAGGAGAGAGAGAGAGCTTGAGCAGGGGAGGGTCAGAGAGAGAGGGAGTCACAGACTGAAACAGACTCCAGGCTCTGAGCTGGCAGTCTGCACAGAGCCCGACGCGGGGCTCGAACCCACGAACCGCGAGATCATGACCTAAGTGAAAGTCGGACACTTAGCCGACTAAGCCACCCAGGCGCCCCTCAGTAAAGAGGTTTTTAAAAGTATTAGCTGAGAATAAGAAATGATTGGGCATCAGATTTTCCAGCACTCTTTCAAAATATGAATAAATTTAGTAGCTGATATATTTGGGTTATTGTCTCCATCATCTTCACTCTTAGAGAAACCTCTTCCCCATTACAGCTGGGTAGTTTGGGCATTCTGTTTTGTTGTGTTTGCTTTTTATTCCAGCCGTAGCATTCAGATGAGAGCTGCAGCGTTTCCCAGCTCCCAGCCTCCTTCCTTCGTCTGGGTAGTGAGAATGATGGACGTGCTTATGCTGCTGAATTACCACCTGAGCCTCACAGTGACGGAAAAGGCAGCATGAAGCCCCTGGCTACACCCGCTACGCCCCCAACCCCCCGCCCCCGCCCCAGAGAGGGTCACAGACCCTCACAGGATGCTCTGCTGCCTCGAGGGCAAGGGGCTGCAGGTCAGGGCTTCAGTCTTGTTTCTATTCCCTCACGCCGTCTCTGCCTGGAGGGGTTGGCCAGGTTTCAGCAGACCCTCGTCTCTCAGCCAGCAGTTGCTCTCAAGCACCTTTTTCAAATGTCTGGCTGTGACCCACTGTGGATCGTGGTCATAAAACACATGCTCTGAGCAGACCCCAGAATGTAAGAATCTGTATTTGTTAAGGGTTCATCCATCACTCATCAGTAGGGTTGGGCGATAGTTACTTTGTGGAACAAACCTCGTATCTGAAGGAAGAAGCCTTAGCAACCCCTGGCTGGCAGATAAAGAGGCTTCTCGCTTTCTCTTCTTGCCATAGAGATGGACGGTGGGAATTCTTTTTGGTGGTTAGTGATGCAATGGGTAAAAAACCTTCCATCTATTAAAGAGAAACTATGTTGTGGTTGTACAGATTGCCCAGCTGTGGTTAGCATCTATGAAAGCCATTTCCTGCGTGCAGTAAAAAGAAAGTTTTCTGCTTTCTCTACCACGCTTCGTGGGAACAGTTACTTCTCTTTGTTGAAATCCACTGCATCACCTTAACAAAGTGACATCCTGGGCTTAGGCAGAAACATCCCCCTTCTTTTGATCACCCTGCGTAGGTAACTGCTCCCCAAGGGCTCTTAAATGCTGGATGGGAGGCTGCCGTGGCAGAGGCAGCTGCTGATGCCGACGGTGGTGCACCCAGCTTTTCGAGGACAGATGGGAGCAGCCCCGGAGAGTCGGGCGGTTGGAGCCTAAGCCTTGTCAAGTTGCCCATTGAGGTTAGCAGTCACAGCTTCTAGGAGGCTGGACAAGATGCCCTGACTAGAGCGAGCTGGCAATGTTGCAGCTGCCACCTTGACAGAGATATGGAGTCTGGGCCCCAAGCAGGAGTGTCCAGTGCTGAGAAATGACCTTTCTTGCCACATCAGCCTCGTCTGGTGAAAGGAGCATAGAGGACACTGCCCTCCAGACAGAGCTTTGAGGTGTCAGGAGTCCCAGCTGTGTCCCACTTCCATATGCTCTCACTTGGAATGTGGCGTGTTTATTTAGGAGTGAGAAGTTTAGGGGCACCTGGGTGGCTCAGTCAGTTAAGCGTCCGACTTCGGCTCAGGTCAGATCTCACGGTTAGTGGGTTCGAGCCCCGCATCAGGTTCTGTGCTGACAGCTCAGAGCCTGGAGCCTGTTTCGGATTCTGTGTCTCCCTCTCTCTCTGCCCCTCCCCCACTCATGCTCTGTCTCTCAAAAAACAAAACAAAACAAAAAAAAAACCTATAGGAGTGAGAAGTTTAGGACGAAGGGGAATAATTTTGCGGGATGTATGGTAGCTAACTCATGTGGAGTTTCATTCAAAGCCACGTGGTTCATGTCCCCCACCCCCACTCCATGACTAGAAAGGAGCATGGGCATGACTCATTTTCCATGAAGTTCCATGATGTAAAACTAAAGGAATATTTCTAGTCTGACTGAGGACACCCCCACATCCTGAAACTTTAACCTGATCTCAACTTGGATGTACCCAGGAATTTAACATTTATTTTATGTTGACATCCTCAGACGTTTTCTTAAGGGGATAGAGACCTGCCTGGGAGAAACAGAAAGCTAAAAGAGAAGCAGCAGAATGCTGAGGTTTGGGAAAGCATGCCAAGTCCCTTGTCAGCAATTAGCCAGACAAGCCACAATTGAGGCACATTTCTCTTCTGTGCCCTGTGCTTTGCTTCTCATGTTGGCTGGTTTGAGAGGTGGCCTGTTTGCTCAGCCATGTTTCCTGATGAGAGTGATCCAGGTCAGTGTGGCTCCTGCCCTCATACCAGACGGGTGTCCACACAGCCGCACGGGCTTAGCACTGTCACAGGAGAAAGCCAACAGGATTCTCCCCTATAGAGGGCACTGACTGTTAGCTGCCAGGTCCTGACTCTGCCTCATCTCTTCTTTGCCTCTGTGGCCGCAATTGATCGGGGGCCCATATGGAACCAGTATCTGGAAAACAAGCTGTGCCCTCCTCAGTTGAACTCCCAGGCTTCCGCATAAAGAAAAATATCATTATGGGCTTCGTTAGAAGCTGTATTTAATAATTCCTTTAAAATTCTGTCTCAGAAATGTACATGGTCTATTTGTGTTGGCCAATAAATTATTCTTCCCAGCTGTGCCTGATCCTACAAATGAAAGCAACAGCAGTTTGCACTGCAGAGTGCAAGCATACCCCCACCCCCACCCCCGGGCATGGTCCTCATTCCAGTAGGGGAAAGGTTTCTGCTGGAGAGCCAGGCCTTCTTCACTCCCCAGCTACTATAAAATGACTGGAGCCCTCCCCTGCTTTGCCGCAGTCCCCCACCATGGGAATAGTGTAAGGAAGGAAGTTGCTGGAGCAGCGGCAGGAAGGGATGTGGCATTATGTCTTTCCCAGGGAACCGGGATAAAACCACAGGGGAATGGAACAAAGCAGAAGGGAAATTCAGGAGTATCATTTCCTAGAGGTCTGGTGGGCGGGCCAGAGGGTTTTTCTTTGCCACTAAGACTTCTGTCACTTAACCCTTAGGCATAGCACACCCCAGGTCCTTGAGAAGGATGACCAGATATCTAAGTGAATGCCTACATGTTAGCCAGAGACCTCCGTCTTCACCGTTGGCCTGTCCAATCTAGGACTCTGCTGACCATCCTGTAACCCTTGGTCTTTTCTCTAGTACTGCTCTTTGATTTTTTGGAGACTTTCTTACAGCCAGAGGTTTAGGATCCCTTTGAGATTTCCTGAATATTTGTCCTTCAAATAAGATTCTTCACTGTTTTTTCACTTCAGCCTGTCCATAGACATTTCCAGGGCATTACAGAGTGAGGCACCAGAAATCAGAAGCAGTCAGAACTTGCTGAGCATCCTGAGAGTAGTATCCTATGTATCCCACACATTACTTACCAATTGGTTACAGAAGGGAGAGGATACCTTTACAAGTGGGAGCTCTGGCAGTCACCACCTTCCCCAAGAGACCACACAGATCATCCTGAGTCTCTGGCTGACCTCACTCTTAGCTGTCTCCGTGTGGTGGTGCAGTAAGCTGACCCTGACCTCAACCTGCGTACCCACTTGGCATAAGAAACAGACCCTAAACGGGCAGTATTCTGTAAGACAGCCAACCTGGACCCAAAAAAATCGGCAGTGGCATTAAGGACCAAAAATCAAACAAACCAAAGAAAAGTCAAGAGACTATGCTAGATTAAGAAGTAAGGGAGACTAAGGAAACATCAGATGCTTCCTGCCTAGAAGGAGGGGATGGGCGCTGACTGTCAAGGCCATCTGGGGAGGCAGTGAGGGAATTGTGAATATGGACTTTACACCATTTGATCGGTGTAAAGTGTTGTGTTGATGTATGAGGATGCCCTTAGGCACCATATGCCCAAGTACTGAGAAGGGAAGGGGCATGATGTCTGCAACTTAGAAGTGGTTTCACACCTCCAAAAAAGATCATTTAAATAGAGAGAAAGGGTAGAGAGGGAAGGGAGGGAGGGGGAGAGAGAAAGCAAATGTGGCAAAATGTTAATAATGAGTGAATCTAGGCTATTCAGATAATACTTGTTCTCTGCTTTCAACTTTCTGTCAGCACGACATTTTTCAAACTAAAGTCGGGCATTTCTCGCCAGCCGCCCTGGAGCTCATGTGCTGAGCGCGGCTGCGCCCCCTCCCACAGAGGCGGGAGCGCAGGGAATACTCACGTTAAAGCTCACCTTTGCCTAGCTGGCAGTGCAGGACATTTTGCATTTCCGCGGAGATTTCTCCCTGCGTGACACATGTGAGCCAGGCGTTACAGACGGCTCCGCGAACCGAGGCGGGTGAGGGGCTGCTCCCCCTAACAATACGACCTTCTTCGAAAGGTCTGAACCAGACCTTTATAATAATAAAAACAAACAGCAATTAAAAAGCAGAACAAAACAGTGGCCCTTTGTGGCAAGACACCCAAGCCCACAGCAGGCTGGTTTCAGCAGAACAATAGACCAGTAGAGGACTGTTCTTCACAGAGAAAAGGGACATTAACTTTCTCTTGGAGTGTGTTGCTAATAAATACACTGCCAGGCAGATCAGTTAGCCTGTCCCAGGAAAAAAAGTCCTTTTCATTGCCACTGCAGAGCCCCTAACCCCAGTTCCTTGTCCCGGGATGAATGCCATTGATTGCAGCAGAGACCAGGAGACTGTGCAGGTGGAGGTCCTGCCCTGCTTTGGGGAGAGCAGTTCATGGCTTGCTATGGATGGATGATGCATCCTCTCCGGGAAGGGTCGTTGCAATAGATCCGAGTCAGCTGGAGCAATTGGGCTTCCAGAATCCACTGAGACCTCCAGGCTTCACCGACAAGGAAGGAAGAGTTGGAAAGGGCTTTCTGTAAAATACTGTTTGAGAAGAGGTCCGATTTCAGAACTTTTGGGGCCCCCGGGTGGCTCAGTCAGTTAAGTGTCTCACTCTTGGTTTCAGCACAGGTCATCTCACAGTTCCTGGGACCAAGCCCCGCATCAGGCTCTGTGCTGACCTTGGGTAGCCTGCTTGGAATTCTCTCTCTCTCTCCCTGCCCCTCCCCCTGCCTTTCTCTCTCAAAATAAAAAAATAAACCTTAAAAAAAAAATTGAAAACAGAAACGAATTCAGAACTTTCGCCAACCAGAATAGTCAAGTCTATTTCCGAGACATGTTTTAAAGATGTAGTACAGATGAAATCAAATAAGACTGAAGTGTACTTCATTCTTGGGTTGGTAAAAGAGCAATAGAACTGAGCCGCAAATCACTTGTATTTGTATAAAAGCTGAAGCTCCTGTTATTTGCCAGCCTTTATTTCACCTTTTGCTGATAGATGCCACTTTTGGGGGCAGGTAGCTGGCACAGTATCAGTGTTAATAACAGATTCAAGAGTACTGACAATTTTTCAAGCCACAAAATGTTTAAGATCATTTGATCCTTCTTGTCTGACTTCTGATTTTCCTCCTGAGCCCAGTGGCCCATAGAATACTGCTGGTACAGTGTGGGGAAGTGGATGAGATTTGAACTCTCTCCCTAATGTACCGCTGGCTTCCAGGCCGTTTCCTTGAGGGTCTGGTCTTGGACTTTGAGGAGATTACTTAGAGATTTGGACAGGTGAGGAGTGAGACTGGCCCAGGCATTGGAGCTTTACTTTTCATTCTTGCAGATTTTAGCTAAATCCAAAGAAGTTCTAAAAGAGAACAGCAGTTCCAAGCAGACAGCTCTCACCAAGAATTGTCATCATAAACGTTTTTCCCATTCCTCAGGGAGTACCATGCCAGTTCCGGACCCTTGTATGGCTCTGGAAAATAATCCATGTGTGAGCTACAAAAAAAATCCACTCCTGCCTTGTAAACAGATGACAAATACTAAGGAAACTGAGTATCTCTGCCAAAGAATCTTTGTTCCAAATAATTTGCATTTTAGTGGTTATGCAAGTTATGAGACAGAAGGCATAGACTGGAGCCGGGCTCCGTGTGTTGAAGTGCTATGTAAAGGTCAATAGCACTTCCTTGTACACGTGTTGACCCTATCCTTGCCAGTCTACTTTTGTACTTGATGGTTCCAGTGCAGTGTTGACTCTTCTTGTCATGAGAAAAAAGTCCATTTAGATAAACCCACGGTCAAATCACAGGGATTTAGTTCATTAAACTCATAGTGATCACGCACCATGACAAGGCTCTGTGCTACACTGTGAGTGAGTCAGGAATGAGTAGGACGTGACACTCCCTGTGTACAGTGAGCTCCAAGACAACAAGAGAAATAATACGCCCCCCCCAAATTAGCAGTGATAGAAGTTGGAGTATGGAAGGGATCCCCAAAGGCTGTCTCTCCCCAACTCCAGCATCAACCAGGTGGAAAAGACAGGCTGGAGGTCAAAAGCATAGAGTACCAGTCCCATGTCTCCCCCTCGGAACTTGCGCAGGTTTCTTAACCTTCTTGGATTTTATAGTTAACTCATCTCTAAAATAAGGAGGTTGAATTAAACACCCTTTCAGATGGTGTTTTATGCATATCTTTTATGCTCTGGTAGTAAGTATGTAGTTATAATTTGCCGTATGAAGATCTCCTCTGTTACATTGTTTCCTTGAAGCCACAGATTAGACCTGTGTATCTGTGTGTCCCTGGTTCCAAGCACAATTTCTGGTATACAGTCATTTCTCAGTAATCTCTGATGGAGGAGCACAATGAATAACTGACTCTAAATTCATTCCCAAACCTAAAATTCTATTCTGTGGGCCAGCTCAGTACCTGAGACCAATTTTAAAGATCTTGTGGAAAGATGTGCCCACTTTTCCTTCACAATCAGGGTGGTGTCCTGCCATCCTCTCTGTTTCCACTTGTTACTTTCCTGGCTCCTTCCCAGAACCTCTTGGAAGTAAATAGCAGGATTCGGAGCATCATGAGGGCGGCTGGATAGAGCAGTGCTTTTGCTACAAATGAATGCAGCCAGCGGAATCGGCTGGGTGAATCTGAGTCTCTGCTTCTGAGGCTGGAGCCAAGAAAACAAGTTACTGATATCTTTCTCAGTCTACACACTCAACAGGATAGATTTTATCACTTTGTTGCAGTGAATTTTGTTAAACTTCCATTTCTGCAGCTAAAGAGAAACAAAAAGTTCTAGCAGATTATCATAAATTTTGAATTGAGAAAGGAAAAAGATGACTGTCATTTTGCCTTTTTTGTCCTTTTACTTTTTGGAGTTTCTGAATCTGCGTGTGTGAGGTCTTCATGGGTGTGGGCATAGGACGGTGGGAAAGGGAATGGAAGAGAATTGCCTGCTGAGGGATAGCGAGCTTGAATGCACCAGAGAAAGGCTTGCTAGGAGCCGCTTTCACCACCGAGCCCGCTGCACTAGGCTATGCTCTCTTAGTGCCAAAGCCTGCTGCTTTAGAGCAGAGGTGAGCCAAGGCCATGTGCTTGGACAGGATTGGTCTCTACATCGAACTTAGGGTAGTTAGGTCAGTAGGGGACAGTGGCATTCAGGAGGAGGGGGTTGAAAGGCCACCATTAACATTGGAAACCTCTTGGTAACAACATACAGGATATGTCTGAGTATAACATTGTGGATGTAATCTGAGAATGAGCAAGTGAATGGTGCATTTCTTTGGACTTGGCCTTGCAACAGGTGGATGAGGAGTCTCTTGAATGAAGTACCACAGTCTTCTGTGATACAGCTCACCATATTTTAGAATCAAGACCCAAAAAGCCATGGCTGGGGGAACAGGTAGTCTGTCAAAGGTGACTCTGGTAGTAACTTGCCCTCATGACTTAGGATCCCCAGAACAAAAAGAAATCAGTGGCTCTGTTGATCTGGTGCCCGACACCGCACCGGTTCCTGCTGACAGCAGAGCAGTCCCCAAGGGAATTCTGGCCTCTCCCTTCCCAACCTCTCCCTTCCCATAGCTGTCGAAGGTCCGTGGGAGGCCAGTGCTGATAGACTCCTTCCCGGAGAGCCCCCCTCTCCGGACCACTGCGGCGGTCTTTCCCAGCCAGGAGAGCCAGCCACCCTTGCCCAGAAGCTGAGGCTTTCTTACCTGCCTCTGCTCTCCTGAAAGCCTAATTGATGAACCTTAGCAGCAGATCTAGGGCTGAGGCCATGGTGGGTGTGCCCTCCTGAAAGCTGTAAGGGAGCCATGCCGGGCTTGTGCTGCTACGGCCCCATGTCGAGTGGTGGGGCGTGGAAGCGCACCCAAGCCTGCCGGCACCCCGCGTGCCAAACTCCAGCGAGACCTCTGTGTCTCAACGTGATGAGCCTCCACATGTTTTGGCTGCTGCCATAAATGTGTCATTCACTTTGACGTAGCCTCAAATACAAGACAGGTAATTTTGCTTTCAAGACTATCAGATTAGGAAATCACAAACCACATTCATGATCCAGTGAAGACAGACCTGGAAGCTTTCCCTTAAAGCATATTAGCACAGGTGACATTCTGTCAATGTTTAGTGGTAAGTAAGGCAAAGGGGGATTATGGCTTTTTACTTTTCTGGAACTCTTCACTGTTAATGCTGCGAAAGATCATTTTCTCAGGCTTCTCAAAGTGATTGTCAGAAAAATGGTATAGTTTGGGAATACTGTCAGAGCTCTAGGCTGAGGGTGGGAGATGGTGTACAGAGCTTATGGTACGGCTCACAAAGAGGGACTGGCTTGTTAGGAACTGAATGGTGAACGAAGGCAAGTAGAAATTACTCCCCCTAAAATCCTCCAGTTTTTAAAAACCACCCTTTATTCTACAAAGATCTGATTATCTCCCTCTAATTGTTTCTGTGATCCAGGTGACATTTATTGAGTGCCTGTTGTTTGTAGAACTCAATCCATGTGCTACAGAGAGATTCCGGGACCCGGAGCTTAAGGACCCTCAGAGAGAGGGAGCACGCATAAGGAAAGCAGTGTTGCTCCTAAGCAATCAGATTCCCCTCAAAGGAGGGCCTCAGATAAGTCTGTTGGTGTGGGTCCTTCGTTGAGAAGCTGTCTTCGGTCAGCAGGAGTGAGGAGGTAGAGGGAGGGGATGGGACAGGAGGGAAAGCCAGTATGAGAGTGCGTTTCTAAGGCTGCAAGGGCTCCTTGCCATCAGGACTTCTAGAAGCATTCAGCTGACCTCCCAGAATTGCCTGTGTGAGGACAGGAGGCTGGGCCTTGCAGCTGCAGCCCCTGTCTTCCAGCAGGGTGGCCCCAGTGGCATGGACTCCACACATGGCCAGCCAGGGCTCCGGACACATAGGCAGGATCAGAGGAGGCCCTTCAGCCAGAAAATGAAAGCCTCGAGGTGCGTGCTTTTGGCGGAAGTTGTTGGCAGTGACTCTGAGCCTGCTCAGAAGTGCCCAGTGTGGCGGCAGCTGGAATCAGAGCTCTCAAGCATCTGCTACAGAAAGGATCAGTACTTGAATGGGTGCCCTAGAAACACCACCAGGAGGCATCTCATCCAGAGATGGGCAAAGGGTCGGAGAAGACTTCCTGGAGGAGTGGCCCCTAAATGGAGACAAGACCAGATGAGTGGGAGATGAGCTGTAGGTTCAGAACTGTATGGTTGGAGCTTAGCTTACAAGGGAAGATGTGAGGAAAGATCAGGAAGAACTTTGAAGCTTAATAAGGAATGTAGTCTCATGGGGCGCCTGGGTGGCTCAGTCGGTTAAGCCTCTGACTTCAGCTCAGGTCATGATCTCATAGTTCGTGGGTTCGAGCCCCGCATCGGGCTCTGTGCTGACTGCTAGCTCAGAGCGTGGAGCCTGTTTCAGAGTCTGTATCTCCCTCTCTGACCCTCCCCTGCTCACACTGTGTGTGTCTCTCTCTCTCTCAGAAATAAAACAAAACATTAAAAAATTTTTTTTCTTAAAGAAGGAATGTAGTCTTTATTGTATGAGCATTGAGGGATCAGGGAAGGGACATTTAAGCAGAAAGACTGCTAAGCTTTGTGTTTCAGAAAATTCACCCTAATGACAGCATGTGGAATAGATGCCAGGGTGGAACGGTTAGTGAGCTGGGACAAAACAGAAGTCAGGGAGACCAGAAAAGAAACTGCGGAGTGCTCCGGAAGAGATGACACAATAGTAAGAACCAGGGCGGTGGCAGAGAGGCCAGGGAGGAGGGCAAGATTGAGGACATGCTAAGTTTCTGTATCCTCATTCACGCTCTGCTCCTGGTAAAAATAAAGCCTGGCTGCGTGCGTGGTGTGTGCGTGCTTTGATGGAAGTGTTGTAGGAAGTGACTTATGTGGAAAAGAATTTTTAGAAGATGTGAAATAAAAATCATAGCTGTTTGGAAAATTCTTAAGCAAACTGGGAGGTAAAATAGCTGTCAGAAAAGATCTCCAATAAATTCTCAGCTTAGACATGAGACCGCGCAGAGCACCACACTGGGAGTCAGAAAGACCTTGTTGTGTTCTGCTCTACATGTTCTATTGGCTTGACCTTTGTTGTGTCATTTAACCTCTCTGAACTTTGTTTATTTGTCCAACTCAAAATGAGGACGATGACGCCTGTCCAGCCTGTCCTGAGCCCATCTTAAGCTAACAGCATGTGGTGGGATGTGACTGCAACAGGAGAGCCAGCATCTCCTGACCAACATGAATAGGGCGAGGGTGTGGAGGCTCATGCTTCGGCCCCCAGAGTCTTGTGTTCATTGTGGACACCGGCCTGTCTGCTCGCTCGGAGGCGGGAATGGGGTGTCCTTCACTGGCCCTGTGCTGCAGTGAGGTGGATTTCAGAAGGGTTGGTGTGACGCTAGACCCTCTTGAGGGCTCCTCCCTCAATTCGGAGATGCAGTGGCCCTCCTTCCCCGGCCATAGTGAGAGCACGATGAGAAAATGGTGAGGAAGGCCCTTGGAGAATTAGCATTCTAGGCACGTGAAAGGTATTACTGCCGATTTTATCATTAGGTCTTGTGATGCTAGCTCATAGAAGTTGTACATGTTTGACTCTTCTACATATCCCAGTAAAGCAGTTTCCTGCATGGTCCTATACAACATATTTTAGTTTCATAAAGTAACCAAAAGCTGTGTTCCTTCCATAGTTCTTTCCCCTAAGACCACCTTCTTACTAACTAGCTGCATTTCTGTTTTCCTTATTTTATCTCCTACATTTAACAGTGACTGGAAACATGTGACCTGCCAAGACTTGAACTTGGGCGTATGGGGTTTCTCCCACAGTCCATGATCGTGTCACCAGCAAATAGAACACAGGCTGTATACTCCCTCCTTTCAGGGTGAGGAATGTTGTCCACCTCCTGGGAAAATCCAAGGTCCTGACTCACAGGAGTTGAAAGGAAACTGACCTTAGAGTCTTTTGAAGATACTTTGCTGCTCATCAGTTTTGGGATCTGTTTCTCTTTCTCTTAAAGGAGTTCCCTGGGGCTTTAGGGCACAAATGATGACAGTGACTCAGAGTGGCTGACATTTATGACACCTTTACTCTGTGCCAGGTGCTATTTTAAAGCACTTTACCTATAAGATACACTACAGCCCTGTAAATAACTGTTCACCTGCTCAGCTATAGGAAACCAGGGCAGATATGGTTAAGTAGGCCCAGGTCACACAGAGCCCGAGTATCTACAGAGGCATGTGACTGTAAAGCTGTGTCTGAATCATGCTGCGCATCTCCCCTCCCTACAAGCAGAGACCTGTCATACAGAGCAAACAGAGGACTTGAGGATCTCCTATCTCTACATCCTTAGAGCCATCAGAGATGTTAAGCAAGACCAGTGCATTCAAATTCTGGTCTACTTGAAGTGTTCTCCACACCAGGCAGGAAGTAGTCTAGATACAAAAAACGTTTCCATTAAGATAAAAACTCAAATCTAGGGAGCCCTGCAACAGTCAGAAAAACCATGAATCAAGAGATGATCGTTTTTATATGCTCACACATTTCATTTTTTCACTTTCCCTAGGTTAAAAAGATCAAGTGGCATGACCACCCTTTTGGGGAAAATTGGAGCCAAGAAGCAGAAGATGAGTACCCTAGAGAAGTCCAAATTGGACTGGGAGAGCTTCAAGGAGGAAGAGGGCATTGGTGAAGAACTAGCCATCCATAATCGAGGGAAGGAAGGGTAAGAAGCAATGGATTCTGTTCCTCTGAAAATCCTGAACACTCGCAAATAGTTTATTATAGACAGGCCGCCCAGTGTAAGCAAGCAGGCACTTTTCTTAGTGAAACAAGAAAATGTGAGTGCTTTGGTTTGTCGGTGAGGCTCTGTTCTAATGCGGAGCAGACCCTCTGGGTGAGCAGCACCCTGGAGGTGGGGGGGACAAGAGAGCAGCCCTCCTCTGGGGGCCAGTCACATGGCCCAGCCGAGCTCCCTGAATGACTGCTCCCGTGAACTCTGAGTCCCCTAGTTTAGTCACATGGTCAGATCTGGCTGGCTGTATCAGTCTTGGTCTGACCCGAATGATTTGGCCTTCTGAAAAGCCAGTCCAGTCCAACGCTTCAGGAGCCACCAGAGCGCCTAGATGTTGTTGCCTAATCGTGGGATTGTGTTTGCCCATGTCACTATGGCCTCGGCGGGGCCTTTAACCTGCATCACACATCAGCCCTCACACAGCACCCAGGCTGTCACGTGCACCCTCCTCTTCACTGTGGAATACGGAGAGGACATCCGTAGGCTCTGTATTGAGGAATCATCAAGAAAGATGGTGTTCGATAAGTACTTAGGAGCCTCAGAAGAAGCTAAAAAACAGAATTACTACAGAACAGGGTCCATGGCTCAAGGTCATCACTCCCTGCCCCCCGCAACAGTGAAAGGAAGTGTTGTGGGTCTGTCAGACGGCTCTGGTTCCTCACTGCCCCCTGCCTCTCACCAGGAAGGCCTCTCCCTGCAGCACACTGGGTGGGTGTCTCTGAGGCTCAGCTCCTTTGCCTGTTAATTGGGATGATGATACCACCCTCAGGGTGATTGTGAGGCTCTCATGAAATAATGCGTGTAACACATGTATAACATACCAATCATACATGTAAGTACATAAAGCCCTTTGTAGAGCCCCTGTCACATAAAAGTATGCATTAAGTGGTAGCCATTCAGGTCATTTGTAAGTTAAGTTATAATAAGGACAGGTAAGGGGGTTATTTTGGGGATCACATTTCTTTTTTTTTTTTTAATTTTTTTTTTTTAATGTTTTTATTTATTTCCAGGAGAGAGAGAGAGAGAGAGAGACAGCGTGAACAGGGAGGGTCAGAGAGAGAGGGAGTCACAGACTGAAACAGGCTCCAGGCTCTGAGCAGGCAGTCAGCACAGAGCCCGACGCGGGGCTCGAACCCACGAACTGCGAGATCATGACCTAAGCGAAAGTCGGACGCTTAACCGACTAAGCCACCCAGGTGCCCCTGGGGATCACATTTCTAAATGAGGCTTCAAGATTATTTGAATGAACCTGGAAGCTGATCAGTACCTTAAAAAAAAATTTTTTTTTAATGACTGTATGAACTTGTTTGATCATCAGGCTTCCAAGTCAGTCTGTCAAAGAGGGAATGCCCCAGGACAGAAGCAGAAGTGCCAAAGCCTCCTGGGGAAGGCCCAGGATACGTTGGTTTATTTATTTATTTTTGAGAGAGTGAGCGCACACGCACAAAGGGGGGGTGAGGGGGACAGAATCCGAAGCAGGCTCCAGCCTCTGAGCTGCCAGCTGTCAGTGCAGACCCTGAGTCGGGGCTCAAACTCACCAGTCTTGAGATCATGACCTGAGCTGAAGTCAGACACTCAACCAACTGAGCCACCCAAGCGCCCCAAGGGGAAGACCCAGAATAAAGCACAGGCAGGAATCTGTCTTATCTAGAGAAGTCCTCTGATGTTTGCCCCAGACCCTCTCGCCTTTAACTCAGTTCTGGTAACTCACAGCTCTTTCCTCTTCTCCACATTTGCTTTCTGATCTAAGGCAGCAGGGGATCTGCCAGTGTGTGCAACTTTATTCGCCTCTGAGTATTGATTATGTGGGTCGGACAATGTTCATTCTACTGAAGTTAATAGAGGTCCTATAAAAGTAAGGAGTGGTGTTGTTTATGATAAGGGAGAGTTAATAAAATGGAGACTGGAAGAGAAAACAAGATTAAAAGGACATCTGCCCAATGAGGACTTTTCAGGCAATGGAAAATCACGTAACTGGGTTAGGGAACTACTAATAGCATACAGCTCTTAAGTGTTGTGCTTTCCCCTCCTTCTCTGAGATCTACCCCCCACCCACCAATATGATTCCACTGATCTGATTCTGTTTTTCAGTGCAGATGTGATGACTTCTTTGCTCTGCCTCTCTTCTCACCTTCCCTCTCTAGTGCCCGCCCCCACACCTCCACTCACCTGCCTTTCCTAGCTCTTGTAGGCAGAGTAAAGGGGCTCACCCCCTAGTCCAGGGAACATGCTGTAGCTCCAGGGTCTCACCTTAGCTAAGCATGAGGATCCTCTGGGGGTGGTTTCCAGAGTTGAGGTGACAAGGCCACCCCCGCCCCCATACAGAGCTGCTGAATCAGGAGTCACAGATACATGTAGCTTTAACTCACTTCTCAGGTGCTTCTGATACACAACGAGGGTTGAGAATCACTAGACCGTAACATCAAAATTCTAGAGATGAAAGCAAGATAACCAGCTGCTGGGTGAGCCTTTCTAGCACATACGAAACTATAGAGAGCTAACTTCAAAACAGGGAATGTCGAGAAGGGCAAGATTTCTCCTGAAAAGGGAAGGAGCGTAAGAACCAGACCTGTAAGGTCTGTTTTGGCAGAGGCAGCTCAGGCCCCCAATTCTCCTTCACAGGTGCCAGCAACAGCAGGGACTCACATGGGGACACGCGGAGGGGATCTCAGAGGGAATGTGTGCAAAATCCCAGGAGGTGTATCCCTGGAACTAAAGTGATCCTTGCAAAGACCAAGGAAGGGGAAGAGTCCTATTTGATAACATCTCAAAAGAGGCACCCAGGAGTATTGATTGGCCTCTGCTGTATATATTTAGAAGACTGTGACCTTTTTACAAGTACCAGATTTAAACTGACTTCTTATAAAAGAATTCAAGTCATAAACGTTGGTAAAAATATTTCTGTTATGCAGTCTTGATTAAAATAAGATTGGATTAAGATTAAAAGCTTATGTCATGCTTTTTATATTTTGATAGTAACTCCAGTTCAGTACATGCTAACACATCTTCCCCCTTAAAAAGATTGGATAGTATGTGAAGCTAGCTTGGTCAGTATTGGGTTGTTACTGTCCAATTATTTAAAGGCAATTTTGCTATTTTAAAATATGCACAATAAGGAAACAAGGTAACCTTGAGAAACCACAGGCACAGGACAAGGTCTGTTTTAAAATCTATGTCTGCTACTTCCATTGTCTAAATTCTTTGCAGAAAATTTATCAGAACTTTCATTAAATGTCACTAAACTAAATGCTGCAGTGAAGAGAGAGATTGACACATTGAATTAGAAAATAAAAAACAACTATTTACTGGTTAAAAGAGACATGTCTGAATAGTGGGGTGCAGAACTGGTGGAAAGATGGGAGACAGGATAAATCAGGTAGCCACTAACCAGAAAAGCTGGTGGAGCCATATTGATATTAGACAAAACAGACTTTAAGAGCATTTCCAGAAACAAAGAAGAGGTATCCTCATAACAATGAAAAACATTCAGTGCGTCTGGGAGGTTCAACAGCTCATGTTCGAATGTCCTCCTTGGCATTAACCACCGAAGCGTGGTCATTTCTTGCAACTCAGCAGCTCCACACCACCTGTGTTCCCAGCAGAAATTGAGTCGTGTGTTTGCCAGAGACAGGTGTGAAGATGGCAGTGATCGTACTTTTCATAATATCCCCAAACTGGAAACAACTCAGGTAGCTGTCACTAATGCAGTAGGCAAAGTGACTTTATTAAACGGCTCATGAATCTGGCAGCATCCTGTCTACACTGTAGAGGGCTACAGAAAGGAAAGGGATTTTAAAGGCAGGACAAGGAAGTCATTAAAAAGGATTATTTCAGGTGAGGTTGCCTCTGTTTGAGGACACAAGGGTTTTAGTAGGTGGATTACCTCATCTTTCTTTGGCAGATGAAGAAGTCCCATGTGACCGATTACCTTATTGGTGCTAACCAGAAAATTCCTGACTGACCGGTTAAAGGTTACATTCCTAGGGAATTGAAACTGTAGTTAGGTTAGGTATTAAGTCTGCATTTACTGACTTGGGGCCTTAACCTAAGTCAACACCATTTTGGGCCGGAGGTTTCTTTTTTTGTCTTTTTTTTTTTTCTTTTTTAAATAGGTTATTGTCAAGTTGGTTTCCATATAACACCCAATGCTCATCCCCACAAGTGCCCTCCTCCATGCCCATCTCCCCCCCCTTCCCTCCACCCCTGTGGTTTGCCTCCCTCCCTCTCCCCCACTATTCCCCCCTTCTTCTCCCCCATGGTCCTCCGTTAAGTTCCTCCTAATCCTCCTGTACATGCAAACATATGGTATCTGCCCTTCTCTGCCTGACTTATTTCGCTCAGCATAACACCCTCAAGGTCCATCCATGTTGCTACACATGGCCAGATTTCATTGTTTCTCATTGCCATGTAGTATTCCATGGTATAGATAAACCACATCTTCTTGATCCATTCGTCCGTTGATGGACACTTAAGCTCTTTCCATGTTTTAGCTATTGTTGAGAGTGCTGCTATGAACATTGGGGTACATGTGCTCCTATGCATCAGCATTTCTGTATCCCTTGGGTAAATTCCTAGCAGTGCTATTGCTGGGTCAGAGGTGAGGTTTTCTTTTTAACAGTTCTCACACTGAGATACTCTTTAGTAATTAGAATGAACATGGATAAATTTCAGTTAAATAACATCACAGAGAAGTTCATGCAGCTTGAGCCCATTTATATAAAAAGGTCAAAAACAGGTGAAAGTATTGTTGTCCACTAAGTCATTTTGTAAAAGAAACCAAGTCGCAAAAGAATCCACAGTGTAAGTCTACTTGTGTCAAGTTCAAAATTAGGCACAACTGGACCACAATGTAGAGGGAACAGAAACTTCAAAGGCAAGCAAGCTGGCACCTGGCCGGGCTGACACTGGCCACCTCCAGGCCCCCAGCATTCCGGGTCTTGACCTGGTGATGGCCACGTGAGTGCTCGCTTTATGATGATTCGTTTGCCTTGCCCATTTCATACACTTTAATGTGTGTTTTACATTTTACAATAAAACTGAATTGAAACTGAATTCAGATCCTGGATCTACTACCAACCTGCAGTTTGCTTTAGCCCATTTCTTCATGTATAAAGTAGAAAACTCTTCAGTATACCTCTCGAGTTGAGGGGAGATATCTGGGGTATTTATAAATATATGAAGTCCTCTGCTCACTCTTCTTTCACCCATCTGCCATTACTGACCATACCACATCAGGGGCCTTATTCCTTTGAATCCCCTCCTGGTGTATTCCTGCCAAAGTGGCAGGAATGCTTTCCACACAGGTGGTAAATACAGCGTGGCGGCATCTCCTGCCAGTCTCCCTGGCTAGCCTCTTCCTTCTCTGGGCTTTTAAACTTGGGAAGTTCCAGGGCTGAACTCTGGGCCACCATCTGTCCTCACATTCGTTCCCCAGGCCCACCCCCGCCCCCAGGAGAGCTCACTAGTTCCACAGCTTGGGTACCACTGTCTGCTGATGGCTCCCAGAAAAGCTCTCTCCTGCCTGACCTTTCCACCGCACTCTGGACTCCCATGTCAACCTAGGTTGACCTCTCCATTTGCATGTCCAAGACACACATCAAACTTAACATCCAAAACCGAATACTTGCCTTCTTTCCATACGTAGACTCCTTCTCAGAAAATGGCACCATCACCATCCATCCAACTGTTACAAGAAAAACCTAGGAGTCATCCTTGATTTCCTCTTTCTGCTCACATCCTGAAAATCCAATAGACAATTATCTCATAAAATACATCAGTCCATCCCTTTGTCAGGCCCCACTGCCCCTACCCCAGCACAAGCCACAGACATCTGCTGAGCTCCCTGTTTCTCTATCTGTACCCTTCCCTCCTTTCTCCCCAAAGGTAACTAAAAGGATTTTTGTATACAAGCCATTTTTCCTCTCTTCCCTGCTGAAAGCCCTCCGGTAGCACTTATTTTTTTTTTTTTAATGTTTTATTTATTTCTAGGAGAGAGAGAGAGAGACAGCGTGAGCAGGGGAGGGTCAGAGAGAGAGGGAGTCACGGACTGAAACAGGCTCCAGGCTCTGAGCTGGCAGTCAGCACAGAGCCCGACGCGGGGCTCGAACCCACGAACCGCGAGATCATGACCTAAGCGAAAGTCGGACGCTTAACCGACTAAGCCACCCAGGCGCCCCCTCCGGTAGCACTTATAATCTGTGTTCAACTTATCCTGGCATTCTAGGTCCGTACTGAACTATCCCAGGCCCACCTCCTATCCCCTTCTCCCCTGCTCATGACAGCCCAGCCTCTGTAGGGCTCCTTCAGGTCCATGATGGCTCTTCCTTGTCACTCAGGGCTCAACTCAGATGCCACTCTGTAGAGAAGACTCCCCCCCCGCCCCCAAGAACCATCAGTCACATCACCATGTATGGGTGTGTTGTCATGTTTCGTGTACATTGATCCCGGTTCACCACCCCATCACCAGCACTGAGAAGAGAACCTAGCCCAGAGCAGGTGCTGAACCATTTCACTATCTAAATGTCCATCCCACCAGCCACCAGACAGCATGGTTTTGGTTTGGAATTAGAATTAGCCACCCAGGGGCGCCTGCATGGCTCAGTTGGTTAAGCATCCAACTTCGGCTCAGTTCATGATCTCACAGTTTGTGGGTTTGGGCTCTGCGTCGAGCTCTGTGCTGACAGCTAGCTCAGAGCATGGAGCCTGCTTCAGATTCTGTGTCTCCCTCTCTCTCTGGTCCTCTCCTGCTCAAACTGTCTCTTTTAGAAATAAATTGAATTAAATTAAATTAAAAAAAAGAATTAGCCACCCAGAAAAGAAGGGCATGGTACATCAAAATGATGTCTCCACCCAGGCATTTTTTCCAGGCAGCAGAGTTGGTTAAATGCCTGTACCCAAGATGGTCAGTCACCTGCACAGCAAAGAGTTGCTGCTCTTGCTCTGAGCCCCAGACTCCCGGGCCAGCGGTGTAACCTGATCACACCGGTTCCCTGCAGCATTCAAGGTCTGCCGAGGCAGAGGCAGGCAGGCCAGGGG
Source organism: Proteles cristata cristata (assembly GCA_017311185.1). Classification (NCBI taxonomy): domain Eukaryota; kingdom Metazoa; phylum Chordata; class Mammalia; order Carnivora; family Hyaenidae; genus Proteles; species Proteles cristata. Next base: position 834,377 of record JAESUZ010003977.1, read on the forward strand.
CGGGAATCCTTGCAGAGTGAATGAGAACAACAGGTCCACTGGGCTTGGCTGCTGCTGGGGATCAAACTGAAGGTCAAAGGTCTCAGTGATTGAAAACCAGGGGCATTTGTGATGTGGAGAGGCACGAAAAAGAGCCCAGAGAAAATCATTTTTCCTCCAGTCTACGTCCGTGATCCCCAGGAGTCCATCTTTCAGAACTAGCACAGCCTGGTGAGATGGGAGGAGAGCGGTGGAGACCTTCACTGCAGTCGCCATACTCTGGCTGCGGGCCTCACATACTCCTCTAGCCAGTGGCGGGAGGTGGGGGCACGCGGGGGGGTGTGGCGTGGGCAGGTTGCTTCTTCAGTTGCATTTCTCAGGCAAGAAGGGGCATATCTTATCACATCCACCTCAGGGCTGTATCTTCATTCAGCCCGCCCCCACTGCCCGCCGCCTCCTGCTGTTGGGACCTGAGCTGACCCACGTTTTCTGTCCTGTTTGTGCCGCGCAGCATGCTTGCCTGGGGAGCTGGACGCTGGCGCTCCTGGAACAGAGTAGTAACGCAGCGGGAAGTGTCCTTGGTCTTACACCTGCTTCACATGTCCCTGCACCTGCCTGTGCTCACTCTTCCCCTGACTGGTGGGCAGGAGGCCTCTCACTGGTAGATGACTGGGACAGGCCACCCAGTGGGCAGGCCCTCCCACCCTCGAAGGCCTCTGATTTCTTGGGGGGTGGAGGGCCATCCTTCATTTTCAGCGTGGATGCCTAAGGAGTGTGTAGGTATACCACTTATTCCCTAGAAGCACTTCCTACCCTTCTCTTCTCTTCTTCCATTTTTCACTCCCTCCTTGCGAGCCTGGATCTCAAATAGTTGGTACCAGAAGAGTAATTTGGGTTGAAAAATCAAAAAGATGTCAGAGCCTGTTGTATCTAACCTGGTTCTGAAAGGAAAAGTTAGAAAATCCCTTAGGTTTTGATGCTATTAGCATGTTTTATTAATGAAAGTAAGGAGCTGCTTCCTCTTAAATGGGCCACATAGAGCAGTAGTAGCAGGAAGGGATGATGGCCCCCCCTCCCTCCCCTCCCGGCTTCCCAGCGGACTAGGCCCAGTCAGGCTGGGTCCCCCAGGAGTGCTGGGCACAGGCCAGAAAAGTGCCATTGCACTCGTCAGCTGGTAGTTCTGTTCTGGGACTGTAACCTGCTTAAGGTGCCTGAAATTTCCTGAGGCTCCATTTAAATAGGCCATCTACCTGGGCCACCTTGGAGGAGGGGCCTGCCCCCAACCCCTTGCTCTTCTTGGAGCTTTTGGTCTCTTGATCCTGTTCCAGTTGTCCCAGGTCTGAGGCTGTGTAGTGATGCAGTTAAGGCACACATGGGAAGCAAGAATGCCCCAACGCTCAGCTGTTTTTCATTATTTACAAAGCACCTCTCACAGGCTCACTGCATTGTCAGAGAGATATTGTCATTTTTATTCCTGTTTTACAGAGAAGAAAAATAAGGCACAGAATTTCGGTATCTTACCCAAAGTCAAACAAATCGTAACTATCAGAGCTGCTCTCATCCTCGGCACCTTTCCTGTCTTGGGGCAGGTGGGAGGAGTCGGTGTCCAATAGAAGTTTTGTTCCTGGCCAGCTCTTGGCTGGATCCTGTTAGCAGCTGCAGATGGCCGTGAATGGGGAAATGAGTTGCCAGGCCTGCCTTGATGGCCTTTGTCTGGGCTGCCCTTGAGAATTCAGTTGTGTTCTGCACATGTGCCCCTCTTGGCTGTCTGACTCCTTCCCTAAACCTGAGTTCTGCCAGTATAGCACCCAGCCTGGCTTCACTCTTGATTCTGTCCAGGTCAGCTGGACCTAGCACAGCTTCCAGGAACCTATAAGGCCATTATTCATGCTCAGTGAGCATCCTAATTTAGGTATCACTTCCTCTTTAAAGGAAAATCTAGAAGACAGACCACAAATGCTCAAAGCCATGTACTTCCCCTTTCTTGCCTCCAGGCACTCTCTGACAGGTAGCACTGGGTGATGGCTCATTTGAAACATGCCCTAATTCCACTCTAACCAGGGTTCACCTCTTTTTTTCTGCTGAACTTTGGGGGGCAGCTAGGGCTGTCAGAACACTGATTCCCATCTCAGTCTTCTCCCAGGGTGGATGGACTAAGGTGAGGGGGTGATGGCTGTAGTGTGGCAGAGCCTTTTGGTTGATTTTGGTTAGTGGCCCCCTCTGGAGAGTGACGGGCCACTTGGTGATAGACGGAAGGCGAGCTTGTTCTGTCCCGTGTCTGCTTCCCCACCACAGTCCACCTCGTCTTCTTCCTTTTATCAAAAGGGAGTCCACAGTGTCTGTGGCTTTCCTGTATGCCAGGGAATCTGAAATTCACATTTAACCAGGCATCCTGTATCTCACTCACTGAATCTCATGGCCTGTCCCTGAGGGCTCGTGTCACACCCAGGAGCAGGCCCTACTGCTCTTTCCAGCCATTCCAGCCTCTGGCTGATGGTTTAGATACAGCAGCTTAGTTCCTGATCCCTGACCAGGTGGTAGTTACTAGTCCCTGATAATACCCATTGAGAGAGCTGACTGCTCTTCATGGATCCTTTGTCCTCGGGACCCTGGCAGAAGCTGGCCTCTCAAAATGATGGTGACAACATTAGCTGCCATTTTATTGAGTGCCTGCTCTGCTAGGTATTATGTGTCCACTGTTTCAGTCCACACAGCAGCCCTTTAGAGTAGGAATGATTATCCATATTTCTTTTCTTGGCAGATTAGGAAACAGTTGGCAAAGTTATGTGGTTTCCCCAGAGTCACACAGCTAGCAAGTTGCAGAGTCAGGGTTTGAACTCAGAGCCGCCTCCATCTCGGCAGTAAGGTGTCGGGCTGGTGGCCACAGCACTGGGCTGGAAGGCAGATGGGGTGGACCGCATTTCACAGAGTGCTGCAGGAGGGAAAGCAGGGCCCGGACTCAGCAAAGGAACATAGGCTCCCGAACCTGGTAACATTCTCACCGTAAACATGATGACCTTGTAATGACAGATGCACATTTTACACAGTGCAACAAAAGAAAAATTAGTACTGAGATTCAATTATGTCTCCCATATTCAATGACAGTTTTGCTCTCTCAATAGATTAATTAGCAGCAGAGGACACACCCCCCGCCCCGGGTGAGACACGGCCCACTTCATGGCAAGAAGGTGCATTAAAATGCAGTTGTGTCTCATTAAGCTGCCAGCCAGCCGCTCCTCCTGGGCGGCCGGCTTCTGCCCTGCACCTCCCTTCCAGCCCGTCTGGGAAGCCTTGTCAGCCGAAACTGGCCCCCATTAGGGTGCAGAGCACTGACCTTTTAAGGGGCCCCTGTATGTATGTGGGCAGCTGCGCTCACTCTCATTCCCTTACAGCAACTTCAGGGAGGCCTTCCTGGACCCATTTGGGCAGAGCGCACCAGAGAGGAGCAGGGAAGGAAGGAGGGTGCTGAAGTCAGTGGAGTTCCTTAATTTTTTATTATAATTTTTTTAATGTTTATATTATTTTTATTTTTGAGAGCATGGGTGGGGGAGGGGCAGAAAGAGACGGGGACAGAGGATCTGAAGTGGGCTCTGTGCTGTCAGCAGCAAGCCAAATGTGAGGCTCGAACTCAGGAATCATGAGATCATGACCTGAGCCAAAGTCCGACGCTCAGCCACCTGAGCCACCCAGGCTCCCTGGCAGTAGAACTCCCGTAGAGCAAGCACTCTATGTACCCTCTTGAGCTTCACCGCAGCCCCAGGAAGTAGTTTCCACGAAGACCCTGTTTCTTCTGTTTTCAGATGTGCCTTTTTCCACATTTTGATGTACATATGCACGATGCGTAGCTTCCACCAGCTCAGCACAGCACTAAGACCAGGAAATACGGCATCACTGTGTTGCTGTTGAGAAAAACGAGGCTCCGAGATCTTCAGTCCTTGACCAGTGTGGCTCAGCTAATATATAACAGAGCCACCCGCTGAGCCTTGCTTAACTAAGCTTGTGTTCTTTCCCTAAAACCTTGTTACAAAACTGCCTCAACAGCAGAGCCATGGATAAGTTGTTGCTTTCTCTTTTTCATTTTCCTTTCAATGACATCTGAACCAGAAGCATCTTTGTTTAGACCAAATGCAAGTGGCTTGGATGTTCCTAAGGTAGTCGTGGGTGGTCACTCCGGTAATCTGTTTGTATTCTCTGTAACTGTGTGATCCCGCCGGTCGGTGGACTGTTTATACCTGGGGGATGGGACAGTGCAGGGGCAGCGTTGTTCTCCAGGATTCTGCTGACAAACATTTTATATTTTCTTCTAGGTACATTGAACGGAAGGCTTTTCTAGACCGAGTGGACCACAGGCAGTTTGAAATCGAGCGAGATCTCAGGCTAAGCAAAATGAAACCCTGATGTTATAGGGGGAAATCAGCAGCAGCTTAATCCTGTTTACAATGTGAGCTTCTTGTGCGTCTGTGAAATGTTTCCGGTGTTTCTCATCAGCTGTTTCCCAGCCGGGTCTTTTTTACGTTGAATTCTCTCTTTGTATCTTGACCTCACATGATTTCATTCATTTTACTTTTAAAAGTTTGTCCTTAAAAAATAAAAAATAAAGGTTAGTCCTACAAGAGGCTGGTGAAAAGGAAGGCCCCACTGGCTTTTCCTTGACTCTGCAGTGAAGGCCACAGGGAAAGTCCCAGGCCTGCCTGGGCTGGCCCCGGGGGACAGAGCTGACCAGCCTGGGTATGAATTTCTGGGCCCTTTCTGAAGTCAGCCCTGCCCCAGAGCCCGAGGGAGGGAGGCTCACCTGTGGGGAGCGGGGGGCAGGGCGGGGGAGGCCAGGTCCCTGGGCAGTTTTGTTCTTGTTCTGCTGGTGCTTCTCTCCCGATCTCTTCCCCTTTCCTGAACGGGATTTCTATTTCCCGCTGTAAGGTCAGGCTGAAAATAAGCACAGGCTACTGCTGAATTCGGGAGGGTTTTCTCCTTTCGCTTTTCTCCTCTTCCCAGAGTTCAAATCAGTTTAAGATGTGATCCCATCTCAGTAATTCCTTTTTTTGTTTGTCAAAGAAGACTCCGAAAGACTTTCTTTTGTATACTCCTTTGGAAATTTTAAATTCCAAACTTCATAGTAATAAAGCAGTAAACCCCACAACTTGCTTTTGGGGTGTGTGTGTGTCTGGGCATCCTGAGTAAGGTGGACAGGTTTAGGGGAAGGTAGGGTTCCAAAGACAGGGAGCCAGTGCCTGCCTGGACATCTACCGGATGTGACCTTGGCCACAGCTTGGCTTTCTGAGCCTCCATTTTCTGGTCTGTACATGGTACGAGTAACCCCAGTACCTCATCAGGTTGAGATGAGCTAATGACACACCTGGGGTCCCCCATCCAGTCCTCGAGTAGGTGGTCAGAAGCTCGTGGTAACCAAGGCCTGATCCTCAACACTACATGGTTATGGGGTCCTGGACCTCATTACCCAGAAAGCTTTTTTACTGGCTACATCTGAACCCATTGTCTGTTCATATCCACTCGGATAAAAGACTCTAAAAGTGGTAATACCGCCCTTTGGGCCAGCGTCAGGAACAGGTGAGGCTCAGTTACGGTCCTGCACAGGGACGCATGAGTAAAGGAAAGTCCTTTAAGGTAAGACACGCCAGCGCTTTGGTCAGGGCAAGGACATCCAGTCCTGCAGGAGCCACAGCTGAGACAGATGCACGTCTTGCCGTGTGGCATCTTCTGGGCATCATCACCTTCTGGGTCCTGCTGGCCCCCAGTACTACTCCCTCAAACGGTTTTTTGTCTCGGCCGCCCCACCACTGCCTCAGCAACACATGAGCCAGCTCCTCGTCTGGCTTGAAAAACGACCTGGAACCCTACAAAATAAATGGTGCTGAGCCCATTGTAAGTCAGGGTTTTTCTTTTTTAGCAAATGTTCACACCTTTGAGGCCTAGGAGATTCGAGATTAAGACGGTGGCTGCAAGAACATGCTGGGTTCTTTGCACAGGCGGGCTTGCTTTTCTCACTTTGCCCCAGGGCCGGGAGAGAGAAGTCAGTCGTGTCCGTGAGCACCATAGCCAGTGCGTTGCCCTTCGGTCTGTGCTCCTCTCCCAGCCCTCACACAGGCTTCTCCAGCTGTGCCCTGCCCTGGATAGAAATTACAGCTGCACGAAGGTTGGTTCCTCCTGCTAACTCTTGACCTAGCGAGTCTTCTCTCAGCAGGTGTACTGCGCACATCTAATCTCCACGCGGTGACTTTTTACACATCCATGTGTCTTCTAGAGAGCCCAGGACGCAGCTGGTGGCCAACGTGGCAAGCCAACACCAGGCCCCAGTCATGGGTGGCCACCCCCAGCCACCAGGTTTCAGGAGGTGCTGTGCTCGTCAGAGCCCCACCCCGCCCCTCCCTGTCGACTAGGCAGGCTGCAGCAAGCAGAAGCAGTTGGGTTCTTTTATATCAAAACAGTAAAAGGAAGTTGAGAGAACCCCACTCTCTCCAAGCCGCACGCAAGCCTTCCTGACACACTGCAGCCGTGTGCTTGCACCACATGGGAAATCCCAGGCAGCCAGTCAGAAAGATCGAAAGCCCCTCCAGCCCAGCCCCTGTCGACAGAGTCCAGCAGGCTGCCAGGGACTATATAGCTGCACCATTCTGGTAACAGATGCCCTTCCTCCCGACTTTGTGCATCCTGACTTCAGTGTTCCCAGGCTTTCACATTTCAAGTAGTTTCATTTGCCTTGACTTTAGTCGGCTCCCTCTTGATCTGCATGTAACCCCTTTAAAAGTCTCCTGTATTGGGGCGTCTGGCTGGCTCAGTCGGTAGATTGTGCGACTCTTGATATCAAGGTTGTAAGTTTGAGCCCCAGGTTGGGTGTAGCGATTGCATAAAAATAAAATCTTAAAAAAAATAAAAGCCACTTGTGTTGAACTCAGTTCATATTGATGAAGCAGCTTCCTCTAATACATGTGCACATGTCTGTGTATGTGCACACACGTGTACCCTCAGAGGTTTCGGAGTAGGCTTTCAGTATGTCTCACTGGCCATAGCTGGGTCATCTGACTGCCCCCAGGTGTAGGGGAGGGCAGTGGAAGATGGGGGGTAGATGAGGGATGGGTGATAGGTCAGCAAACCAGCAGTACCCACAACACTCAGTTCTTTGTAATAAACCAACAGGCTTTTCTCCATTTGGTCTTTAAAATTGTCACCAAGGAGTGGGTGGGCTCAGCAATGAAAAGAGATGGGCCATGTGTTGATAAATTGTTGGACCTGGATGAGGAATACATCGAATCTTTCACACTATTTTTATTTGGATTTGAGTTTTTGATAATGAATTGGTGTTTTTTTTTTTTTAAATTGTGCCATAGAGATAGAACTGAGCCATATACAGGAAGTGCCCTGGCTCTTCCAGGACAGAAGGGGCAGCCTCTGGGAGCTCCGCTCCCCACCCTGCAGGTCTGACAGTGGCCAGGAATGCAGTGGTAGGGACCCCTGGTTTAGGAAGAGGTGCTCTCCGCTTCCTAAGATCCTGTGCGTGTTTTAACAACCGGGAAACCCACTTATAGACTATATGTCATCTCCTCTCCCAGGCTTCTCTGACCCGTGTGCTCACATACTATTGTGGATCCCTTCCAAGGGACAGGAGCCGGCCAGCAAGACCGGTGTTTGGGCACGGGCGGGAATAGCTGTTTCTTGTAAGTATAAGCTGGGCCCCGTGACAGGAGCCTTTTCAGCCCTGACCGCCCGCAGCTGGCTGAGTGAGCCTCTGTGGCTCGCCAGGGACCCGGCAGAGGCCTAAGGGGTGAGCGCACGAAGGAAATGCCCAGCCAGTAATGAGCAGGCCCGCATGATTCCGCGGGTGCTGGAATCTGCAGTGGGTGAGCTTGGCGCTCCTGGGGCTGCTTGAGGCAGGCGGAGACCACCTCAGGCCGTCTTAGTCGTCCGTGCTCCAGCCTGAGCCCCATCTGTGCCCTTGGTGGGACCTGCCTTCCCAGCCAGCGGTGCCACCTGTCCCGACTTCTTCTACCTCGCTCTCTGTGGCCTGGGAGTTGCCTCGGCGAATGCCTGGCCTTGGTGAGCCCAGTGAGGCCAGGCTGGGTGGTGGGGCCAACAGAGGTGTTACCATTGTCTGTTGAAAATCTCCTTTTAGGGGCCAGTTAAGTGTCCCCCTTCGGTTCAGGTCATGATACCGCAGTTTGTGAGCCCCGCATCGGGCTCTGTGCTGACAGCTCAGAGCCTGGAGCCTGCTTCGGATTCTGTGTCTCCCTCTCTCTCTGACCCTCCCCCCTCCCTCTCTGTCTGTCTTTCTCTCAAAATAAATTCTTTTTTTAAGCAAAAAAAGAAAACCTCCTTTTTCAATGGCCTGGTTTGGCCCCCAGCAGATACTGTGTAGCCCACAATGTTTCAGAACAAGCCTGCAGTATTTTGTCTAGCTCGTCACATCCACATTTAGTGAAAACTCTTCTGCCCAACCTTCAAAGGAAATGATTTTGCTTTATCCGGGAGTCAGGAATTGTCAAGGAAAACGTGTGTGGGAAGTGGAAAGACTGAGGCGGTGCCAAAAGGCAGCTGGGCAGGGGCGCTGAGCGCCCCCGGGCCATGGCATGAGTGACTAAGGAGACCGGCCCAAGGACACTTCCTGGCTGGGCCACGGAGTCCAGAGAATCCCTGAAAGTTGTTTCCTGGCCTTGCTGTGCCGTCAGTCTCTGTCTTCTCGTCCCAGATGAGTGTGTCAGATTTCCAGGGCATCCGGTGCCTTCCCATTACTGAAAAATCTGCCCCCAGACCGCGGGAGGCCCGAGAAGACCACAAGCTTCCTCCTGCGGTTCTGCTCACCTATTTCCTGAGGAACACGGCGCTCTAGTTCGGAACTGGGCGGAAGGGCTCTGGGGAAGAGGGGACCCATATAGAGCTAAGTACCCTGAGAGCTGTACCCAGCGGGGCTTAGGAGGCCTGGAGGACAAGGGGTGGAGCGGCCCCCCCCAACCCCCCCCCCCGCAGGCCTTCCTCCAGGGCCTTCTGTGGATCCTCCTCGGTTTTCAGAAGAAGAAACTCGCCTGAGGTCACACCGCCAGGCCCCTGTCACCACACCTACATCTGGTGACTGAAGGGCAAGATGGGGGCGGGGAGAGCGAGGCTAAGTGGCCCCTCCTCGCCTTCGGGATCCCAGCTGCTGTTGGAAGATGCAGATTGGAAAGGAGAGAGCGAGGAGACAGAAGAACCAAAGGTGAGGACGCTTGCCGATGGAAAATGGCAGCTGGCTGGCCCAGTGCCAAAAGTGTGTCTGGCGCACACGACAGGTGTGGGCACCCCACCTTGGCCTCTGGTTGTGCGTCACCTTCTGCAGTGGGAGGGGTGCCTCGCTAGACACCCCCACTCCCGCCCCCGGGCCATGTTGAGACAGGCCCCTGCTGGGGGGGGTGCGGGGGTGCGGCTCACACCTAAGCTCTGCCCCAGGGCAGCACTTACCTAGCACTAAGCAAGGTACACCCCGCTGCCCTCTCCTCTGGAGTGCTGCCTGGAGGAGGGACTGGGTCCCCAGATGACAGTTCCTTAGAGTCGAGGGATCGTAAATGCCTCTCACACTGTACCTCCTTCCCTGGGTGTGTGCAGTTCCCACCTCGAACTTTTCTGCAAAGCCATTTTCTCTGCTCTCCTAGAGCAACTTAGATCCCCAAGTACTGTCAGATGCGACCTTTGTGCACGGTTAACTCGGCCACAATAAGGAAATTGAATGTGGAAGTCCAGAAGATTCTTTTCGTTTTTCATGAGCTATTTACCTATTAAAGTTTTTATTTATTTTGAGAGAGAGAGCATGCGAGCAGGGGAGGGGCAGAGAGAGAGAATCCCAAACAGGCTTCGCGTCTTCAGCGCAGACCAACGTGGGGCCCGATCTTACAAACTGAAATCATGACCTGAGCCAAAAAGCCAGAGTCAAACGCTTAACCAACAGAGCTGCCCAGGCACTCCAGTCCAGAAGATTCTGCCCTGCTTCCCGCCACGTGGAATGGCCCAAACTACAGAGACCTTCTCTTAGGGTCTCCTGTCCATGGTCTGCCAGTGAGCTTTCATTGTGTTGTTCCCTCAGAAAGCTGATGAGGTAAACTGTGTGATCTGTGTTTAAGTAAGGTACAAGGCGGCTGCCAGGAGGAGGGGACAGGGAGACATTAACATGGCATAAGGAGAGCACCACCCTAGTCTGACACATTGGGGTTGCCTGTCCGCCTCTAACCTGAAATCAGTGCTACTGTGCCGTGACCCAGGTGGTGTCCCTCTGAGTCTCAAGATTCCTTGTTCAGAAGGTTGCCGAGAAAGGTGAGTAGTCCTGCTCTGCCTACCTCACAGTGGTTTAGTAAAGGAAGTACACACGATCCAAGTGCTAAGTTACTGTAATTGTGCACCTGGCCCCTAGCTCCCCAAGACAGCCAGGCTTATGTGAGTATAAATTAGCACTTTGAGGAACACTCTGGCGATGTCTACCCTGGAGCTGCTCTCAGCCCACGACATAGCAACTTTATTTGTAGGTTGACATCCTGGAGAAGCAGCACAGGGAGGCAGGCTTGTCGGGGACCGTGAAAACCTAGACACCACACAGTGCCCGTCCAGAGAAAGAATCAGGTGTGAAATAGTCACGTGGTGGAATGGCATACAGCAGAGAGCCGAGCGACGAGGGCTGCATGCCTCGGCACGGATGAGCCTCATAGGCAGCGCTGATGCAAAAAGCAACCAGCAGAACTCCTAATGTATGATCCCGATTATACAAGTTCAAAAATGTGAACATGTGGATGTCGTGGATGCCCAAAGCTGCAAATGCACTGAATGTCACTGAATTTTATACTTTAAAATTGTCGGGTTTATGTAAGGTGAATCTCACCTCAAAAGCATATTTTAACTTGCAAAAGATATTATACCGTGGTTCAAAATATGGAGAGTATGTAATTATATATATAACATACGTATAAATGTAATTATATATAATGAATGGGTGATAGACACTAACCTCAGCATAGCAGTTACCTCTCATGGGATAGGGAAGGTTATATGATCAGAGACAGAAAAGGAGTTTCATTTACAGATAATGGTTTTATATCTTGAAATGGGAGGTGAGGACACAGATGTTTCTTAGATTATTCATGATACCTTTATTTTCTAAAGTATTTCAAGACATATTTTCTTAAATAGACAAGGTCACATTAAGAAAAAAATGTTTTAATGTTTATTTTTTTTGAGAGAGACACAGAGTGTGAGCAGGGGAGGGTCAGAGAGAGGGGGAGACACAGAATCCAAAGCAGGTCCAGGCTCTGAGCTGTCAGCACGGAGCCCGACGCAGGGCTCAAACTCACGAACTGTGAGATCGTGACCTGAGCCCAAGTCAGCCACTTCACCGACTGAGCCACCCAGGCGCCCCAGACAAGATCACATTTAAACTTGCACTACCCGGTTCATTTTACAGAGAGATGTCCAATGGATTGGCAGCTCAGGGATGCAGGGTTTGCGGTGATGATGAGCCTACATTCCAGAATGATATTCCCAGATGGCTCCTGGAACATCTCCCCCGAGACCAGTGACTCACTGAGGAGACTAAGAGGTGCCCCCTCAACTTCCCTTTCTCTGAAAAGCAGGGTGGGCAGCTAGGAGGGGAGAGGGGTCTGTGCTTGCACCGTACCCTCGCCCGGCACACCCAGTGGTTGGAGAATGCTGAGTCAGCCTTCCCGTTGCCCACATGGTCTTGCCCAATGCACACAGGACACAAACAGGCCATATGCCAGAAAGCTGCTGCTGTAGGCCTTGACTTGTTAGATAGAAATAAATGGTCCCTGACCCAGATAAATGAGCTTAAAATTTGAAGACACCAGACACTGAGTGGATTTTTTAGTAGAAGATATGGAGCTGTTCATTTTCAAGCTCCACCCAGCATCCTGAGCTGTCCTGGTGGCCCTTGGGCCACAACTGTGACACGGGGCTGCTGTGGGTGCCTGCTGTGAGAGGCATGGGCAGGCTCCTCGGTGTGGACCGTTGCCGCCCAGCTCTCTGGCTTTACCTCTTCTGCCTGACATCTTTGCGCTGCCGTAACCTAAGCCTGTGTGTATTTGAGGCACCAGGACTGACAAATGGAAGACATTTTTTTTTTTTAAATCTGGAAGCTCTTGGGGGCCCTGAGTCTGGGGCAGGGTTGACCCTCTGTGTTCTGGACGCTTCACCAAAATTGCCTCATCTTTACTGTTGTCTTCAGCCGGACCTCACAGTTCTGTCACTGCTCTGCCATGGAGCTCCATTGTGGGAACTTGGATTTTAGACTGTGAGGTCCTCAGACATAAGGAGGGGATTCTGCTCATTCCCAATCACATCCCCCCCAGCCCTCCTACACCAGCAGTGTCTCAGATGACCCATGTGTGTCCTTAGGCGCGCTGTGGACAGCTGGAGCTGGACATTGATGAGAATAAGCATCACTGCACATACCTCTTTTGTCTCTGCAATTCCAGTAGTGTTTTCCACAAAACTGAAAATACCCCATGTGGTGTAATAAAAAATAATGTTTTGGGTGCAGTTCTGGGTTCCTAAAACCCTTGGAATTCGTATGCTCATGGAAGATTCCCTAGATAACTTCAGGATGGGGACTGGTCACCAGCGCAAAACCCCCCCTGCAGCTAGAGGTTTAAAACATTTAGCCCCATCCCCCGGACCTCTGGGGAGGAAGGAGAGGCCAGAGATGGAGTCCATTCAGGCCAGTGATTTAATCGATTGTGCCTATGTTATGAGACCTGGATAAAAACGCCTCAACCAGAAAGTCTGGGGAGCTTCTGAGTCGGGGGACACATCCACGTATCGGGGAGGGTGGTGCACCCCGACTCAACAGGCACACAGGCTCTTGCGCTGTGCCCTTTGGGGCCACCTTCAACCGTTTCACTTGTATCGTTTATAACAAACTATAAGTAGAGCACTTTCCTGAGCCTGTGAGTTCTGGCAAATTATCAAACCTCTTGCGGGTGTTTGTGGGCTGGGCAGGGGTGTGAGTAGTCTGCGCATCCCATTTTCAGCTGGCGTCTGAAGTGGGGGCAGTCCTGTGTGACTGAACCTTGCATCTGGAGGGAGGGCAGGGGGGGTCTGTGCCAACTCTGGGTAGTCAGTGACAGAACTGAATCGGACCGTAGGACAACCAGATGATGTGAGAATTGGTTAGACCCCGTTTTTGCATGTTAACACCAAACATCTACCACAGGTGACCTAGAGGCAGCGTAATCTGGTGAGACTCGCCCATCGGAGAGTGACCTGCATGGGCACATGGCTTGGCCCCCTGCCTCCTCTGCCCCATTTCTTTTTTTTTTTTTTTAAATGTTTTATTTATTTCTAGGAGAGAGAGAGAGAGAGACAGCGTGAGCAGGGGAGGGTCAGAGAGAGAGGGAGTCACAGACTGAAACAGGCTCCAGGCTCTGAGCTGGCAGTCAGCACAGAGCCCGTCGCGGGGCTCGAACCCACGAACTGCGAGATCATGACCTAAGCGAAAGTCGGACGCTCAACCGACTAAGCCACCCAGGCACCCCATCCTCTGCCCCATTTCTGCATCCATAAAACAAAGAGGAAGGATGAACTAATCTCAGGGAGCGAACACGAGGAATCTGCATTTCTGACAAGCAGTCAGGTGGTGCGTTTGCACTCTGAAGTTGGAGAACCTCTGCTCCTTGCCTCCATGCTTATTAAAAATAAAAAAGCCTCCAGCTATGCATTTAGGAGAATTCCACCTTCCTTTATTCTTGCCACTTCAAATAATTCAAACTCCTAAATCCCTGCCGCGTCAGCAGACCGTAACGAGTAAGCCCAGGTTTCTTCGCCACCGTCTGCTGAGACCCACCTGCGGGAACTTTATCCTACTTTGGAAAGTCTTTGGAAGCCCGGCAAAGAACTGAGCGGGAAGCCCCGTGAAGTTATCAGCAACTTGGAGAAGCAGCTGAAGTAAGGCCTGGGGAAGCAAGCAAGAAATTCCCACGACAAAATCCACCCAAGTCCCAACAAACACAGCTGAAGAGGCAGCGCTTTGCTGCCAGGTCGGCAACAGACGGCGCGGCCCACGTGCGCTCACGCCAGCGAAGCTGAGTGTGTCGTGTGCCAGCCAGGTTGCCCTGCAGCTTGGAGAAGACCCAAGCCACCAGCGGCGGAACACTCCTGTCAAAACCAGCCCCGAGAGAGGCAGATTCCCCAGCTCCCACTGGCCCAGCCGGCGCAGGTCTTCCTGCCAATGCGAGCTGGGCCTGCACCAGCCTTTTCCCCTCTCTTCTCCCTTCTGATTATAGAAGGAAGCTGCTCATTGTTGGAAAAGCCGAAAGCAGGAAAATTGAACAGAATTTAAATCTCTCATCATCTGACTAACAGAGAAAACTGCTATCTTCATTTTGGGATGCTTTCAGATGTTTTCCCATGTTTTTACATATTTTTTCGTAAGGCAGATGGAATTATACTAGACCTGTGCGGCTCAACACAGAGCCTACTGACCACACATGGCTATTGATAAATAGGGGCACCTGGGTGGCTCAGTTGGTTAAGCGACCGACTTTGGCTCAGGTCATGATCTGAGTCCATGAGTTCAAGCCCCACGATGGGCTCTATGCTGACAGCACAGAGCCTGGAGCCTGCTTCAGATTCTGTCTCCCTCTCTCTGCCCTTCCCCTGCTCGCCCTCTGTCTCTGTCTGTCTCTCTCTCTCAAAAATAAATATTTTTTTAAAAACTTCTCTTACCTTTTAAAAAAATGTTATGTCTTTATTTCATTTTGAGAGACAGAGATAGAGAGCGAGCGGGAGAGGGGCAGAGAGAGAGGGAGACACAGAATCTGAAGCAGCTCCAGGCTCTGAGCTGTCAGCACAGAGCCCAACGTGTGGCTCGAACCCACAGACTGTGAGATCATAACCTGAGCTGAAGTCAGACACTTAACCAACTGAGCCACCCAGGCACCCCAAAAATAAATAAATGTTTTTAAAACTTAAATAAACAAAATGAAAATTAATTTTAAAATTTTTAAGTAGACTCCACTCCCAAAGTGAGGCTTGAACTCACAACCCTAAGATCTGGAGTTGCATGCTCTACGGACTGAGCCACTCAAGTGCCCCTAAATTTAAATTTTAAATTCATTAGAATTCAAAATTGAAAAAAAAGAATTCAAAATTCAGTTTCTTAGGCACCCAGCCAAACATTTCAAGTGCTTAGTAGTCACATGGGACCAGGGGCTACAACATTGGACAGTATGGACACCCAACATTTCCATCATCACAGGATTCTTTCGGATTGAATGGCTATATGCAATTTCGTATTCTCCTTTGTTTAACCTGTGGTACGTACCGTGAACGTTTCCCCCATTGACTCAAACATTCTTTGAGAAAACGATTTTAACGGCTGTAAAAAACGCTATTACGTGGTTGTGCCATAATTTATTAATACTGTTGGTCACTGAGGCTCCCCACTTTCTGTTGTTGTAAATAATGCCATGATGAACTTCCTTGTCCTTAGATCTTGATCTGTATCCTTGTTTATTTCTACACCACTTCTACAAGTAAAGTTATCAGGGAAGGCACACATTTTCAAAGCCTTGAAATATGATGTCCATGTGATGACCTCCCAGAAAGTCTCCCTCCTCTCTCCAGCAGGGTGGTTGTGCTCCTCTCTTCCTGTGCAAACCCTCTGAGACCATAAGATTCAAAGCACCCTGCCTGCCTATCTCTGAGCATGGAGCCCAGGGCTTTGGGTGAAATGTGTCTGGAACTAGGAGGAGAAAGTCCGTACGTGGAGAAGACTGGACTAGGTCATGCCTGAGTGCCAGAACCTTCTGTGGTACCAGCTCAGCCCAGCCCAGCTCTGTCTCTGGAAGACGCATTTGAACATGGCAGGCATGATGGTTGATTTTATGAGTCAACCAACCAGCCTGGGCTAAAGAATGCCAAGATAGCTGCTAGTACAGGCCTGTAAGGGCTTTTCTGGGGGAGATTAGCATTTGAATAGGTAGACTGAGTAAAGGTCATTGTCACCAGTGTGGGTGGCCTTGCTTCATCCAATCCACGGGGGGTCTGGATAGACCGAAAGGTGGAGGAAGGCAAATTTGTACTCTCTTTGAGCTCAGACATCCTTCTCCCATCCATCAATGCTCCTGGGTCTTGGAGCCTTTGGACTTGGACTGAGACATACACGGCCAACTCCCCCTGGGTCTCCAGCCCACAGACGCTGAACATGGAACCTGACAGTCTCTCTGTCCCCTAGTGCTGCCTCTCCTCTGGAGAACTCCGCTAACGTACCAAGAATATGCCTCAGGACCTCATTCATCATAAGCCTGCTTTGTGGCACATTCATCTGTGAGTTGCTCTGAACACTTTCTGAATCTAGTTCGCCTCTCACCTCTCAGGGCAATTGTGTTCTGTGCAGTTAAGAGGCGGGTCTTGAGGCCCCTGAGTTGCTCAGTTGGTAAAGCATCCAACTCGTGATCTCAGCTCAGGTCATGGTCTCATAATTCATGAGTTCAAGCCCCACATCTGTGCCATCAGAACAGAGCCTCTTTAGGACTCTGTATCTCCTTCCCCTGCCCCTCCCCCATTTGTTCTTTCTTTCTCTCTCTCTCAAAATAACTTAAAAAAAAAAAAAAAGAGGTGGACCTTTAAGGCGTGCCTGGTGGACTCAGTCAGTAGAGTATGCAACTCTTGATCTCAGAGTCATGATTTCAAGCCCCATGTTGAATGTAGAGCTTACTTTAAAAAAAAAATGGGGAGGGGGGTGCCGAGGGCAGCACCTGGATGGCCCAGTTGATTAAGCATCTGACTTTGGCTCAGGTCATAATCTCATGGTTTGTGAGTTCAAGCCCCACATGAGGCTCTGTACTGACAGTTTAGAGTCTGGAGCCTACTTCAGATTCTTGTCTCTCCCTTTTTCTCTGCCCCTCCCCTGCTCAAACTCTGTCTCTCTCTGTCTCAAAAATAAATTGAAAAGACATGAGGTAGGGCTTTACTACACTTCTCCCACACTTTCCCAGCAGTTCTGAGGTTTGGTCAACTAGTCCAAGTTTGCTTTAAACTCCCAGCAGCACAACCTCTGATCTCACTCCCTATCTTTACCTTCCCAAACTAAGGCTCCCCCTTCTTTTTTTTAAGGCATTATTTATTATTATTATTTTTAAGTAGGCTCCAGGCCCAGTGCAGAGCCCAACACGGAACCCAACATGGGGCTTGAACTCACAACCACCCTGAGATCAAGACCTGAGCTGAGATGATCACGAGTCAGATGCTCACCTAACTGAGCCACCCACGCACCCCCTCCCCCCTTTCAATGGTTTGCCTGCCCCCCTTCTCATTTCAGCCCCTCTCGGTGTGTTCTCAGGTCTACCACATCCATCCTGACCTGGGACCGCCAGACCCGTACAAAGGACTCCAGATTTGGGTCCACGCCCCAAGCATCAGTTCTGGCACCATTGTTTCTCTTTTAATTTTGGCTGCTTCATACAGCCTCACTTTTGCTGTCTGTCAGATGGGGGTCTCTCTTGACAATTACGAAGCAGAGCAGGCTGGGCTTGTGGCAATGGCCTCATTCAGTGCATCCTTGGACGAGAGGGAGCCGGTGAGGCCGGGGCCGTGGGAGCGGCGGAGCTGGCCCGGGCTCCTGGCGTGCAGATGGCGAGCTGGTCTGCTGCCAGCAAGACCCCAGGCCCCCAGGATGGGCGGGGTTAGGGCTACCCCAGGCCTCAGGGCTGCCGAAGGCTCCTTCCCTGGAGATGGGCATCCAGTTTATCTGGAAGGAAACCATTTAAAAGCAACCCAAAGGCACGTTCATCTCAAGAGTCTGAGATGCCAGCTGCAAGGACGATGGCCCAGGACATGCACCGTTCTCAGGCAGCTGCCCTGGCTTCTCTCCCAGCAGAGTCATGGCAGAGAGGCTGCCAGCTGGGCCACGGGCTGCTGTGTCCTTGTTCCCTAGTCAACCAGGACTCCCTTCCCCCCACGTCCAGGTTTCCAGCAGGATTCAGGAGCCCAGGAGGAGCCCTGGCCTGATACCTTAAAATACCCTGAGAGGTTGTTAAACAAGGGAGGAAGACACATCATTCTAAGGAGACAGAAGTGGACCCCCCAAATGGCTGGACCCAGGTGTCCCCAACACTCTCTCTGACTCCTCTCCCCCACCCCCCCCCATGTGACTGGCCCAGGTGGGACATTAGAGCACAGTGGAGCTGGGGTCCGGATCCAGGCCTCCCCACTGGGGCTCTGCTTTCAGACACCTTACTCTGTCCCCAGAACAGGTGGGGCTCAGCCTGCTGGACCCTGGAGGGGAGCCTCTCTCCACACTGGCGTTGCTGCCCACAGAGGCCCTCCACGAACTCTTGCTCATCCTTCAAGCTCCTGTTTGAGTGCTTCCTCCTCCAGGAAGCCTGCGTGGCCCCACACAGGCCAGGAGAACAGAGCCCAGTTCTTCTCCACCGGGGTCTGTCTCCATGTCTCCGGGTCCAGCCTGACATGTCCCTCAGTAAGCATCCCTCCATCCCACTCAGAAGGGCTGTCATGTGGGTGATATAGAGCCTTATCTTTCTGGAACCTTCCATCAGACATTCCTCTCATCAAACATTGAGCCCAAGGGCCTCCTATGAAGAACTTGCCCTTGCCAGAAGTTATCCTGGAGGCCAAAACTTGCACCAGCCTCCAACATCTTGGTTTTTCCCCCTCAGCCTCCACCATCTTTATTAGCCTCCCTTCCACTTGGGACCCATTGGTAAATGCAAAGGCCTCCTTCAGGGCCTGTGGGGCGACTGCTGCCTCAGAGGAGCAGGAGAACTAGAAAGCTCTGCGCCAGGAGAGGCAAGCTGGGGGGCGGCGGGTGGACAGACAAGTCAGGGACTCTGACAGCAACATTTAGCGGATGCCTCCATGCTGAGTGCCCCAGGCGCCCGATACACCCTAGACCCCAGTCTCCCAGGGCCTTTGAACAGGGGCCACCGCACTGCACAAGCCTGGGGCGGGGGTGGGGGGGTGGGGGGGACGTTCTCCCAGGATGAAACAGAGGGGGGCTCCTGTAGCTGCGGGCTGGTTTGCTGCATTATTGAGCTCCGTTTGACAGAGGGGATGAAAACGTGCCTGGAGTGTAAATACAGTGCTGAAGTTCACAAGACAGGGCCAGAAACCGGGCCAGCCTGGCACCCGGACCCGCCGCCCTGCCCTGCCACTCGAGGCCAAAGGTGACAGGGAGGCTGGGTTCTTGCCAAAGTGCAGAGCTCACTCCCTGCCCTG
Organism: Proteles cristata cristata; assembly: GCA_017311185.1. Classification (NCBI taxonomy): domain Eukaryota; kingdom Metazoa; phylum Chordata; class Mammalia; order Carnivora; family Hyaenidae; genus Proteles; species Proteles cristata. The sequence continues at coordinate 853,574 of JAESUZ010003977.1, forward strand.
AGTTCTTTCCTGATTCCCCAAGGGTCAGCCGAGCTCCCAGGGAGCAGGGAGACTTTGCCAGTGCCCCTGGGCAGACCCTCGGCCTCCTGGCGGCGGAGCAGCGATGGGGGAGGGGGCCTGGCGCCCCTGCCTTGCTGAGAACCTACCTGCTGCCCTGGGGACTCGCACTGGTGACCTCAGTGTGGCAACAGCTCTTTCGGGCTCTTTAATAATTTAGGGAATGTATACTGCTCAGCCAGCCGCCTCAGCCCTGGATTCAGAAACACAATGCCCTGGGGATTGTTTTCAGTGGAGAGTGAAATTCCACTTGTCACAGTCACCGAGGACTCGAGCCTGTTCCCGGAAGGGGCGCTCTCTGGGTGTTTACAAACATCCTAGAAGACCAGGAGGCCAGTGGCCAGGGCCTGGGAGCTGAGGTGGGAGCCCAGGGCTCTGCCTGGCTCAGGGGGCCATTCAGGGGCCCTTGGCAAGTCCCTTCCACCTCCTACTTGCTGGGGGAGGGGAGATGGAGGTGGCGGGGCCTCAGGATCCCTGAGTGGGGGTAGGGTGGGGGGAGGGGGGGCTTATTCTGCTTCCTGTTTGGTTTCATCTCCTCCCCAGCCTCACTTGGTGTCTGCCCCCGGGGTGTCAGGCCCCAGAATGTCCTTGGGAACCCACACAGGGTGGCTTGCACTTCCTAGGACTTGGCAATTACATTTTCTTGGAAGAAAGAAATTACCCAAGAACAGGCAAACTCATAAACACCAAAGGTAGAATGCTGGTTGGTGGTTGCCAGAGGTTGAGGAAAGGAGGACTTCTGTTTGGATGAGAAATTTCTAGAAATGGAGAACAATATGTTTGCAATGACATTTTGAATGAACTTCATGCCACTGAATTGTACACTTAAAAATAGTTAAAACAGGGGGCACCTTTCCACCTCAGTTGGAAGAGCATGAGACTCTTTTTTTTTTTTTTTAATGTTTATTTTTCAGAGAGAAGTTGGGGAGGGGCAGAGAGAGGGAGACACAAAATCCGAAGCAGGCTTCAGGCACTGAGCTGTTAGCACAGAGCCCAATGCAGGGCTCGAACTCACGAACCGTGAGACCATGACCTGAGCTGAAGTCAGACGCTGAACTGACTGAGCCGCCCAGGCACCCCAAGTGTATGAGACTATGGATTTCAGGGTCATGAGTTCGAGTCCCACACTGGAGCGTAGAGATAAATAAATAAATAAACTTTTAAAAACAAGTTAAAACGGTAAATTTCATGTTATGTAAGCTTGACCACAATTTAAAATTTTTATTTAAGTTTCTTTGTTTATTTTGAGAGAGAGAAAAAGAGAGAGAAGCAGCAGGAGAGGGAAAGAGAGGGAGAGAGAGGATCTGAAGTGGGTTCTGTACTGACAGCAGAGAGCCCCATGCAAGGCTCAAACACATGAACTGTGAGATTATGACCTGAACCGATGTCAGACAATCAACTGAGCCACCTAGGCACCTCTGTTTCACCACAATTTTAAGAGGTGTATACTGAAAAAAAATACACAAGTAATGAATGTTCATTTGAGAAACCCTGGAAAATAGAGAAAATAATTTTAGTTACACCAAAACCCCATTTCCTCCTCCCAAAACAAATTAGTCTTCTGTGAAATTCCAATCCGTTAAGACAGAAGAAGCATTTATTATCCAGAATAGTACCAACCACCCAGCAGGCCCTCCCTAAATATTACACGTAGTGATCAAAATCTCGCCCCCACCCCAAGATGATCACAGCTTACACTGTGCTATCTAACCTTCCATATTTTTCCCAGTGCAAATATATGACATAAATGTAAACACATGGATTTTCATGATATTAGGACATACCCATGCTTATCTGGAAGCCTATTTTTCTTCACTTTACAGTGGATTGTAGGGGTGCCTGGCTGGTTCAGTCGGTAGTACATGCGACTCCTGATCCCCGGGTTGGGGTCTGAGTCCCACGGTGGGTACAGAGATTACTTAAAAACAAAATCTTTAAAACAAAGCAAAACAATACATTATGAACATATTTCCATGTCACTCTATCATTTGTGGTGATGGCCGGGATTGGATTCTATCGTGCTAATATTCCATATGTTTAACTGCTGCCCATTATTGGCCATGTAAGTTGTTCCCATGTTTTCCTGATAATAAGGAAAACTGCAAGCCACATCCTTGTATGTATATCTTTAGCCACTCTCTGAGTGCATTTTTTAAGATAAATTCCTAGAATTTCTGGGTCAAAGGGTCCCTGCCTGTTCGAGTTTTTTGCCTCATCTTCCCAGACAGCATGCAGGAGCCACATGTCATGTACAGCTATTCCCACGAACAGGAAGAGATGCCCTTGAGCTGAGTAAGAGGACTCCTGCCCTGGCCTGACTCAGCCACTCAGCATTCAGGCCATGGGGACCAGCTGGGGGGGCAGTTTGGGGGCCCAGGGAGTCCCACTGCCATACACATCTGAGTCCCTGCAATCTATGATTAGGTTACATTCCACGGCAAACGGTGCTGTGCAGCTGTGATTAAATTAAGGGTCTTAGGATGGGTAGGCTATCGTGGATTACCTAAGCAGACCCCTGGTAGTCAAGAGGTTCTTGTAAGAGGAACTCAGGAAGGCCAGAGTCCGAGAAGACGTAATGACATAAGCAGAGTTTGGAGTGATGTGCGGCTCCAAGCCAACGGATGCAGGCAGCCTCTAGAAACTGAAAGAGTCGGGGCGCCTGGGTGGCTTAGTCGGTTAAGTGTCCGACTTTCGCTTAGGTCATAATCTCGCGGTTCGTGGGTTCACGCCCTGGGTTGGACTCTGTGCTCACTGCCAGCTCAGAGCCTGGAGACTGTTTCAGTCTGTGACTCCCTCTCTCTCTGACCCTCCCCTGCTCACGCTGTCTCTCTCTCTCCTAGAAATAAATAAAACATTAAAAAAAAAAAAAAAAAGAAACTGAGTCAAGGGAAGGTATCCTCTCCTCGAGCCTCCAGAAGGAACGTAAACCTACCAATCCGTTTTGAACTTTGAACCTCCAGAATTGTACGATAATAAGTCCATGTTGTTTTAAGCCACTGAGTTTGTAGTGATTTGTTTGGCATGAATACGAAACGAATGCATCTATCTTCCTCTTGCCACCAGGTCCTGAAACCCCATTGTCTAGGGCATGATGGCTTCCTCTGCACCCAGTAGCCTGATGAGCTGCACTCCTGACCAGCTGCCTCCCAGGCAGAGCATACCGAAGGCTCTGTGAATGGCGGACAGACAAGGAAGTGCTGTGCCCCAGCCACTAGGGCCCATCCTTGCCCAGACTGTGAAATCACCCACACTGGGCTTACTTACGGTTATGGGATAAGTTGGAAGTGGTGCAAGGATTGAACCCCAAGGTCAGTGGGCTCCCCATCCACTTCCCTAAGCTGAGCATCTCTTTCTGTGCCAGTCTGACCCGCCTTCCCGGGGAGAGGCAGTCATTCATTCACACATTAGAGTAAGACAGGACGTCTAGCTGGGTACTTCCCCACCCGTCGATGTGGTGTTACTGCAGAGTAATAGAATTCCACTCTTCAGTTGAAAGCCAGGCTTAGGGTGGTAGTTCCTGTTCTATTTATTTATTTATTTATACATGTTTTATTATTTATTTTTGAGAGAGAGACAGAGCACGAGCGGGGGAGGGGCAGAGAGAGAAGGACACACAGAATCGGAAGCAGGATCCAGCCTCTGAGCTGTCAGCGCAGAGCCTGACACAGAGCTCGAACTCACAAACCATGAGATTGTGACCTGAGCTGAAGTTAGATGCTTAACTGACTGAGCCACCCAGGCGCCCCAAGGTAGTTTCTGTTCTCATCTGCTCCAGAGCTCACAGGGTCCCGCTGGCCACCCTCAACCCTAAAATCTTCTTCTAGATCTTGAAACAAGCTCAGTGCTTACGCTCCATAGGGAGCTGCTTACCCACGCCTGGCTCATGCATGTGGCAGTGATGGTCCCTGCTATTTATTTATTTATTTATGTATTTATTTATTTATTTAATGTTTTATTTATTTCTAGGAGAGAGAGAGAGAGACAGCGTGAGCAGGGGAGGGTCAGAGAGAGAGGGAGTCACAGATTGAAACAGGCTCCAGGCTCTGAGCCGGCAGTCAGCACAGAGCCCGACGCGGGGCTCAAACCCACGAACCGTGAGATCATGACCTAAGCGAAAGTTGGACGCTTAACCGACTAAGCCACCCAGGCGCCCCGGTCCCTGCTATTTAAAAAGCAAGGGTTTTGTGCCAGGTCCAATGCCCCAAACTTCACCTTGTTACCATGTGGTGAGTATGGCATTTTACCTCTGACATCTTCTTAAAAGTCCATACCACCAGTCTAACCCTGAGAAAAACACCTGGCAAATCCCAGTTGAGGGGCATTCCATGAAATCCCTTACAAGTACTCATCAAAACTAGCAGGGTCATCAAAAGCAAGGCAAGTCTGAGAAATGGTCACAGCCTGGAGGAGACTCAGGAGACCTGATAACTAAATGTAATGCGGGATTCTCAGTGGGATGTTGGAACAGGAAAAGGAAAGGGACAGACGGGAAAGACTAAGGCAGTCTGAACAGAGGGTGCACATTAGCTAATAAGGACATATCAATGGTGACCAATGCACAGGCGCCCACAGAGGCTCTCTGTGCTCTCCTCGGCTGGCAGTCCCTCTGTTAGAGAGGTCCCTGGTTGGGGCGCCTGGGTGGCTTAGTCGGTTAAGCGTCCGACTTTCGCTTAGGTCATGATCTCACGGTTCGTGGGTTCGAGCCCCGTGTCAGGCTCTGTGCTGACTCCCAGCTCAGAGCCTGGAGCCTGTTTCAGTCTGTGACTCCCTCTCTCTCTGACCCTCCCCCTGCTCACGCTGTCTGTCTCTCTCCTTGAAATAAATAAAAATATTAAAAAAAAAAAAAAGAGAGGTCCCTGGTTACCCTGAGTGGGGGTGGGGAGAAGGAGCCACCTTGCAGGCCCTGACCTTGTAGACGCAGCAAGGCTCAGGGGACAGAGAGCTGGGTGTCCTGAAAGCTGGGTATGAAGCTGTGTCTGCCCAGATTTACTCTGCTGCCATGTCCAAATTCCCTTCCCTCCCAGTCTCAGGAACAATAACTCCTGTCTCCCTGGGGCCCTGGTCAGCCCTGCAGGGTGGGGGTGGGGGGTCTTCTCGGGGTCTGGCAACTGCTCGGGCAGCCCAGCTGTTGCTTCTGGTGTGAACTGCCAGGCGGGGGGCCCCCAGAGCCTGTCCTCTGCAGCACTGAGTCATCCTGGGATCATTTTCCTGCTGGGGAATGGGGGTGCAGGGAGATGCAGTGAAGGATGCGACACTGTAACCCAAGTGCTGGGTCTCTGCCTTGGCGTAAGTGAGGGTCTGGCCAGGGATCCCTCCCTGAGTTAGTGGCTCCCTCCCTGAGCCAGCAGCTGTAAGCCATTGTTGGCGGCCAGCTAGAGGCAAGGACTAGATGGTCTGGAGGTCATGACCCCAGCTGCACCCCTCCCCTGGGTTTCCCCATACTCACGTGGAGGGGTCTTTCCCCACTGCTCACCCCGTTCTGGCCTGGGCACCTAGAGAAAGAGCTGATGGGACAGGGCACAGAAAGAGGGGTGGGTGGGTAAGGAGAATGGGAGTGGGAGAGAAGGAAGGAAGGGGAGCTTGGGCTCGAGGAGGAAGGCTCAGCGAGGAGGGAGCCGGGGGCGGGGGAGGGCCCCTCAGACAGCGGGCGCGTGTGGCTGGAAGCCCGGGCGCCAGGCTGAGCGGCTGCTCCCAGCTCAGGAGCCCCGGTGCCAGCTGGACGCTGGCGGGTGGGCACGGGCAGGGCTCCCCGCCAGATGCACACAGAGCGCCCTTTGAGGAGGTGGCAGCTGTCGGCCTAGACCCCTCTCTGCTTGCTGTGGCCCTGCCTGCTCCCTGCAGTAATGCCTTGCGGAGCGCTGGGCTGCAGAAACGGAGGTGGGTATGTAACTGGCAAACCCCATTCAAGGGGGGGAGGGGGGGGAGACGTGCTTAGGCGACCCGGAAGGGACCCCTGCTCCTCAGTCCTGGCATCAGGACCTGGGCCTCAGAGCAGGCCTCAACCTCGCCCTTTCTTGCACCTCTAGTACCCCTCTCCTTGCTGGTGGCCACTGCCAGGAGTCTCTCCCGGATCGTCCTAGAGAAAGACAAGGCAGCCCCACCTCTTGGGGAAGAAGGCTGGAAAGCCTCCTAAGCCCCAGTGGACGGCCTGCTAATGGCGGATTTTGCAGCCTGGGGAGCTGGGGGCCTATCTGAGTCTCTGAGGAAGCTCACCTCACCTGTTCCCTCATCCTCCATCTGTTCAATCATCTCAGGACTCGCGCCACTGCACACCTGGCAGACAAAAGAAGTGCCCACGGATTTTTCGATTTATTGGTGGCCCAGGTCTCCGCCAGGCCATGAGCCACATCTACTGACAGCCAGCCTGCCTCATGAAGCCAGTTCTCCCTTTGCTCCCCGGACTGGCCCGGGCCCCCCAGAGCCTTGGTCTGGGGGCTCACTCATCCTTCCTGGGCAGTAGCAGCCCTTTCCTGGGTGCAGCTCTGCCCAGGGAGGGTCCCCAGGGAGCTGGGACAGCTGTAGCGGCGGCTGGCAGACCAAAGTGGTCAGACTGCTCGTTCTGCTTTCTGGTAGCTGAGGGATCTCAGAGCCTCAGTTTATGAGATGGAACATGAGCCAGCAAGGCCCACCTGACAGCGGGTGGGGAATCAGGGTGCACACGTATGTGCCCACTCCCTGTGGACACCATGTCAGATAGGGAAGAGCTGAAGAAATTGGGGATGTCTGACCCTGGGGAAGAAAGGCCGGGGCCACGAACGCCCGTCTTGCAGTGTCTGAGGCTGGCCCCTGGCGCAGGGCGGCCCGGCTGCGGGTGGCCCTTGAGTGGGGGTCACGGGGAGGATCCTCCCTAAGGCCAGTCCAGCTCTGCCGGACACCGGGACAGCCGACAGCGCGCCAGGCTGTTCCCAGGCTGTCGGGAGCTCCCGGTCACCAGGGAGGGGCAGGGGGAGTGCAGAGCCGCAGGAGGAGGTCCGAGCTGCGCGGCGTGGGGGTGCCCGCGCCTCTGGGCTTCCAGCCGGGGCAGCGGGGATCTAGGAGCCCCGCGAGGCTGACCTGCAATCGCCTTCAGACACGGGGACTGGGAGCCGCGCCAGACCGCAGGGCAGGCGCCCAGCATCCCTGGCTGGGCAACGTAGGGGGTGGAGGCTCTGGTCTCCAGAAGCGGGTGGGCGAACAGGAGATGGTAGGAATCGAGGTGGCCCTCGAAGGATGGGTAAGGGGTGGAGACCGAGCCTCCTCGCCACGTTGGGCCGACAGAAAAATGCCACGGTCCGGGGTCCTCGCCTTTAACGCGGCCCCCGGGGAGGAGACGGGAGGGGGAGGGGCGGCGCGGGGCGGCGCATGCGCGGGGCGGGCTGGAGCCGCCGGACCGTCCGGCCGCCGGGAGCGCGCAGGAGCCCGCGGGGAGCCCCGAGACCGCCGGGACCCCGCTCTGGGGGCTCTGAGCGGCGCGGCGGACCGGAGCCCCCAGCCTGCTGCCGCCGCTGCCCGCCCGGGCCCCGGGGGCGGCGGTCAAGATGTCCGTGCCGGTGAGTACCGACCGCCGGCCGGGACCCCGGGTCTGCTGCCCCGGGCCGGGCCTGAGACCTCGCGCCGCCCGCTGCAGGCCTAATGCCGCGGGGACTCCGGGGCTGGGGTGGGGAGGGGGTCACCCCACCCGGGCCTGCCTGGGCCGGGCATGGGGGTTCTCGTGGGGGCGTCTCCCCCAAGCCGGCCTCTTCCCCTGCCTTTCTTTCCATTCTCGCCCAGAAGCCGGCTCGGTCCGGGTTTTGTGCTGTCCCCTCCGGGAGCCCCCCAGTACCGCTGGGTTGGCAGGGCCCTTTGTTGGCCCCGGGACTCCCCTGGGCGGGCCAGGCAGGAGCCTGTGCTGCCCTCCAGTACCCTGCTCCCCATCAGAATGGCCAGGCCTAGTGGGGACAGTTCTGTGCCGCTCGCCCGGAACCCTCCCCCGCTCCAGAGTAGCTGGGCCGGGTGAGGCGGGGAGGTCTGTGTCGCCCCCAGGAAACTACCTGGGATAGCAGCCCTTTTGTGCTCCAGGGTCCTCACCAGGATGGCCAGGGCCGGGGCAGAATGTTCATCTCTCTCGGGACAGCCCCCCAACCCCCCAGGACTGCTTGGCGGGGTGCGGATCTCTGCCTACCCCCCAGAAAGGCTGATGCATTCACTTTAATGGGAAGTTTTCCCTGGGTGCCCGGCCGGCCCCTTCTACCCTACTAGCCATGGGGGCTTCTCTTCTTGCCTGACACCACCTCTTCCTTGGCCCTGCAGGACGGCTTGCGCAGCTCCCAGCCGTCATGACTCCACACTTAGGCCCGCATCTGGGGGCAGCTGGGCCCCGAGTGATCCTGGCCACCCCCAGCCACCAGGCCTCAGGTGCAGGCCCCAGCCCGCTTTGCAGATGGACAGACTGAGGTAGGGGCCGGCATCCCGCGGCCTGCCCGGAAGGGGCGCCATCTGCAGGCTGGAAAGCTGTGACTTCCAGCCATTGTTTCTGGGCTGACTTAGGGGCTTTTCCCTCTGGCAGGAAGGGGTGGTGGGCCAGAGCGCCTGTCCACCTGGCCTTCTTTCTGGGACTGCGCCTCGCTCTCACCCCGCTCTTAGAGTGAAGCAGACAGTAGGGGCTTCCTGGCAGGGCAGTGGCCTCTTAATTGACCACCATGGGGTGTGTGGAGATTACTGGAGAAGTGCTGTGTAAGTGCAAAGCGTTGTTATTATGGAATTAGAGCTCCCAGCTCCTGCCGCCTCCAGAGCGGTAATCCAGAGTTACTGAGGAAAAAAGTAAGGCTTCCAGATTGTGCTGATGTGGCCCCTCCCCACCCCTTCGCCACACCTGTTCTGGTTCAGAGCATAATTGCCTTATCTTTAGAAAGAAAGAAAACCGAAAAGACCTGTCAAGCCCTTCTCTCCTGCTCTGCTGCTGCAAAGCTCTGGATCTTTCCTGACCCAAGGCGTCAAGGGACCCGCCCAGACCCTGTGGGCACTAGCCCTAGGGGAAGTGGGCCTTCCGAGCCTGCTTGAGGGCCTGGGTCTTCAGGGCAACAGTGAACAGGGAATGTGTCTTAGGCCACATCTGTAACAAGAGAGGTGGGGGCGGGGGGGATGTTGGGAGTGTGGCTTGGACAGTCAGGCACTGCTGGGGACACCTGCTGTAAAGACCTGAAGCCAAGGTCCGCTGTCCACACCCCCGCCAGCTCCCAGTCACTCCCACCCACTCCTGCCTATAGCCACAGCCCTCGAGGATTCTGCAGGAGGTGGACAGGGGTCTCACCATCTGCCTCCTGGTGGCCGGGCCGGCCCATCACCCCGGCTCTCTCCTGGGGCCCTGGGCAGTGTAAGAGCTGGCGGGGCTGGGAGCAGAAGTTGATTTTGGGAGCAGCTGTGAAATGTTCAGAAAATTGCTTTCATGTGCCTGTGAGCGGTGAGGCCCCTCAGAGCCTTCCAGGCCGAGCTGCCTCCTTAGCCCTGCTCTTGGAACCCAGAATGGTGACTGCCTGTGTGGGATTCGTGGACGCGTTTGGGTTTTAAGCACACCCGTTCATTTGGGCAGGCTTTTCCTGGATGGGGCTGACGCAGGCACTTTGGCCCATAGAAATTACAAGATGCTGCAGAACGGGATGAGGGGTGGTGGCAGGAGAGAAGAGGTTGAGGGGGCCCAGGTTGAGCCAGGAGCGACTTCCTCTTAGATCAGGGGACCGTCCAGGGATTAGCTGGTCTCACTGACATTTGGCCCACAGGGCCTCTGGGGCCTAGAGATGGGAGGGCACCCGGGTTATCCTGGGTCCCTGCTCAGTGCTCCTGCTTCCCTGAGCTGAGGGGAGTGCTCACACAGCACCAGGAGATTTACTTCCTGGATATTCTCTGACATTGGCCTTGTTGGCATGGCCATCTGGCACCCCAGGCCTGTCTCTTCCCGCTGGCCCGGCAGAAAGCGTTTGAAAGGAAAATGGCTGTGCCACCCACCTGAGACCCCTGGTGGGCACTGGTATGATTCCTGTTTAGGAGTGACGAGAGGCTGGCTGCCCCCTGGCACTGTCCCTGATGTCTCTTCCTGCCACTTGGTTCCTGTCTGTGAGATGGATGCTATCATTCTAGCCGCTCTGCTCCTTTTTATTTATTTATTTTATTCATTTTAATTTAATTATTTTTTAAATGTTTTATTTATTATTTTTGAGAGATAGAGAGTAGGGAGGGGCAGAGAGAGAGGGAGGTACAGAATCGGAAGCAGGCTCTAGGCTCGCAGCTGTCAGCACAGAGCCCGACGCTAGGCTCCAACTCATGAACCACAAGATCGTGACCTGAGCCAAAGTTGGACACTTAACCAGCTGAGCCATGCAGGTGCCCCAGAAGTACTATTATCTTTCCCTCTGCTCCTTTATTGGTTGACGACGGATCCTGTGAGGAGTGAAGTGCTGACATGTGTGCCAGGAGCTGGGCTCAGGGCTTCTTCACAGGATTGGGGGGGGGGGGGGTTGTGTCTTGCCAGGATGGCATGGCCACTGAGAGATGAAGTCAGGGTGGGACCCCAGTGTGGCAGCAGCCGAAGCAGGAAAGTGAGCAGCATCCTGCATGGCCTCTCTAATTGTGGGGACTGTGGCCTGTTGAGCTGCCCATAGAGGCCAGGGCTACTGAGAGCCTGACCCTCTGCTCGTGGTTTTCCAAATAGGATTTTGTGTACTCCAGAGAGATCAGGCAGCTTGCCCGGGGCTGTGCAGCAGGGTGGGTTTGGCCCTGGGAGGCCCCAGCCGTGGGTGATGGAGATCAGTGGACCAGGTGTGGCACCTGGTTGCACCTCCACCAGCAGTCTCAGGGGCAGGGGTGGCTGGTTCTGTGCCAGCCAGCGCTGCGATAGGAGAGCTGGCCAGGAAGCCAGGGAGCTCAGCCCTGGACTCGCTGCTGGCCTGGGCAGCCAGGCTGCGGAGCAGGAGCAGGCTCAGAAGAGAACAGTGGGTGGAGGCAAGGTCCTTGTCCAAAGGGGAAGAGGCAAGGCCCTGGTCCAGAGTCTTCCGGTCATTCTCCAGAGCACCTGACATGCCCCGCCTCCCACCTGGCCTTGGCTCTGCCTGGCCCTCCCTCTGCGGGAAGTGATCCCCAGCCCCTGCCTTGCTCACCACATCACTCCCGCTCACCCTCAGGTGCTCAGGCAGAGGGTACCATCCCGCAAAGCCCCCTGGGACTCACATCTATGACTGCGTGTTTATTGTTGGGGTTACCTGGTTGCTGTCAGGCTTCCTCAGGGTAGGACGCGGGCCTGCTTGGCACCTCCGTCTCTGCCTTGTTGCCCCGCAGGCCCTGGCTGCCTGCTAAGGGTGTGACACGCGGAGTGCAGAGGAGCCCCTGTGGACAGGTGGCCCTGTCCCCGTCCAGAGAGCCAGGCGCCTCAGCCTCAGTCCTGGAAGCCTGGCTGTTGCTGCGTGGGGGTTCCCAGAGAGGCTGCTTCAGGATGTGGAGGGCATGAGGTGGGTTGAGGCCAGGGACTCTAGAACGAATCACGCTGGCTTGTATGCACCTTGAGCCAGTTCCTGACCTCCCAGCGCCCATCTCCCCATCTGTGGTATGGGGATGGTGACAGCGCTGAGAACTCGGAGTTTTTTCTTTTTTCTTTTTTTTTTATATTTTTATTTATTTCTAGGAGAGAGAGAGAGAGAGACAGTGTGAGCAGGGTAGGGCCAGAGAGAGAGGGAGTCACAGACTCCGAAATAGGCTCCAGGCTCTGAGCTGGCAGTCAGCACACAGCCCGACGCGGGGCCCGAACCCGCGAACTGCGAGATCATGACCTAAGCAAAAGTCGGACGCTTAACCGACTAAGCCACCCAGGCGCCCAGAGAACTCGGAGTTTTGTGAGAACTTGGCAATGGTTGCCGAAAGCTCTTTGTAACAAGCTGAAAAGTCCTACATGGTGGTTACTTTTGCTGTTCTGATCTTCCTCCTGCCACCACTGGTGGGTGCAGGGCCAGGACCCACCCCTGGCTCTGGCACGGGCATCTCGGGCAGGCGCGATTGGCGCTCTGTGGTCTAGTCTCCCTCCGGTGGCCTTGTCTCTGTAGTCGGCGTGTTTCCCACCATGGCCTTAGCATGGGATGTCCCTGGGCCCTCCCTGCCCCAGCCTGCGCACAGGACCTCTGCCTCTCGGAGCCTTGGAGGCCAGGCACTTGTCCTCACCCCGCCCAGGTGAGGTTGGTGGCCTCCATCAGGGCCTCCGATTGACCCACTGTGCCCCAAGCGGGGTGGACGCCCTGCCCTGAGTACCCCCAGGAGTGGGTGCAGCATTGCAGGCTGGGGAGCCACGGGGGCCCTGCAGCCTGTCCTCAGGTGCGGTCAGCAGCCTGCTAAGTCAAAGATTGGCCCCTCTGCAACAAGGAGGCCCTTTAAGGGGGGCTTGAGCCTGTGTGTAAGGCAAGTGGGCCCCAAGGCTGGGAGGGTGGCACCCATTGAGTCCCCACTTCCCACCTCCAGGTGGGAAACTGTGTTCCCTAGGTCAGCTGCGCCTGTGCTCTGCCCCCCTCTACCCATGGTGACTGTCACCTTCGCCCCCCCTCCCCCCCAGCCTTGGACTCTGGCTTTTGTCACAGCTGCCTGCCTTGATAGCATCCTGGTCAAACCTCATTGTTCCTCTGGTTTACTCATAGTCACTGTTTGATGGGCCATTGTCTCCCTGTCTTCAAGAAGAAGAGAAATGCCCCAAGAGGAGCAGCTTGGGGACGGTGGTAGAGGTGGTGTTGGATGCCTGCACTCGCAGGATTGATGGTCACAAGTTGCAGTTCTAAAATTAATCCCTTCTCTAAAGGGGATTAGAGACTAAGGGGGCTTTTCAGTAATCTAAATTTATTATTTAAACCCCTCCAAGTTCCAGGAAGGATTTGAAGCAGATTATAGTGAAAAACACAAATAGTCTGGGATCATCAAAAGATCCAGAACTATGTAATGTATGGGGAAGGTAGACATACATAACTTTAAGCTTCCTGACAGCCAGAGCAAAAGGGTAACATGGTGGATTAAGGATTGCAATACTTATTTTTGGTGTTCCTAATCCCATGTATTTTTTCCTCCGTGCTTTGTTTTATTTTTACCATTGAGACTCTAATAGGAATATTTTTACGTGTATTGAAATGGACAGATGTTAGATGTGTTTTTACTAATTCAGACCCCATGTAACCATCAACCAAATCAAGATAATGAATATCTCCATCATCTCAGAAGATTTGACAGTGTCGCTCTTACAGTCAACTGCCCCCAACCCCCTCTAAGGTGGCCAACATTCTGATTCCTCTCATCATGGCTTAGGTTAGCCTGTTCATGAGCTTTATGTAATTGGAAACATACAGTGACATGTTCTTTGAGGTCTGGCTTCTTTCACTCAACGTAACAGTTTTAAGATTTTCATCCGTGCAGTGTGTATCAAGAATTCTTTTTTCACTGCTATGTTGAGTAGTGTTCCATTTATGAATATGATATTGTGTACTTACCCATCCTCTTGTTGATGGATATCTGTCTCTGGGTTGTTTTTTTTTTTTTTTTTAATGTTTACTTATTTATTTTGAGAGAAAGAAAGAGAGCACAAGCAGGGAAGGGGCAGAGAATCCCAAACAGGCTCCATGCTGTCAGCGCAGAGCCCACCATGGGGCTTGATCCCACCGCCGTGAGATCATGACCTGAGCCAAAATCACGGGTCAGACACTCAACGGACTGAGCCATCCAGGTGCTCCTCTGTCTCTGGTGTTTGTATGCTGTGTGTTTTTAAGTACACGCTGCCATTGTTGCTGGTGTGATGCCCTGTTTCAGGGCAGTATTTTATAAAACCGGGTGTCCAAGCCCGTGTGCCTTGAGGCGTGCCCAGAGAGCTGTCTGCGCTACCAGATCCTGGGTCCCTCAAGGTTACATGCTTGTGTAGGAAGCGCTGTGACCACATACCTTTCTGTTCAGCCCTCCCCGGGGGCCTGGGGTTTCAATTCCCTTTTTCTAGGTTGCCCAAGAGGTGATGCGTTTTAGGTTTTTAATGTTGTTTTTGTTTGTTTTTAAATGTTTTATTTATTTTTGAGAGAGAGATAATGAGCAGGGGAGGGTCAGAGAGAGAGGGAGACACAGAATCTGAAACAGGCTCCAGGCTCTGAGCTAGCTGTCATCATAGAGCCTGACGCGGAGTTCGAACCCACAAACCGTGAGATCATGACCTGAGCTGAAGTCGGACACTGAACTGGCTGAGCCCCCCAGGCACCCCTGTCTTAGGTTTTTGAGTCACCTGTGTCCATCCCCAGCCCCTGTCTGCTCCAGAGGTCCCGGCAGGGAGACGCTTCTAGGAAAGTAGGAAGGAGAGGATGGAGCCTCACCTGAGAGCTGCCCGCATCCCTCCACCCTCTCAGGTCTGGATGATTCCTGGGCTTACTCCTCTTTGTCCCAGAACACCCCACCTGCAGGTACTCTGGCTGCTCCACTTCAACTCTGGGGGGCCACCGCCTGCTGGGCACCCTACTGCTCAAGGAATGGAGGCCAGGTTGCCCGAGAACCACTCCTTGCATCCGGGACACTGAACACCTCCTGCTCCACTCTTCATATTGAGGGAGCTGGCGGGCCTGTGCTATTTTTACAAATCTTTACTGTTATTTTTTCCAAATAATGAGACTTGTAGGAGAGTTACACATCTGCTTAAAGGCCACCTCCTCAGGACCCGCCCCCTCCACAGGCACCTTGTGTGAAGTGGCCCTGGCATCACTCTCCTGGCTGTCTCATTCTCCTCAAACGCTCCCAGCACCACAATGGTCACGTGTTTATGTTTGTGAGGCCCCACACATGCACCCAGCAGGGCGAGTTCCTCAAGGCCAAGGATATAGTTTCTCAGCACCTGTATCCTGTATAGCGAGCAGGTGCCCAAGGAATGACCAGCACACCGTAGTGTGTGTAGTGATCGACCCCATAACGAGCCGTTCCCCACATGGCCGGCCCCCCAGTGTTGGCTGGTGGATCTGGGGACAACTGGGCTTCCCAGAAAGATTTCGTCCAAGGGTCTCAGAGGAGGTTTTATTCCTCTTATGGTCCAGGGGCTCAGGGAAGTTCAGGGCACCTGAGCAGGGGCGGGGAGAGTAGGGAGGGCTTAGTGTAGTAGCCGGCGAGTGTCCCCTGGTGCCAGGCCGGGTGGCGCTGGTGTGTAGTGGGCGTGGGTGGATGTGCTGCTGACACCAGAGTGCCTCTGTCCACTGTGCAGTCTCATGGCCTGGTGAGGGGTAGGACTGCTGGTGTCCTTACACTTAACAGATGCGCCAACCAAGGCTCTGAAAGGTATGGTGATGGCTGAGGGTCCCACACCAGCTGGAGTCATTAACAGTCTTTGCTCCTGTCCTTGTGGGTTCAAGCTGGGTGAAGACTGCGGTCTGGGTGTCCTGGGGCACACGGAGCCTTCCCCTGTGGGCTGGAGCAGGGCAGGTGGGATGCCCCAACGGTGCTGTCGCCGGAGGGAGAAGCAGCGGCTTTCCTGGTAGCTGCCTGCTGCAGCTCGGCTTTCTCTGCATCACCCCTTCCTGCTGCCCTGGAGCCCCAGGAGCCCCTCTTGGGACCCTGCTGCCCACTGACCCCAACCAAGTGTCTGGGCAACACCATTCTGCCCCTCCTGGGCCTCTGTGGGTGTGGGCACCTGTGTTCTTGCGGAAGTAGGCCGGGGAGGGGGGGAGCGGCAGATGGCATTTGAAGTCACCCCCCCTCCAACTGCCCTGATGCTGGGGTTGGTTGCTATGGGGAGAGGCGAGAGCAGATGGCTAGCTGGGGTGGCTTCTTGACCACACCCTGTCCCTGCCGGCCCAAGCTGTCAGCCAGAGCCGGGCAGCCAGCAGCCACTAAGCTTTCTTTCTGATGACAGGGACTTGTCCCTGTGGCTATCTTCGTCACCCTCCTCCAGCCAGGACCAAGCTCCTCTCTTCCCCCACCCCTGTTCTGCAGGCCTCTTCCTCATTCCTCCCCCAGGCGGTCTGGGGCCGGGAGGGGGTGAGGATGCAGTTATGGTGTTCCAGCATCAGCGGGGAGGGCAGAGTGCACCTAGGCCCTGACCTCCTTACACACACAGGTTCCTGGTTGGTGGTCTCAGCCCCCACCTGCCAGCACTGAGGGGGACCCCCTGCCAGGAGAGTGGTGTTTCTCAGAGGGAGATGGAGGACGGGGTGCAGAAGAGAAAGGGTCACCGGGTCGGTGCCCTGGGGTGTGGCAGAGACTCTGGGAAGTGCCCCAGGGCTCAGCTCTGTCATCCGGGGGTCCTGCTGTGAGCAGAGCCCCTCTCTGAAGCAGGTACCTTCCTGCAGGTGCCTCCACTGCTAATTTTCAAATTAGAGAAGCATTGAAAAGAATTAGAAGAGTGTTCACTTTCTTCCAGTTCCCAGTCCTTGAAAGAGCCAGAGGGGGTAGAGGAGGGGGCTGTGAGAAGGTGAGGGCATTGCAATTGCTGGAACCAGGCCTGGATGTGGGAAGCTAGTCAGCCCTCTGCCGTCACCCCTGCCTCTGTCCTTGCAGACGGCAATTCCACCGCCAGGCTCCGCATGGGTACCCGGGGCTCTGGGCACCAGCCCGGGTGCATACTGAAGGCACTGGTGGGCTGAGAGGCACCGGTCCTGCCTGCCTTCGCACAGTCAGATTGATCACATTAATGACAGATGAACTACCACGTTGGTCACTGGTCAGTCCGTCCTCAGCTGGGGAAATGGGAAAGCTCCGTATGTCTGACAGCTGCAGCATCACCCTCAGAGTGTGTGCTCTGCACTGTCTGGGGTCCCCTGGGGTGCCTTTCCATAGGGACATGCCTGGGGAGTTGGGTGGGGACTGGGTTACAGATGCAGCCCCCTTCCTGGCGGTGTGACCTGGGCACAGCACGGCCCTCTGGCCTCTGGGGAGTGACAGTTGTGACAGCAGGTGTGGGGGGTGGCCAGCCTGTGTGCGGCAGTGGTTCTGGATGCAGCTGGATTCTCCTCCTTTCTGGCCCATCCACAGGCTGACTGGGCCTCTCAGGTCGCCAGCTGGGTTCCAGCTTGCCAAGGTGAGCAGCCAGCCCAGGGGGAAGGCGTCAACACCCGGTGGCCCTCCAGATACATCGTTTCTTCCTGTCCCTGGGGCTGGCAGCACTCACCTCCGGCCTCAGGAAATCCTTTCCTGCTGCCGCTCCCAGAGCTGGCCGTCAGCTGACCCATCTGCCACTGGCTCCTGCTGCTGGGAAAGCAACTGCCTGCCATCACACAGTGCAGCCCCTTCTCGTCTGCTCCTTTCATTCACCTTGTCATAGGCATTTTCCTGCCTGATTTCGGTCTTTGAAAGTGGCTATCTTAATAGCTGCACAGTATCCCGCTGCAAGGCTGCGGCTGCCTAACCCAGTCGCCTGTATTTGGGCCTTCAGGTTATGCCCCCCCTTTTGTTTGTTGCTGTTGGGCCTAAAGCAAGAATAGTTCTTTGTGCAGTGGGTTTGACCTGAAGAATAGGACCCAAAAAGCCCAGAGAGCAGGAGCTGGGAACCGAGCTCTTCTCCCCATTTAGGGTCTGGGATCGGCAGCAGCCCTCACCCCAGCAGGCCCTATAAAGGACACATGGGAACCACCGTCCCTGTGTGCCTGTGCCACCGTGTTTCCTACACAGCCAGCTACTCTGGGCTCCAAGGGGAGGGGTTGGTGACCCCCCACCTCCAGCTTGGAGCTCCTCCTCGGCCAGCAACACCTCCACCTTCTTGCGCTCCTTGGTGCCCTCATACTCCCCTCTACTCCCTGTGGGCTGGGGGTGCTGGGCCCCAGTTCTGAACTCACTTGTGTTTGGGGAGTGCTTGGGTCTCAGTTGCTTGTCCTTTGGGGTCTCCGAGCGACAGCTTCTTTGGCTTTCTAAGCCCTGGTGCCCCTGTGCCCTCATTCCCTTCCTGCCTGTCCCGCACCCGCCTGTATAGCAGCCCCATAGTCCCTTCCTTGGCCACCAGCTCTGATACTTTTGTGGCTGGGAGTCTATAGGAAGGGGCAAGAGGTGGTAAATTGGGTCTCAACCTCTTCATCATGAAAATGGGGCTAATCTTGAAGCCTGTTTTATCTCTGTGGCATGAAATGAGCACATGGTCATCATGGTCATAGAGCCCTTGGTCCAGGGCCAGCATGGAAGCTGTCCTGGGGGCTAGATCACTGTAAGATCTTGTTGGCCCCAAGGGTCTGCTTCCCCACACATCCCCGCCGCAGCCTGCCCAGGGGTGCCCCTCTCCCACCCATCTACCTGCCGGCCTGGGAGGGGGCATTCCTCTCTCCTTTCAATTCACCCCCTTCCATCACTGGGGCACAGATCCTAGGGCCTTGATTACAAAGCAGAAATGCCATTCTGGGAGGCACAGGCTTGGGGAGTGGGAGGGAGTTTAAGTGGAAAAGAAGCAAATTTTTGAAATGCCTCCGCCAGAGCTGGGTTCCCCTCCCCCGCCTGCCCGCCCACACCAGCAGCCCCGCCCCCAGCGCTGCTTTAATCCTGAGCCAGCATGGGGAGGGTCTACTGTTCCCAGGTCCCAGGCAGCCGCCTCCTTTCTCCCAAGGCCAGCTAGGATGGAGTAGGGCCAGCCGCTTGAGGGCCAGGCATCTTGTGTTCCCGCCCACCCTTGCAGACCTGCTGCAGCCCTGCAAGCGGGCTGCTGCGTGGCTGTGGGGCCTGGTCCCCACCTCTCTCCCCAGTGGAGACCCCGAAAACCCAAGGACTTGAGCACCGAGCACAAACAGATTCTTATGCATGGCCTAGCTGGTTCTGATCCGCTTCCTTGGAGCCTGAGGTGCCAGCCGGGCCGAGGACAGGGTCAGGGATTAGGAGGGCCCAGGCTGCCCGCTCCATGCTTGACTTTGGGGCAGACATTGGGAACAGCAGGAGGGTATGCCCTAGGCAGTGTTTCCCTGACAGCTGGCACCTCCTATGGGAAAGTGGCAGTTCCAGAGTGCCAGGGGGCCAGCCTGGGGGAGGGTATAGGGTGCCCTGTTCCTTCTTGAAGACTCTGGGTCACAAATCCCACCGCTCCTTACTTCCCCCTTCCGCTAGGCCATGCGTTCTGTCTACTGGGTCCCTGTGAAGTTTTGAGGAAATGCAGCTGTATAGGGCCCCCACACTCCGTTCTTCTGGGGCGTGAAGAATTAGGAATCCAATTTTTTAAAATTTATTTTATTTTTTATAGTAATCTCTGTACCCAGTGTGTGGCTCCAACTCAAAACCTCAACGTCAAGAGTTGCATGCTACACCGACTGAACCAGCCAGGCCCAAGGAATCTGATTTTTAACCAGCTCTCCAGGGGCCCTAGCCCAACCCCTACATTTTATGGATGGGAGAGGGCTAAGGTGGCACACCTGGCCAGGGGCTCATCAGCTGAGTCCGGGACGTAAGGCCTGCGTGTCAGGGGGAGGGGCAGCGTGGATCCACCTTGGGCTTGTGTGTGTTTTATAGGCCATGCGTGAGGGGTCTCTGCAGACAAAGCCACGTCTGCCCCACTGCTTCCCTGGCATTGTGAACTGCCCGGTGGTGTCCCCACGCTCAGCAAGTGGTCCAGGATGAGGGCTGAGGATCCTGGAGATAAGGCACCCGCTGGCTGGAGCAGCTTCTACCCTAGGTATCTTTGCAGACCATTATGCAGCCCTGGGCATGCTCAGGGACTTGAGCACACCCTGATTCTGCTGTGTGGGGGGACAGTCACTGACGTGCAGCCTAGGGAGGGGTGGCTCGGGAAAACCAAGGTGTTCTCCACTCCATTTCCCTCTGGTGGTTCTTCCTTCCCCCTCATTCCCAGCACTCTCCCCCCACTCCCGCTCCACGCCATGTCACCCCATGCCGTGTTGTCCGGCACAGGTGTTAGGCCTGGACAGGACTGGCTGAGGGATTGGGGGTGGGAGCACAGCTCCTAGGGCAGAATGGAGATCCCAGGGCATGCTTCAGGGACCCTCAGTTCAATTCAGTGGATATGGTGAGCCCCTTGACCCTGGGTAGAATGGAAACTCAGGCACGTCGATGGAACAGATTCCAGGGCTCTGTGCCTCTTAGGTTATGGGTCCCTGCCTCCCTGCCTTGTGTCTTCATTTCCTGGAGCTCGTAACTGGATAGGCCTGACCAGAGTTGGTGCGGTTGGTCGTTATTTTCTGCCAGCTGGGGTATGCCCCTTCCCTGTCACTTCTAGATTCAGATCTGAGTCGGACAGCGGGATGGACAGGCGCGGAATGCCCCGGATTGGGTGGGTGGTAAAGGCAGAAGTCCACTTGAGCCTAGGGTTTTGGGGGCTGCATGGGGGCTGCAGCGCCGCATGGGGGTGGTAATCCCGGCAGTCTTCCCAAAAGAGGAGGCGTTTGCTTAGGCATTGAGGAGGGGCGCGTTCTCGCCCTTGCTGGAGGGCACGGTACGTGCATTTGGGGAAAAGGAGATACCCTCCGCGCTAGCGTCGCAGGCTGGTAGCGGGTGGGTGCTGAGGGCCCGGTGCGGGGTGGGGGTGGGGTTAGGGGCGGTTCCAGTGGGCGGTGCGCGCCCGCGCCCACTGGGCTGGCCGGCGGCTCATTTGCATGGGAAGCCACAGTGGCCAATGGGCGCGCGCGGCCGGGCATGCTGGGAGCCGGGATCCGCCGGGGCAGCGGAGGCGGCGGCCGCGGCGGCGGGTGGAGCGAGGTGGAACGTTCTCTGAGCAGTGGTGGCGGCAGCAGGCGTGGTGCCTGAGGCGGCCGGACCCAGACCGGGACCCGGACTGCTGCGGCTCTCTCGTGGCTCCGAGGGCGCGCGGCGCGGGCAGCTTGGTGTGCGCCCCGGCGGGGAGGCGGGGCCGCAGGCCGGCCGGACACGATGAACTACCTGGTGAGTGCGGCCGACACGGCCCCGGGTCCGGGAGCGCCGGCCGGGGCGGGGTCCGCGTACAGGCTTGGAGGCGACCGTCCTGCTCACGCCCGGGTCGGTCCCAAGAGAGAAAGAGTTAAATATGTGGCATTTCCTGCCGGACCTGCGGGTGCTGGGAACAGCTGGCCGCTGGAGGCTCCGCTGGGTCGCGACCGGGCAGGGGTCCGAGGTCTGAAAGCCCTCTCCCACCGTGGCGGGGGCGCCCGGAGGCAAGGACTGCGGAGGATCCCAGAGCCTGTGCGCCCACGGGGCGGTTAGAAGGGCGGGACTCAAGGGCCGCTGGCCGGCAGGAAAGTTCCTGGATCTTTTCCTGGATCCGGGAAAGTTGCTGGCTGGAGTCCCGTTCTCCCCCTGCCGGCTGCCGCCTGCTGGGTGACCTTGGGCCTGCGTGTGACACGCCTCCGAGCCTCAGTTTCCTCAGCTACAAAGAGGGGTCCGAGATTCCTTGGACCGTGAACTTCCAGGAGGCCTGAATTTCCAGGAAGAGGGGTGGTGGTCCTTCTCTGTGTTTTCGAGTGGGGAGCTGCCCCTCCCCGCCCCCAGGCTAGGGGTTGAGCGAACAAGTGCGTGGTGATCGTGGAGGTGTTGGTGCGTCCCAATCCTGGGTCTGTTAATGATTCAACCCCAGCCTGCCAGCACTGGATTCCAGGCCTGGGGGCAGGCGCTTCTCTGCCTTTACCTACCATGATCGCAAAAACTTCGGTAGGAGCCGGATCCTGTTGGCGGGAGTCCATGGCTGCACCGTGGCCCCGAGTCCCAGCGTTTGAGGGTAGAGCGCGTGGAGTTGGGGGAGGGGCGGCGTGCCACTCGAGTGTCTGAGTGTGCGTGAGGCACAACCCAGGGCGGTTTTGAAGGAGTCGAAGTTGAGATTTGCTGAGGGCTAGGGTGCTCTGCGACCGTGGTTGGGTTAGTGCCTGAGGAGATTTTGAGCTCTTGGATCCCAGACCTGGGGCATTGGGCCACTTGTCCATCTTAAGGACAGGAATTTCTTTTTCCTCACCTCTTCCCTGAGAGTCTAGGCTGGGAGGCACTTTGCAGGTTTACTGTGACTTCCTTGCCCCTTTCAGCCAGGCTTGGACACGTTCCTCATCCCTCTGGGCCTGGAGACACATCCCCCTGTGCCCGTTTCCTTTCCCAGGTGGAGAGCTGATGATGTGGGGTCCCAGGGTGGCAGGACTGGCTGGCCTAGAAGAGCAGGTGTGTGCTGCGGGTGCTCGGATGAGCTGCTGGCGTTCCTTCCTGGCACCAGCACCCATTACCCTCTTGCCCTGGGCAAGGAAGGAGCCCGGTGGGAACTGGTGGATGCCCCAGGTGCTGCTGGGACTATCACGCGGTTCCAGGAGAGAGCTGTAGCCTCTGGCTACATTACAGTCTGCGCTGAGCCAGGCTGTGAGTGCTGTGGGCTGCTACCACCATCCCCTCAGGCCTGGACAGGGGTTTGAAGTAAGGCAGCGCCACAGGGCATCCTGAGCAGGAAAGGTCCCTGAGACAGCTGCTCTCCTCGTTGTCATACAGATGGGGAGACTGAGGCACAGAGGGGCAGGTACTTGTTCCCACAGAATTGGACTCAGAACTTCGTCTCCTGGTACGGCCCCATGCTCTGCCCCACATGTGTTCCCCCTCCCCCAGCCTCCGTTGGGAGTTCCCTGGTCCCTGGGGGCCGCCATCTTCAGTGGGGGTCCCTCCTGGCATCCATTGTTCTTCCAAGAGTTCCCACCACCCTTTTTTCTCGTGCCTGGAAAACTCCCTCCCCCACCTCCCAGGAGTGCATAGCCAATTGGGGCAGCCAGAACCAGAGGCCAGGTGTGCCCCTCAGGAGGCTTCTGGAGGGTGAGGGGCAGTGTTGGAGTCACACTTGGAGACTGAGTTGTAGGGTCGAGGTGATAGGGATCATTCTCCAATAAAGACACAGGGCAAACTCCTCTTCCCCTGGGTCCTCAAGACCTCTCAGTAAGGGGCTGAGGGGTGGTCTTCCTTCAGGGAAGGAGGTGGGGCTGGGCCCTCTAGCGCTGGAGAGAGGCCCTGGCTCCACTGTCTTGCTGCCCTAATTCCCTTGCACCTCTGAGAGAGAGAGAGAGAGAGAGAGAGAGAAATTGCAAGCCATGGAGGAGCAGAGAGAGGGAGACACAGAATCCAAATTAGTCTCCAGGCTTTGAGCTGTCAGCACAGAGCCTGACACAGGGGCTCGAACTCATGAACTGTGAAATCATGACCTGAGCCGAAACCAAGAGTCAGATGCACCCCTGGCACCCCTTAACTTTTTTTTTCTAATGTTTATTTTTGAGAGAGAGAGACAGACAACAGACAGCATGAGTGGAGAAGGGGCAGAGAGAGAAGGAGACACAGAATTTGAAGCAGGCTCCAGCCACGAGCTCGATGTGGGGCTTGAACCCACGAACCATGAGATCATGACCTGACCTGCGAGATCATGATCTGAGCCAAAATCCAACTCGTAACCAGCTGAGCCACCCAGGTGCCGCCCCTGCCCCGTACTTCTGAGTACAGAGTGGAGTAAAGTGCCGGCCTGGAGTGTAAGCAGCTCAAAGAGGGAAGCATCTCAGACCCTCATCTCTATGGTGCATCCCAGAAATCAGGGTTTTGGTACTTTTTTGAGCTGGAGAGCCCTACTTTTTGTACTTTCGTATTCCCCTTCATCCCTGCCCAGGCAGGTGCTGCTGCTGCTGCACGTTACCATTTTGGACTGGGGAGTGATAGAGCTGCAGGGGGCTTTAGATGTCAAGGCAGAGAAACTGAAATCTTAGGAGTGAGGTCCCTCCTGTCCCCCTGGGCTGTCCCTTCTGCCTCTTCCCCTCCATGATGACATATCTGGGGCTGGGGCTGTCCCTGAAGTAAAGGTCTGCCTCATGCTGATCCCTCTCTCAGAGACTAAATCCCAAGAGTGAACCAGCAAGGGCCAAGGAAGAAAAGGAGAGCAGTGGGTGGGCAGCTGCGTGGCTCTGGCCTCTGCCAGCCTGGGTCATTCCGGGGCGGGGGGGGGGGGCTATAGTGAGGGTTCTAAGGGGGTTGGGGACCGTTCCCAAGCTGTTAGTAGTTGGAAAGGACTGCAGGATAGAGGGCTCTGCTTTCCTACCGTCTTGGTGCTCTGCCTCTA
This sequence comes from Proteles cristata cristata, assembly GCA_017311185.1. NCBI lineage: Eukaryota > Metazoa > Chordata > Mammalia > Carnivora > Hyaenidae > Proteles > Proteles cristata. The sequence continues at coordinate 877,575 of JAESUZ010003977.1, forward strand.
GCCTGCTTGTCATCGTGTGTGGGGTGTTGGGGGCTGTAGGTGCTACATCCTGCAGCAGGAGGGGCCTGCCCCTGCCACCCCTCCTTATCTGTCCAGCCTCCCAGGGACAGTGCCTGGGATGCCTGGGCAATGGTGCGGGCAGGGTCATGCTGCTGGCACAGCTGGCCACGCACATGAGGGCATCGGCTGGCTGGGCCGTGGCTCATGTTCGTTTGAAGAAGCTGCTGGCAGTGGCCATCACAGGTGGGTTTTTAGTCCTTCATTCAACAGACCTGGCTTCTAGGTGCTGAATATCAGACATGGGGCTGAGGACCCACACACAGTCCCAGCTCTGTCCTCTGAGCATCAGGACCTCCTGAGGTAGGTAGGGCAGGAGCCATACTCCTCTTGGAATGGTTCTGGAATGGGGGTTGCCCACAGTTTTGCTCCTCGACAGTCGAACACTGAGAACTTGAGCCCAGACCCTGGCTACTTAGTTGTCCCTGGATATATTAGGGGAGTGACGATAAGGCTGGCTGGGATGGAGTTTCATCAGGGACAAGGGTTTGCCCTTCCAGTGCCACTAGAGCCTGGGAGGCAGGGTGAGGGGATAGTCAGGACCCTTGCCAGTGGGCCCCTGGCTCCTGCCTTTCCAGGAAGATTCTCGAGGCACCAGTGAGCAGGGGTTGTAGACACAGGCTGCCATTCAGACACACACACGTTGGATCTGTATCCATTAGCCACTGGGGGCTCCTTGAGACCAGCAAACAGAACACTCCAGACTAATCTTGATCCAAGTGTGAGATGGTTCTGGGTATGAAGGGAACTAGTGTTTCCCAAGTGACTACTGTGTGTGAGGCTCTATGTTTGGAGCTTGTGTGTGTGCGTGTTTACACGCGTGCACGCATGTTGGAGCTGAGCAACGGGGAGTTTCAGGAAAAGGCCTGTCAGATTTCTACTCCTGACTCTGAGGGACCTAGGTATCAACCTGGAGCCTTCCAGCTCCGCTTTGTCATAGAGCCCAGATCTGCCTCTGCTGCTTCCTGACTATGTCCTTAGCAAGTCAGGTAACTATTCTGTACCTCAGTTTCCCTGTCTGTAAGATGGAGGTAATGATAGTGTCTCATAAGGTTAAAAGAGATGACTGAAGTATGCAAAAGAGCCTGCTCCTGACAGAGTTTGTCGTTGTTGCTCTTACCGTGAACCTGTCCCTCATGTCCCCATCAGTCTGGTGTCTCCTCACCAGTCCCAGCTACCAGGTCATGCCTTCCTGCGGAGTCAGGGTTTGGGCATACCCAGAGCACATCCTTGGCTCCCCAAGGCAGCAGGCGAAGCCAGTGGAGAGACCCACACAGGCGTCAGATGGCTGCAGTCCTCCAGACATGTGCCCCCCCCTCCACCCCCCCACCCCCCCGTGGCCAAGGCCCAGCGACTCCATGTCCAAGGGCCCACTGGGTCTGGGTGGTCTGATGCCTACAGGGCCCTGGGACACAATGAGGGGTGTTCTCAGAGTCAGGCAGGGCCTCTGCGGCAGCCCTTTTGGCTCCCATGTGCAACAACCAGGGTGTTGTTCTGAATGGGCCTGCCGGTGTCGGCATCGGGCTAGAGGTTCTCCTCTCCCCTCCCTCTGGGGTGAGTGAGCCCCAGATTGTCTTCCTGGCTTCCTTAGGCATGGCCAGGGAGGCTAGCATACCACCTTCTGTAAGGAGGCCTTCTGCCTAAACCCACCCATTTAGGGCCAGGCTCTGTGCTCGTCTGCCTGAGGGTTCCATACTGAAGGACACAGGCCCCCCACCACTGCCCAGTCCTGGGCATCTGGGTCAGAGAGCACGAAGTAGGCGGTAATGAGATGCTTTGGTCAGCACTTTGAGTTGGGGCCACTGGGGAGCGTGTGCCCGAAGAGGGGCATGGGAACCTTTGTGGAGGAGTGCCACGCAAATCTTGTTCTGGAGTAGAACACAGCCCAAGGTTTCCTAGAGGCAGGAATGAGACTGACTTGCTTGAGGCAAAGCAGGCAGCACTCTCTGTGGTCCCTTGGACACACGTGGCTTGCAGTGTCTGCACGGAGTGTGATGGTGTTCCGGCAGTGTGCCCCTCTAGAGGTTGTAGCTGTGCCCCTTTATGAGGTGGACAGGAGACACCTGATTCATGGTGCAGCAGTGAGGGAGGCTGGGAAGCTAGGCTCCAGGGGGCTGGCCCCTCTTCCATGCTGGGGCAAGGCCCTGGGTCCTGAGAAGTGTGTCCAGAGTAGATATGCCCAGGTGTGTAGGCCTTGCCCTGCCTGGGCTTACCTGCCATGGGGTGCCACCGCTGTATGACACTGAGCTCTCATGCGTTGTCCCAAGGCATCCTGCAGTACGACTGGCTCCGGCCGGCCCGCCAGCCTGCCTGCCACTCCAGGGTCACAGCCCCGTCTCCCTCCTGGCTGGTGTCGTGGTTGCCCGTTCTTCATTCTTCATGTATCCTCTCAAGTTATCGCCTCCATTGGGAGGTCATCTTTGACCACCCCATATACAGGGGCCCTGTCCCACATTATTTTTGGCATTGCAGTTCCCCCCACCCCGCCCTAACAAATTGTTTGCTATTTGCCCCACTTGAATGTATGCCCCATGCAGACAGGGGCCTGATCAGGCTAGGCCTGCACCATCCTGCAGAGCCTGGCCCAGCACCTGGCAGAGAGCAGGAGCCTGGCAACTCTCTTGTTAAACAAAAGTAGCAGTTCTACGAAGCCAGGACTGTGGCCTTAGCACAGGGGATCTGGATTCTCAGAGGCAAAGAGACTTGCCCAGGGTCACCCTGCAGTGGAGGGAGAACCAGACCCACGTCTGGTTTTAGTTGCTTGACTCGGAAGAAGGAAGGAGAAGCAAGGAGGAATACCGCTCAGGAGCAGCTGGGGAGGTTCAGAGGCCCAAAGCTGGGGTGCTCTGCCAGCTGGAGTGCCCCGGTGCCAGCAGTGCCTAGGACTCGGGCACAGATTGTGGAGAGGCTGCTCCTGGGGCTGCGGGTGGGGGCACCAGCTGATGTAGGCGGAGGCGCTCCTGGTGCCAGGCACCCTGTGCCACGTGCCCGGCCCAAGAGGTGCTTCCCAGCCTGGCTCCAGCCGCCCCAGACTATACAGTTGCAGCCGTTGTTGGCCTTAACTGCTCAGTGAGCTCACACCAAGGGGGTGGGGGCTGGCCACCCTGGGCGCAGGAGGCCCCACAAGCTCTCCTGGGCTGGGGCGGACCCTCCCCCTCTTTCTCTCTCCCCACCGGACCTTGCCCTCTGCGGAGCCTTCCAGCTTCCCAGAGCACCCAGCGCTGCCTGGCAGGGCCTGGTGGGGCCCCTCTACCAGCCTTCCTTGGGCTGTCCTCCTCAGAGGTGAGGGGCCTCCGAGGGGCAGTCCCCTCTGTCTGTACCCCGCCCCCTCTGACTGGGCTGGAGGGGAATTTTCCCGTGACTCACTCTGCTGGCACTTCCTGTGGTCACCAGGGCAGGGGCTGGGGGGGACCCAGTGGGGTGGCTCTGTGTTCTGGGGTCACAGGAGGAGGGTGGGCCGGGTGTCCCGCCCCCTGATGGGATGTGATTCCCTGAGGCAGGCTGCAGACCATATTTGGGAAACTTGCTTTTCTTGCAGGCAGCCGGGGGATGGGGCCCATGGGCCCCCCTGGGCTGCAGGGACAGCCCCTGCCCCTGCCTGCTCCTCCTGGGGCCATGGCCTCCGGACCTGCTTCAGCCTCCTCCGTCCCTTCCTGACTTGAAGCCTAGGAGGTGGTCTACTGTTCTTTTTCAGCATGTGGGGTTTTTTATTTTTTCCTATTTCCAAGCTGAGAAATGCTCGTTAAATACAAACTGAGAAATTTTCAAAAACAGGAAGATGTTTTAATGTCTCAAACATTAGAACTGTTAATCTTACCGTCTCCCCCATTTATTAAAAGTTCAAGTGACATTTTATTGAAGGTGCTTTATGCTTCAGCGCGTATTTAATCATTACAGTCCTGACGCAGGCAGTGTTGCGGCAGCGGGCAGTTTCGAGGGCCTTTGTCCCGGTGCTCACCTTGGTACTGGAGTGAATCTGTCTTCCGTGCTGTCCGTGAGCTGACCCCTGGGCTGGCTTCTCCCCTGGTCCAGCCCCTCTCGGTTCCCAGCTCTCCTGCCCCTGGCTTTGTCTGAGTCTGGAGGCTCTGAGTTGCTCTGGAGAAATGAGCTCCCACCTGGTCCGTATTCCTCTGCTCCCTGGGACGCCAGAGCAGCCCTGGCCTCCTCTCACACAGGCGCCTCCTTTGCTCCTCCCTCTGCTGGGGACCCTCTGTGGTATCTCTGGTGCAGCCTGAGCCTGGCACCCACACAAGGGGACCAGCACCGAGAGTCCGAAGATTGAGAACACGGGGGCCTCTGTGGTCCCGGTTCTTCATCCCAGCGTTGTTCGGGCCTGCTAGCCTGGGTGCACCGTGCTGTGGTCCTCTCACCTCTCTCCCAGTCTCCCCAAGGCCTTTCCCAGGTCCCTTTCTGTGCCAGGGCTGTGCGGAGCTCATGGCCCTGCTCTGGAGTGGGGGGAGGGGGGGTTGCTAATTAATGGAGGCCTGTAGCAGTGCTGCTTCCGGGGTGGCTGGGCGTGTTGCCAGTACAACTACAGGGTAAAATGTGGGGCTGGGAGAGGGTGTTGCTCTTCTGTGGTCACTGTAAGAGACCCCTCCTTATTTTGCTGTAATTTCCCCTTTTCCAGAAGCATCCATGCTAATGTAATGTGTCTAGAGTCTGTCCCTGAGTAAATGTCTGTGGAAAATGCATTGTTTTGGAGGCATTTATTACATGACATAAGTGGTTCTGGGCCATAGATCTGCCTGTTACTCTGACTCAGGAGGGTGTGGCTGACCTTCCATATCGGATACCTGGACACCCGCGGGTGCACAGAGCAGAATTGCAGATGCTGGCTAGACCCTGAGCTTCCTTCACGGTGGTCTTGGCCATTCCTTTTCCCCTACAGAGAATTTGCTGTTTTTGTTTTGTTGGTTTTCTGTTCGTGTTCTTGTCTTTGCCTTGCTGATTTGTAGGAATGCCTCCAGGTTCTAGATTCATCCCTGTCTTGCCATTGGTGATCTGTTACCCTCTCAGTTTTATGTTGTCTCCCAGCCAGTAGAAACCATTCACTTTGGTGAGGTTGAGTCCATTTGTGTGTCCTTGTTGTTGTAACCTTATGTTTTGTGCTTTTGGGGTCTTTGCGTCTAGAGTTGTATTTTGTAATTTTTCTCATTTCTAGGTCACAAAGATATTCTCCCTGATTTTTTCTTTCATTGGGGCTAGAGTTGTATCTTTGACCCTTGGTCTTTAAGTGTCCTTTGTTTATAACACAAGGCAAGTGTGTGGACTGATTTTTCTTCCTACACTGAGTGAGTTCTCATACCACCTGGGAAGCAGTCTCGTCCTTCCCCGTGGCCATGTGGCACCGCCTGCAGTGTCCACTGCATCCCTGGAGCGCGGGGCCTTCCCCGGGCCCGATCCTGGTGCATCGGCCCCGTGCCCGCTTGCTGCTGCGCACTTGTGGCACATCCTCACCGCTTGAAAAGAGAGCAGAGTGCCCCCTTGCATCTCATTTTCAGAACTGACCTGCTTATTCGTGGGCCTCTATTGTTCCTCCGTTTAGTTCTAGAAGGATTCTTCTCCTTTAGTCAGATGTCTTAAAAAAAAAATCCTACTGGCATTTTTGTTATAATTGTAACTTATTAAGTAAGCTTGGGCAAATTGGCCTTTTATAGTGCTTAGTCATCCCACTCTGAACTTGGTATGTTTTCCCCTTTATTCAGGTTTTTCCTTGAGCCTTTTGGCAGAGAGTACACATTTTTCCCCTGAGGTCTCCTTCTGTCTCTGCTTGATTAATTCCTGGATAACTAGTAGCTTTTTGTTGTTATCACGCGATGTCTTTGCTATACTTTCTCATCAGTTACTGATTCCAGTTTGTTGGAATTATTACGTAGATAATCATATGGTCTACAGATGATGACCGTTTTGTCCCTGGATGTCCCCTCCCCACGCTCTCAATGTTTTCCTCTTGGCTGGTTGCTCTGGCAGACGGCAGGACTGTTGAGTTGGAGCAGGGAGGGTTTGCATCCTGTTTTCTTCCCAGAACGTGGTGGCCATTATTTTCATTACTACTGTTCGCGCCAGTGTGGGTCCAGGTTGTAGTGTGACTTAGGGGAGTGGTTTTCAGGAGTGTCCTGAGCGCATCCCTGGAGTGAAGGTGGTGGCTGCGGTCGAGAGGATTTTGAGGCATTATCCAGGCTTATTTGAAAAATGCCAGGATCAGCTGGGCCTCTTTGCTGGACTGGGCGGGGTGGGAGAGGGGGCAAGGCCTCTCTGCCGCTGAGCCCCCGATGCACATCCTCATGCCCACCCATTTCCTCTCTTCCTAGAACGTTCTGGCTAAAGCCCTCTATGACAACGTGGCCGAGTCCCCGGATGAGCTCTCCTTCCGCAAGGGTGACATCATGACAGTGCTGGAACGGGACACACAAGGCCTGGATGGCTGGTGGCTCTGCTCACTGCATGGGCGCCAAGGCATTGTGCCCGGGAACCGCCTTAAGATCCTGGTGGGCATGCACGACAAGAAGCCAGCAGGGCCCGGGCCTGGCCCCCCCGCCGCCTCAGCCCAGCCGCCGCCTGGCCTCCTCGCCCCGGCTGCCCAGTACACGCCCATGCTGCCTGCCGCTTACCAGCCCCAGCCTGACAGCGTCTACCTGGTGCCCCCCACCAACAAGACTCAGCAAAACCTCTACCAGGCCCCTGGGCCCAGCCCGCAGTTCCAGTCTCCCCCAGCCAAACAGACGTCTGTGTTCTCAAAGCAGATGCCCCATCACCCTTTTCCCAGCCCAGCTCCCGACGTTTACCAGGTGCCCCCAGGGCCTGGCAGTCCTGCCCAGGATATTTACCAGGTGCCACCTTCTGCTGGGATCGGACATGACATCTACCAGGTGCCCCCCTCCATGGATGCACGCAGCTGGGAGGGGACGAAGCCACCGGCAAAGGTAAGGCTGCCCCGTCGTGGCTGGGTACTCCCCTGGCGAGCTTTGCCCAGGCCCCGGTTTCTGGGCCCCGCGGAGCACCCCTGGAGTCTCCAGGGCTCCAGCTGCATGTTTGGTCTGGGGCCAAGAAGGGAGGTGAGTGTTTGGGGAATGTGTTCATCTGTCTACTGAAGATGAACAGGTAACCCACAGAGAAGACATCCACGCTGGCCTTGGACCAGGAGGTACCTTCAGCAGACAAACCCCAGTGGGAGGGTGTCACCAGCAAAGGATGCAGTCTGTCAAAGGCCTGGGAGTCTGGAAAGGGTGGGCAGGCGGGGTTTGCCAGATGAAGCCTGAGCAGCGGCTCGGGTCCAGCTGCCAGGGGTATGCTGCTCCGGAGGAACCAGATACCTGCCTGAGTGTGGAGGCTTTGGAGTAGAAGTGACCTGCCCGGTTCATGTTCTAGTGACTTCATTCAGCCCACAGCGTGCAGGGGACAGGGCTCGGTGGGACTGGGGGGCACTCAGGAGAGGGAGAGGTGTTGGGGGGAGCTCGGTACAACTCTCCAGATCTTCAAGGGACTTGGGCACAGAAAGACACAGGATAAAGGCAAGAGTGGCTGAAAGTGTACAGGAGTAGATTGAATACAAGATGTTTCTTTGTTGTCTGCCGTGGTTTGGATGTGAGTGGTGTCAGGCTGACGACACCTCCACAAGTATCGGGGCTGCACCTCAGTCCATCTTGTTGGCCCCCCTCCTTGTGCCCGGGGCTCCCACGAACCCTCTGGGTGTGTGTGTCAGCCCCTTGGGCGAACACGGAGCACGTCTGGCATTCCTGGCTCCGGAGGCGCCCAGTCCCTTTTCTCCTGGGGCCCGTCGGCGGGCCAACACAACGACCTGTTCGTGATGCTTGGACAGTGGAGAGGACACTACCTGGGGCATTGCCAGAGTAGGTCTCTCAGCGGTCACCTTGCATGCTGTTGCCAGGGGATACTGGGCTGGGGGACAGGGCCCTGAGGGTAGCACCCTCGGCTGCTCACAGGCCTGCCTGCATGCCCCATCCCCAAGTCTGTCCGCCTTTGGGAAGGAGGAGGCCCTGCCCCACTGGCTGCTCTGGACTGAGTCCAGAGCAGCCTCTTCTCGCCTTTGTCCTGTGTCTTTCTGTACCCAAGTCCCTTAAAGATCTGGGGAATGGAGTTTCCAGGGCTGGAAAGCAGAGGAGCTCTCCCCCATACTATTGAGGACAGAGTTGTGGCACCCAGCACTCCTTGTCTCCTTCATACTATTCTTCCCTCACAGCTCACCCAGGAGGACCTTGGGAAACCCACCCCTGCCAGCAGGGAGGGCCCTCGGAGCCAGCCCAGCCCCAGCCGCCGGCCTCACCCCTCTGCAGAGGGAGACCACAGTAGGCAGTATGCCCCAGAAGCCCTTGGGAGAAGCCTCTGGACTCTGAGGATCGGCTCCCCTTGTGTTTGTGCCACGTCTACTCTAGAGCCACCTGTGTTTGGGGAGACAGTGGCAGAGTGGGCACTCCCCCCATGGCACTGAGCCTCTATCCTCAAAGCGTGTCCAGAGCTGAGGTGGGAGCCTTGCCCGTTCCAGCTGGGCGGTAGTCAGCAGGCAGTGTTGCCCTGCCCCTGCCCACAGGGTGCAGCTTGGTAGCCAGGAGACCTGGCCAGAGGTCAGGCTGGCCAGCTGAGGGTGGAGCTCCATAGACATCGGCCACCAGGGGACCTGGGTCACTAGCTCCCACTTCCTGCCCTCCCTGCTCCTTCAGCTGCCTGGTCAGAAGCAGGCACTGGCGGAAGCATACCATGCTGGGCTGGCCCGGCCTAGACGGGCCGCTCCCAGGTGCTTTAGGGAGAGGAACAGAGTCCTTCCAGAGAGACACCTGTCCTGTGGGGGAGGGCGGCAGGGAGCAGCGCCTGGCTGGTGAGCCTCAGGACAGGCCAGAGTCTCTCCCTCGTACACTCACAGACACACACAGAGTCCCCCCCCACCCTCCCCAATATGCACACACACTCTCGGCACAACCCCTGGGGAGGTATGCCTTTTCCCCTGCCTGCTTCCCTCCCTGAATCTTTATGGACAAGCTTATTGTGGTGTCTGTGAGGTTGGGGCAGGTGCTGGAACAGCAGCGAGACCCATGCACTGGGCTGTGGACTTGAACTCACAGTTTGGCTGTGGTTTCTATTTCCCTCCCCTGTGAAGGGCTTGTTCTCAGGCTCCATCTGAGCTCACCTGGCTGCTCAGAGCCTGTCCCCAAGGGCCCCCACCTGGCTGGCAGCCTGGGAAGGAGAGCCCTGTGTCCTGGGGCTTGGTGGCCGTTCTCTGAGAAGCCTCGTCACTCGTGGCCTGGGCAGCCTTATATTATGACCATGAAACAGTGCTTACGTGTCGTAGGAAATACATAGTGTACGAAAAAGGGTGGAGAAGAGATTCTCCCCATCAAGAGGTGATCACTGGGAACATGGGCGTATTTTGTCTAGCATATTCCTTGTCTTGCAGAGATTTGTATGCAGTGTTTTGCATTTTGAAATTGTAAGTCCCACAGATATCAGAAGCATTTTCTTGGGTCCCTAATGTGATTATGATGGCCACCCCAGATTTTGCTGTGTCACCCCCTCCCCTGGGGACAGGTTCTGTTAAAAAGTTTCTGTTAAAATGAAGCGATAAACGTCTTGGTGCGCACTTGTTTGCCCACATTTCGAGGTTGTGCTTTTCATAAGCCTTGTGCTCCCCCTCAGAAGTTTGGGAAACTGAGGCTTCTGGTTCAGGGGTAGAGGTCAGGTAGGGTGAGGAGGTAACCTGCCAGGACAGGGTAAAGTTGGGGGGGCCTTCGCATCCAGGAAGCTGGAAAGTGAATGATGAGAACAGTGGCCAGGAGACAGAAGAGGAAGAAGGGTCAGATGCCCAGAGCCTCGGCCAAAGTGGCCCAGGTGGCTGGGGAGAGAGGTCAGGGCCACGGCACAGCATGAACACTCTGAGCTGGGACATGGACACTGCCGGCAGGAGCAGGGGGGGACCCCCAGAGAGGGAGGTGTTCTTGTGAGGTCGCCCTTGGGCGACCGCCTCTGGGTCGGGATCTGCAGCTGTGCTAAGGGGACAGCTGTGGCGCCGGGGCAGGCACAGTTGAGCTCAGCACTGTTCCTCCTGGGAAGCCCAGGAGCTTGGAAGGGGACCTGTGCCCAACATGTCCCTCCCTCTCCGTGAGAGGATGGATGGTCACCTGCTAGGTCCCATAGCACTGCGTCGGCCGGTACTCTGGAGAAAGAATCTGGGGCTCAGGCGGGAATGGGACGTGCCAAAGCGGGAGCCAGCCTGCGTGGGGTGACATCCGCTTTGCAGAAGGGGGAGACCGGCAGCCAAACTGCCTGGAGAGTGACTGGGGCCCTGAGCAGAATGCGGCAGGTGGTGTGGCCTTTCCCAGTGGATCTCCGGGCCCTTAGCTTCACGTCTCCCCCCTCCATGCGGATGCCCTGGCTGGGCCACCCTGCCTGGCCCTGTGGTCTGTCTTTGTGGGTACTGCGTGTGTTTCCTCCGCGTCTGTCTTGCCCTCCTGCACTTCTGACGTGCGTATGTGCCGGAGCGCAGGAGTTGCAGGTCTGGGGTTCTGTGCCTCCCGCCAGGCTCTTGCCATGTCACTCACCCTCCCAGGAGCCTCAGGGTCCTGATAACGGGGCCTCAGGTGCAGAGCAGAGCAGCCTGTGATTAGCGGGCCCCACCGCTCTCTGGAGAGTAGGCTTCCCTAACAAGCTCTCCCCCCCGCCCGGGTGGCTGCCTGACAGGTTTCCTAGCAGAGAACCTTTGCTGGCCAGCACAGCTGCTTACTGTCACCAACTCAGCTGCAGGCGTGGCAGGCTGCCCAGAGCCTGGGCCTGGGGTCTGGCCTCAGCCTCCTTCCGCCTGCCCTCCCTGCTCTCCCTACATTCAGGAGGCACTGTAGGGGCTTGCCGTGGGGCGCACGGGGTCCCCCCCTGCCTTCTGGAGCCCAGCAGGGCCTGGCGACACTTCAGGCCTTTGCCTCGAGGCCCTGCCAACCTGCCACGTCCCACCAGCCCCCGCCCGCCCCGCCTGCCCTGCTGTTGGCAGGTTCTAGTGTCTAAAAATAGCTCTGGAGGAGACTCAAGTCTGGGGCTCAAGGAGGGAGATGAGTCTGGGGAGGGCCGCCAGCTCTACTCCCAGACACGCTGGGGGTGGGGTGTGGTGGGCGGGGAATACCCCGGGGAGGCGCTTCCCCCAGCAGCTCTAGGAGAGGCTGTTCCCCCCCCCCCCAGGAGGGGGCCGGATGCATCAGCAGGAGGCTCTGCCAAGCCCGGGGCTGATGAGCAGTGCCCACGCCCCGGGGTTTGGTACCCTGCTGCTCCCAGAGTACCTAGCGCTTACGCGTGAAGCCTGCACCCTCCAAGTTACACGGGCGTGCAGAGCTGGCTGTCTGTGCCGTGGGCACTGTGGGCAGGCCTGGGATGCTGGGTTGTGGGGGGGTATTGAGCCTGAGGGCCAGCCCTGCTTCCCCCAGGGAACGTGTGTGGGGAGAGCCTGAGTCAACTCTGTTCCAGACGTCCCCTTTGATTAAGGAACAAAAGGCCTTTCTGTCCCAGAGCACCGAGTGGGGAGCCTTGTGGGGGAGGCGTGCCCTGAGCTGGGTTCCATCCTGCCAGCCCCTCCCACTGGGTGGCCCGCTGCCACAGGGCCAGTGTGCTTGCCTCTCGGCAGCTTGCTGTCCTGGATGCCAGGCTGGGAAAGGGCCCCAGAGAAGGGAACGTGTTAGTCCCTTCTGTGGGCCAATGTCCACATTGGGTTAGTGGTGGTCTCGGTGGCCCTACGGGTGTGGTGTGTTGGAGCATGGCTCTTGTCTTGGCCACTCCCTCACACCCACACCCAACTTTGTAGAGTAGCCCAGGAACTGGCCCTGATGGTCTGGGAGTCTTCAGCGGCCCAGGCCTCAGGAGTCTCCCCAGCATGTGCTCAGTTGAGGAGGAGGACTGGGGTACCCATTGTTGCTACCCCGCCACCACCTTCTGGAAGGCCCAAGCCCCAATTATTGGGCCCTCCCACGGGCCACCTCTAGGCCCAGCCTGAGGAGTGCACAGCCTGACGCTGTCCTCTGTCTTTGTCCTGGAGCCAGGAAGCTGGTCCTGCAATCGGGCCAGCCCCTCGCCAGCAGCCTTTCTGAGAAGGGTACAGCTAGGAGGTGTGAGGCAGGGGCATCCCAGTCAAGCCCACTTGTACCCTTCTCTGGAACTTTCCAGGTCATCTTCCTATGTTGCATTTCTTGGCCAGAACCCGACTCTAAATAAACTTTGGGGTTTCTGGTGCTCCCCAAACACTGTGCACTGAAGAAAGGGTGAAAATACAAAGGAATGAGAAAACCTTGCCTCTGGCTGTCCTCCTAGCCCACCCTTGGAAACCCCCACCCTCCCTGTGTGCCTCGCCCAGGTCATGGGGGTGTAGAATCTTCCCCAAGGACCCGAGGGTGAGTCCCGGAGGCTGATTTCTAGGCTGGTGGTGATAGGGTAGTGACAGTTGCTGTCTGCCCCCAGGTGGTGGTCCCCACCCGTGTGGGACAGGGCTATGTGTTCGAGGCCTCCCAACCGGAGCAGGACGAGTATGACATCCCGCGCCACCTGCTAGCCCCGGGGCCCCAGGACATCTACGATGTGCCCCCTGTTCGGGGGCCGCTTCCCAGCCAGTATGGCCAGGAGGTAGGTATTGGGGCCAGGGTTCGGGGTGAGGGCCTCGACCTGGCCCCACTCAGGGAGCTGGGCTTTCTCTTCCTTGGCCAGGGTGGTCCTAGGGTTGGAGCTGTGGGGTTTCTCTGCTCTTCCCATCCCCTCAGGCAGCCCTAGCACCTGTGTCACTGCACTTTTCTGTCTCAGGTATATGACACGCCCCCCATGGCTGTAAAGGGTCCTAATGGCCGGGATCCATCGCTGGACGTATATGATGTGCCACCCAGTGTGGAGAAGGGCCTGCCGCTGTCCAACCACCATGCCGTGAGTAGTCAGGGAATCCTGGGGCCTTGTGGGCTGAGGCCTGATCTGTGTGTAGAGTTTTGAGTGTGACTGTGTTGTGGGGTGGGGACTCATGTTTGCAGAGAGATTGAGGCAAGGAGAAACGTGACAACAGGTGCCAGCTCTGCCCCTTGCTCTGTGACAGAAGTAGAAACTGAGTGCTCCTCTGAGTTTCCGCTTACTTGTCTGTAGAAGGACCGCTTGTAAGGCCTTCGTTAACAGGTTCTTAAGAGTCTCCCACATGATATTAGCGAGGTGACCACAGAATTTATCACTCAAAGCAAGACACTTCTAAGAGTGAAAGGGGAACGAGTAATTATGAAGGGCACTGGGCATAAACCAGAACCGTCCTGGGTAAATCATGGTGTTGACACCCGAAATATAACACACATCTTCCTATTGTCTGCCACACAGTTGAGAATACACAAGTAGTGGTGGTGGTGGTGGTCGTGGTGGTGGTGGTGGTGGTTGTGGTGGTGGTCGTGGTGGTCGTGGTGGCGGTGATGATGGTGGCGGTGGTGGTGTGACAGCTATCCTCTCACCAAGTGTTTATAGTTACATAGTGAATTAACCCCTATAATCCTCACAACAAACCTGTGGCAGAGTTCTCCCGTCTTCCAGCTGAGCAGATAGGCGCAGGGCAGTTGAGTCCCCTGCTAGTAAGCCGTGGAGGCAGGATGTTGAGCTCCGGTCTGGCTCCAGGATTGGGCTCTCACCGGAACCTGTGTGGACAAGGACAGTGACACAGGCGCGCACCTGTGGTGCGTCTGGATGTGTGGCCCTGCTCCTAAGCTCCCGGCTGGGCTGGGCAGGCAGCCTTGACCGCTCCTGTGCCCCCAGGTGTATGACGTTCCTCCGTCGGTGAGCAAGGATGTGCCTGACGGCCCACTGCTGCGTGAGGAGACCTACGACGTGCCCCCCGCCTTTGCCAAGGCCAAGCCCTTTGACCCGACCCGCCACCCACTGGTCCTTGCCGCACCCCCTCCGGACTCGCTGCCAGCGGAGGATGTGTACGACGTGCCGCCCCCTGCCCCTGACCTCTATGACGTACCCCCTGGCTTGCGACGGCCTGGTCCCGGCACCCTCTATGACGTGCCCCGCGAGCGGGTCCTTCCCCCAGAGGCATCCGATGGCAGCGTGGCTGACGACAGCGTGTATGCGGTGCCCCCCCCGGCGGAGCGGGAGGCCCCCGCTGAAGGCAAGCGCCTGTCGGCCTCCAGCACGGGCAGCACGCGCAGCAGCCAGTCGGCCTCCTCCCTGGAGGCCGCGGTGCCGGGTCGTGAGCCCCTGGAGCTGGAGGCGGCCGTGGAGGCCCTGGCGCGGCTGCAGCAGGGCGTGAGTGCCACCGTGGCACGCCTCCTGGACCTGGCGGGCAGCGTCCCCGCGTGCGGGGGCTGGCGCGGTGCCCCAGAGCCCCAGGAGCCTCCGGTGCAGGACCTGCGGGCCGCCGTGGCCGCCGCGCAGGGGGCTGTCCACGAGCTGCTGGAGTTCGCCCGTGGCGCCATAGGCCACGCTGCCCACACTTCTGACCGCACGCTGCACGCGAAGCTCAGCCGGCAGCTGCAGAAGATGGAGGATGTGTACCAGACGCTGGTGGCCCACGGCCAGGCCCTCGACGGCGGCCGGGGAGGCCCGGGGGCCACTCCCGAAGACCTGGACCGCCTGGTGGCCTGCTCCCGGGCCGTGCCCGAGGACGCCAAGCAGCTGGCCTCCTTCTTGCACGGCAATGCCTCACTGCTCTTCAGACGGACCAAGGCCCCTGTCCCGGGGCCTGAGGGGGGCGGCTCCCTGCACCCCAACCCCATCGACAAGGCCAGCAGCATCCAATCCCGGCCCCTGCCCTCACCTCCTAAGTTCACCTCCCAGGACTCGCCAGATGGGCAGTACGAGAACAGTGAGGGTGGCTGGATGGAGGATTATGACTACGTCCATCTGCAGGTAGGTGCCCGCCCTGCCCAGTCTCCCCAGGGGATTCCCTCAGGGAAGCCCTCTGGCCTTCTTGGGGCTCTAGTTTTGCCACCCCTGTTGTGGGGACCTTAATCCCCTCCACACAGAGGGCTCTTGTGGCCAAAAGAGAGTCTGGGCCCCAGTAGGCCTCAGTGAGTCCCTGTGCCCACTCTATTTTTTATTTTTATTTTAAAAATTTTTTAGTTTTTAAAAAATTTTTTATTTTAGAGATGGCACGTGTGTGGGGGGCACCTGGGTGGCTCAGTCGGTTAAGCGTCCGACTGCGGCTCAGGTCATGATCTCGTGTTTTGTGGGTTCGAGCCCCGCATCGGGTTCTGTGCTGACCGCTCAGAGCCTGGAGCCTCTTTCGGATTCTATATCTCCCTCTCTCTGCTCCTCCCCTGCTCATTCTCAGTCTCTGTCTCAAAAATAAACTATATAAAAAAAAATTTAGAGATGGCACATGTGAGGGGGGGAGAGAGAGAGAGAAAGAGAGAGAGAATCCCAAGCAGACTCCATACTCAGTGTGAAGCCTGACACGGGACTCAATCCTACAACCCTGGGATCATGACCTGAGCTGAACTCAAGAGTCGGACACTCAAACAACTGAGCCCCCAGGCGTCCCTGTGCCCACTCTTTGACCTTCTAGGCCATATGCCCCCCCACTTCATACCCATTCCTCTACCTACCTATTGGCCTTTGGATTGACCTGGCCGTGTAATCACGGATCCTGCAGTGCCCACCAGGGATGGTTCCTGAGCACCTGCGGGGGCTGGGCTTCTCTAGTGACCAGGGCAGGACGTGCCTCTCTTCTGTCTCAGGAGATGGCATTCTGAAGTATAAGCGAAGACGAGGCTAGATGCGGGTGTGGGGAAGTAAATAAAACAAACAGATGGGAGGATGGGGCAGGGCTAGACCTCTGAGCAGAGACCTGGGTGCCAGCTGAGTGCCCTGGGAAGAGCGTTCCAGGGGGAGGGTCAGCAGGTGCCAAGGCCGGCTGGTCAGGAATGGGTGAACAGGCCCCGGATGCCAAGGGGAAGGGTTTGAATGTGATTCCTGGTGTGGGAGCAGGGGGCAGGGAGGATGACCTGGCCACACGGAGGTGCCCAGCCCTTTCCTGGCTTGGCAGGAAGTGAAAGAGACCCGCCACTGTGAGTCTGGTGGCCACAGTGTGAGCCTGGGCCTGGCCTACAGCGCCACCTGGTGGCTGCCTGCCCTGCACTGTGCCCCACCAGACCTGTGAGGGCTTCTGGCTCAGCCCAGTCCTTGTGTCTTGTCTCCAGGGGAAGGAAGAGTTTGAGAAGACCCAGAAGGAACTGCTGGAAAAAGGCAACATCATGCGGCAGGGGAAGGGCCAGCTAGAGCTGCAGCAGGTGAGGGTGTCCAGGTTGACCAGCTTCTCGAGGCTTGGGCTGCTCGAGGGCCAGTGAGCCCAGCCGGGCCCTGCTCAGCCGCACGATGGTCTCCGTGTGTATGTTGGGTCTGTGTGTGCCTTACCATCAGAGTAATCATGGTCGACGTTTTAGGGAGCACATACAGAGAAGTGTAAAAAGGCAGGGAAGAGGCCCCAGAGGCCGTGGTGGTGCACTGGGGCTGGTTTCTAGCCCCGCCCCTGCCTCTGGGTGGCCTCTTTCCATGTGTTTCAGATGGTACTTTGTGAATAGTTACATCTGCTTTCATCTCAAGGTTTTTCCATGGCATCAAACATTCCTCATAAATTGTTTTTAAAGGCCTCATAACATCTATTATTGTTGAATGTTTACATTGCACTCAGTTTCCCTGAGTATAATGATACTGCTGTGTTTATCTGAAGACATAATTTTCTACATACTTCGGATCATTTCCTGAGGGTGGGAAAGGTTCTTTTTTATTTTTTTTAAGAAATAAGGAAGTTTTATCTGATTATGAAGATAACAAAAAATTGAAACATAGACTAACACAAAATAAGCAAAGAAATATCACCCATAAAGCTGTCCTCACCCCACCCCCCAACCCCTCCGCCGAGCAAGGGGAAGGGTGGAATGGGTGAGAGCCTGCCGGCTCCACCTGGAGACCCACAAAGCCACAATTTCCCTGCTGTGAAGTGGGGATCATAGTTGTATCCTTCTCAGGGCCAGTGTATATATGCACCTGGCCCATAGAACATACTCAGTAAAGGAACCAACATTAACAATTAGGTTATCTCGGGGCACCTGGGTGGCTCAGTTAGTTGAACATCCAGCATCGGCTCAGGTCATGATCTCGCGGTCCATGAGTTCGAGCCCTGCGTTGACATCTCAGAGCCTGGAGCCTCCTTTGGATTCTGTGTCTTCTCTTCTCTCTACCTCTCCCCTGCTCTCTTGTTCTCTCACTCTCTCTCAAACATAAACATCAAAAATTTTTTTTTTAGGAAATAAAAAATAAGTAGGTTATCTTTCCATCCATCTATCATCTGTCTGTCTAATAATATATGGAATCTCCACTGATTAAAGAAATGAACATGTACTTTATCTTTCTCAGGACCCTTCCAGCATTTATTTATCCAGTCTCCTGTTGGTGAACATGTCAGTTATTCCCAGAATTACTTCTGTAAACAGTGCTGAGCTGAATATAAATCTCTTCATATAAATGCTTGATCACTTAGAGAAATTATTAGAAGATGGAATAAAAGATAGAAGAATACATAAAAAACTCTAAAGGTCTATGGGGCGCCTGGGTGGCTTAGTCGGTTGAGCATCCGACTTTTGCTTAGGTCATGATCTCGCGGTTCGTGGGTTCGAGCCCCTTGTTGGGCTGACTGCCAGCTCAGAGCCTGGAGCCTATTTCAGAGTCTGTATCTCCCTCTCTCTCTGACCCTTCCCTGCTCATGCTGTCTCTCTCTCTCTCTCCCCTAGAAATAAATAAAAATATTAAAAATAATAATAATAAAGGTCTAGAGCTCTTAGGCCAGGGACATAAAGCACAAGTACAATACAGGTGGGTAAAATGTATCAACAAGGGTGTTGATTGCTCCTTTTCCACATCAGTGAAAAATCTGGAAACCCCCACCCCAAATATCTAATATTAATGGATAAAATAAAATAAAATCTAAACATTCATACAGTAGAATAGCATGCAGCTATTAAGAATTGTGAAAGAACAGAAAAGACCCAGCAGAGTTCAAACTAAACATGAGTGTGCTCCTCTCACTGGGTAAAGGGCCACGTGGTGAGTTTCACCAGGCCACTTCCCGAGGAGGAAAGTGGGAGCGTTTCAGCTATCAGGAAGGGGCAGCGCCAAGGTGGTTTAGCCACTTAAGGCCTGGAATCTTGGATAAAATAGAACTTGTGTGTCTCTGAGTCTGTGCATAGCTGGTCACAGCCGCCTAGTCCCCAGGGCAGAACCACCTCTAATAAGGACACGTCAGTCAATGCCCATAACCCCAAGGCAGGGAAGTGTCCCTTTCGCTCCTCCTGTCATGACTGACAGGAAGCCTATGACCTATATCGTTAGGTGCTAACAGGAGGCTATGAAATACTCTATATTCAGTTAAGCCTTGCATAATATGGGTTTGAACGGCATGGATCCACTTATACTTGGATTTGTTTCAATATACATATTGGAAAGGTATTTTGGAGACTTAATTTGAAAAAACAGATGAACCACATAGCCTAGAAATACTGAAAAAATTATTGTAAGAGTACAGTATATATGTAACATCCAAAATATGTGTTAATCACCTAGTTATGTTATTGGTAAGGCTTCCGCTCAACAAGAAGTAGGCTGTTGGTTAGTAGTTAGTTTTTGAGAAGTCAGAAGTTACTTGCACATTTTCGAATGCATAGTGAGTTGGTGCCCATAAACCCTATGTTCTTGGGTCACATGTACTGTGTTTCCAGTCTGCTATTTAAAAAGGAAATAGGGAAAAAAATTAAAAAGAAATAGGAATATTCATGTTTAAAGGAAAATATCTTGAAGAATAGTCACCAGTTTTTGTTTTGTTTTTAAAATTTTTTTTTAAATGTTTATTTTTGAGACAGATCATGAGCAGGGAAGGGGCAGAAAGGGAGTGGGAGACACAGAATCCGAAGCAGACTGCAGGCTCTAAGCTGTCAGCACGGAGCCTGACAGGGGGCTTGAACTCGTGAGCTATGAACCTGAGCTGAAGTTGGTCACTTAAGCAACTGAACCACCCAGGCGCCAGTTTATTTATGTGAATTTTGTTTTCCGAAGTTTTACACATACCATGATCTACCTTTTTTTTTTTTAAATAAGTAATTTCTATACCCAATGTGGGGCTCAGTCTTACAACCCCAGGATCAAGAGTCACTTGTCCTACCAACTAAGCCAGCCAGGCGCTCCTACCTTTCTTCTTTTGTTTAAAGTTTTTATTGTGGGAAATTGAATACATTTATAAAATTAAAGAAGACAATCCCCTGGTACCATGCACACAGCCCCAATCCGGGGCACGATAGCTGATCTGGTTATCTAGCACCCCTTCCCCCAGTTCATTTTGGAGACATTGTATCATATCATCTGTAAAAACTTTAATGTTTGGTTATAAAAAATAATTTATAGGGGCACCTGGGTGGCTCAGTTGGTTAAGCATCCGGCTCTTGATCTTGACTCAGGTCATAATCTCAGGGTCATGGAATTGAGCCCTGAGTTGCAAAAGGATAATTTACCAGAATTGTACTTAAGCAGAGGTTATTTCTGGGTGCGTGAGATTCCAGGTGACAGCTGTCTTTTCTGCTTGATGTATGCTTTTCACGGTGTATATGTTAAGGACAAAATGTGTGTATGAGAGAGAGAGAGAGAGAGAGTGTGTATGTGTGTTCATTTTGAAGTACGTATAGATTCATAGGAGGTTGCAGAGAGAGTGCAGAGCAGGCCTGTGTGTCCTTCACGCAGAGTCCCCACTGACTGTGACCTAAG
This sequence comes from Proteles cristata cristata, assembly GCA_017311185.1. Lineage (NCBI taxonomy): Eukaryota > Metazoa > Chordata > Mammalia > Carnivora > Hyaenidae > Proteles > Proteles cristata. The sequence goes on from JAESUZ010003977.1 coordinate 897,387, forward strand.
GCAGCAGGGAACAGCACCCAAACAGGAGACTGGCATCCCGAAACCTGCAGCTGCGCGTTCACTCGCCGCTTCAGAGCTGTTAGATAAAGGAGCTCGCACCCTTCTGAGGCTGGCGGAAGTTCCTTGCAGAGGACCTGGGCTCTGCCTGTCGCGCGGAGATCGTGTGTTCCCTTTGTGCTGCGTGGCTGCGCTGCTCACTGTGCTTTCCCTCTGCCCCAGCTGAAGCAGTTTGAGCGACTGGAGCAGGAGGTGTCACGGCCCATAGACCATGACCTGGCCAACTGGACAGCAGCCCAGCCCCTGGCCCCAGGGCGGACAGGCGGCCTGGGGCCCTCAGACCGGCAGCTGCTGCTCTTTTACCTGGAGCAGTGCGAGGCCAACCTTACCACCCTGACCAACGCGGTGGACGCCTTCTTCACCGCCGTGGCCACCAACCAGCCACCCAAGATTTTCGTGGCGCACAGCAAGTTCGTCATCCTCAGCGCCCACAAGCTGGTGTTCATCGGGGACACACTGTCACGCCAGGCCAAGGCAGCCGACGTGCGCAGCCAGGTGACCCACTACAGCAACCTGTTGTGTGACCTCCTGCGTGGCATCGTCGCCACCACCAAGGCCGCGGCTCTGCAGTACCCGTCGCCCGCCGCCGCCCAGGACATGGTGGACAGGGTCAAGGAGCTTGGGCACAGCACCCAGCAGTTCCGCCGGGTCCTGGGCCAGCTGGCCGCCGCCTGAGAGCACAGGACCAGAGGTGTCGGGGTGAGGGGAGGAGGGCTGCCCAGGGCACCCGCCCTGCGAGAGTCGCCATGCTGCAGGCATGGGGACAGGCACCCCAGCTCTGCCTGGGCCTGGTGCCCCAGACTGTCCAGAGATTTGTACATATTTATGATGCGGCAGGATAGGGCACGGGGCCTCGGAGGAGGAGCCCAAGCAGAGCTGGGCCCCGGGAGCCGAGCCTGAGGAGTGAGCTGGTGGTCTCCCTGAGTATGCTGGGGACTGGCCAGCCGTACAGGCCCCTGACCCACATGGCCTCAGATGACCCCTTGAGCTCCCTTGAGCTGACCCTCGACCCACAGGGGTGCCCTGTTCCCCTGACAGCGCAAGCACTGCTGTACCAGGAGGAAAAACTCTAAAACACTATTTTTCATTATTGATTTTCCAATCATTTGACTAATAGTCTACATTTAAATAAAAGTTTAAAAATGAAAAGTAGCCTCCAGTGTGAGAGGCAGGAGGGCGGCGGGTGTGGGCAGGTGTGTCCTTGATCTCCAGTGCGGCAGGGAAGGAGCAGCCGACTAGGGTATTTGTGGGGAGGCCGTGGGCGGCTCTCAGGAGGGTAAAGAAACAGTGGTCCCTTCAAGAGAAAGCCAGGGCCCTGGGAAACAGGGCCGGGCGCGGGCCATGAGGCCAGGTGTCTCCTGCAAGGTGGGGGCAGTGTGCCACTGGCCCTGAGACCTGGGGGGCCGGGCTGCTGGAGAAGCTCCCCAGCACCAGCGCCTGAGGCCGGAGGGACCCCGTGAGTGCAGAGCCCACAGTGAGGTCCCGCAGCCTCTGGCCAGAGCGAGGACCGGCGTGGGACCGCAGCGAGGTGGGCTTTACTGCGGCACGGAGCTGGCCAAGGGCACTGCTGGGCGACACACAATTCCCATAACACGTTTCCACAGACCTTACCCAGAACATTGCTCTTAGAAAGAAGCTCATAATTTCAGCTTGTGGAACTTCTTCCAAAGTGTCTTATTTGAAATACACATAGACTTGGCCTCCAAGCTGGAGTGTGGGGGCCCAGAGGGCCCTTGCCCTGGGTCCGTGTCCTCCCCAGCCCCTCGGGGTGTGTCTGGCACCCCAGGTGAGGCTAGAGCCCTGGGATTCCGGAAGTGCTCCTCCTAACTCTGATCGTTCTGCATGTGAACTTGGGCCTTAGTCTCCCCATCTCTGTGAAGAAAGGGTAGGATCTGTCAGCCCTCTCGACTCTGGACTCCACAGAGGGGACCCCAGCGAAGACAACCAGCCTCCTGGCACTCAGCTCCCTGTCGAGGACACAAGTGAAGAGGCACGCGGTTGCTCTAGGGTTTTATTTGGGTTTTGTGGAAGTGAGGGGAGGGGGAAGCAGGGGTTCAGTTGGCTTCCAGAACCTTGAGAACCCAGGAAATAAACTTGGTGACGCGGGTGTACACCCCTGGTGAGAATGGGTTGCACCAGTCGCTGCCCCAGGACACGATGCCCACCAGGGTCCAGGCTCCGTCCTTCTGGCACACCAGGGGGCCGCCCGAGTCGCCCTGCAGGAGGAGAAAGGACCTGGTTCCCAGCCTGAAGCGGGGTGCTGCGGCCACGGGTGTCCTGACCTGCCCGAGCGCAGGCTCCGTGCAGAGAGATGACAAGTGTGGGCACAGCGACTGGGCAGGGCCCTGGGCCACGGGGCAGCCCCGGCTGTGTCGCCTACTCCTGGTGGGCCTGGGGCACGTGGCTGACACCCCCACCCCCACCACAGTCGCCCAGAGGGAGGTGGAGCGGACCCCTGCGCCGAGCGGGGGCGGGGCCAGGCCGGCGAGGGGGCGGGCCGGGGCGAGGGGGCGGGGCAGGGGCGGGGCCAGGCCCTACCATGCAGGAGGAGACGCCGCTGGCCCCCGCACAGATCATCACGTCCGTGATCTTGCTGCCCCAGAACTTCGTGCATTCGGCGTTGGACAGGAGGGGCAGGGCCGCCTGCTGCAGCTTGTCGGGGGTCTGGTTGGCTGGAGGGACACAGGAGGCCGGGGGGGGGCGGTCAGGACCCCCCACCCGGCCTGCCCACCCCAGGGTGGAGACCGGCGGCGCCTGGAGCCCCGGCCCTGTCCGAGTCCTTCCGCATCACGAGGACCTCAGAAACGGAGCTGCCCACCTTCCCTCAGACCTAACAGCCTCTGCGGGACGCCCTCGTCTCTGATGCCACACCAGGCAGGGGCGACGGGGCTTCCAGCGCGGTTGTTCGGCCGGCAGCCCTGCCCTGGCAGCCCGGGCGGTGGGCGGAGGGCACGTTCACCTCCCGGGAAGGAGACTGTCGTCCTTTTCATGGGGACGCTGCAGGGGACCCGCTGCTCTGGGTGGCAGCTTCAGGGACCAGCAGGCGAGCCGGGGCCGCGGCGGGAGCACCCGCGACTCTGGAGGAGGCTCGTCAGCAGGGGGAGCAGCCGGGGGAGGGGAGACCCAGCCGCACTCTCGGGGCCCCCCCGCGCCACACCTGGACACTTGGCTCCCCGCCCAGGCTTCAGGGCGAGCTTCACACAAGCGCCCCCCTCAAGTCTGGAGAGGAGTCCAGGCTGCAAACAGGACCGCGTGGACCTCGAGGCAACTTGGTGCGAGTGCCACCTGCTGGTGCTTAGGCGTTTCTTCAGCAACGGCGTCTTCAAGTGCATAGTATTTAAGCTCATCTTGATTCATGTTCGGTCCGTTTTCATCAAGAGGGTTTTGGGGGAGGCTGGGTGGCTCAGTCGGTTTAGCATCGCACTTCAGCTCAGGTCATGATCTGGTGGTCCACGGGTTGGAGCCTCGTGTCGAGCTCTGTGCTGACAGCTCAGAGTCTGGAGCCTGTTTCAGATTCTGTATCTCCCTCGATCTCTGCCCCTCCCCCACTCGCACTCTGTCTCAAAAATAAATAAACATTTAAAAATTTTTTGAAGATGGAGCGCCTGGGTGGCTCAGTCGGTTGAGCGTCCGACTTCAGCTCAGGTCATGATCTCACGGTTTGTCGGTTCGAACCCTGCGTCGGGCTCTGTGCTGACAGCTCAGAGCCTGGAGCCTGCTTCAGATCTGTGTCTCCCTCTCTCTCTGACCTTCCCCTGTTCACTTTCTCTCTCTCCCTCTCTTTCTCTCTCTCTCTCTCTCAGAAATAAAAACATTAAAAAACTTTAAAGAAAAAAAAATGTTTTTGAAGAAGAAATGGAAAGATATATGACTTGCAGTGTGTGTGCTTGGAATTTAGACCAAAAAAGCAGAATGAGTCTCCCTTCTGAAAAGCCCCTGAAGGACACTCACAGTTATACCGGGTCTTGCCCCAGCCGGTGGTGGCGCAGAGGAAGCCCTCAGGGAAGCTGGTGTTGGCACTGGGCAGGCAGACAGGGGACGCGGTTGATGAGAGGAGGGCAGGTGTGGCCAGCTTCAGCAGGGCGATGTCGTTGCGGCCCGAATGCCGGTCCCACAGCGGGTATTCAAACACCTGTGGAGACGCGGTGGGGGCTGGGCAGGCCGCACGGAAGGAAGGAAGGACGGTGGGGCCACGGCCCGCAGAGGGCTCAGTGCCAGGGGGCGCTTGTTGAGAGAGAACACAGATGGGGCTGCACGGACAAAATCTCTGGAAACTGATGGGAAAATGACACTCGACACATTGGTGACATTTAGTTTTTCTATTTTTGTGCTTTTCTACAATGAGCCAAACTTCTAATCAGAAACAACCTTCAGTATTTGAAAAGGTGTCTTATTACTTGGCAAAGGCGGCTCTGGGCGGAGAGTAGGCTCTGGTGGGTGAGGCCTGCGCCACCTGGCCGGGGTCCTCTGTGCCCACACACCCTGCCCGCCGCGCTCCTCCCTCATCCCTGGCACCCAGGGGCAGCTCTGCCCTGGCCTTACCAACCCACCCTCCTCCACCAGCCCGCCTGGCGGTACCTCAGCGATCCTCAACACCTGGACAGCCTCCTCATCAGAGCCATGGTCGGACAACCCGGCCACCACGCGGTGGCTCTTCCTAGAGAGAGGAGGTGGCAGAGGGTGCCCAGGTGAGGGAAGCCCTGTCTGGGCCACTCACTCCCATGGTGACTTCTGGGCCTCAATTTCCCCATCTGTAAGGTGAAGGCACAGGACTAGAACAGCTCTTCTGGAACAGGCTGGGGCCTGAGGTGGTACGGGGCATGCAGATGGGGATTTTCTCCCTGGCAGGGGGTATAGGAGCAGCTCATCCCCAACTGCCGTCTGTCTCAGCGCCTGGCTGCCTGGTGGGGGCCCCGGGTGGGGGGAGGGAAAGGAATGGCGGTTGTTCCCTGGCAGCCATGCCTCAGCCCAGGCCTCACCTGACCCTGCAGTGGGCGGCGGTGACCACCCAGTGCTGGCTGATGAGGGAGCCCCCGCAGAAGTGGAAGCCGGCGCGAGTCTGGGGACACAGGTGAGGGACAGTCAGCCTCGCCCCCTCATGCCTGACCACTCCCCGTCTAACCCACCTCTCCTCAGCTTCTCCCTCACCTGCAGGGACACCTGCCAGGGCCAGGAGCTGGGGACGGCATCCTCTCCGTTGACAATCCGGGACAGGCCACTCAGCTCAGGGTGGACAGCAGGGACCCCACAGCCTGGGGGCATGGACAGGGCAGCTGGTCAGTGGATGGTGTCCCAAGGGAGCTGGGGATAGAGACCTGGCACTTCCAGGCCTCTGTGGCAACCTAGCGCCCAGAGCTTTGGCCACTGCAGGGCACCTGGCGCCTTGTCACCTGGACAGCAGCTGCCCCAGGTGCCCTTGTGGAGGGTCCTTTAGGCTGAGGATATCTGGAGTTGGGTGGGCCTAGAGCCAGAGGCTGGCTGTCCACTGTGTGTCCTGGGAGGAGCATCCCTCCCCCGCTGAACCCAGGGTCCTGGGTCATGGGAGCTGGGACGTCCTGCTGGAGTCGCTGTTGCTCTCACGGCCCCTGAGTCTGCAGCCGGAGCAGGTTGGGGTCCCAGTGTTACCCTGCTCGGAGCGGGACGGACCCGGGAGGCTGCCCATGTCCAGAGGACCGGGGGGCAGGGCCAAAGAGATGGGTGTGGGAGGCATTCTCGAGTGTGGAGGAGCCCAGACCACTCCCAGCTTTTGAGCGGATGGATGAGGCTGAAACGAGGCAGGTCCAGCATGTCATGTCCAGGTGAGTTTGAGGGGCCCAACGGACCTCCAGGGAGGAGGAGAAGTGGGGAGCCAAGGAGAGCCGCCCAGAGAGGTTGAGAGGAGTGGGCAGGGCGCTGGCCCCAGCGGGCCATTAGAGGTGCCAGGACTTAGCCCTCCAGCTCCCAGCTTCTGGGTGCGGGGCCAGGGGTGGGAGAGGCTTGATCTGGGGCTGCTGGGCCCACCAGAACCTTGCACTCACCAGAACTGCTGCCAAAGAGGAGGAAGCCAAGGACAACCCAGGGAAGGGCCATGGTGTTCCGCTCTGGAGGTGGGATGGGGTCTGCCCGAAGGACCCCCATTATATTCCCCTGGCCCACCAATTGCAACCTGCCTCGCCATCCCTCCCTTATCGTGAGTCCTTGGGTTCAGAAGCACCTGGCTCCTGCCCAGGCCTGGGAAAGAGTCAGTTCCGGGGGGCTGCTCCTGGGAAGGTTCCCTGGGACCACAGGTGTGTGGAGTCAGCAGCAGGCTCATCCCCCAGCTGCCCACTCCCTGCGCACCCCCAGGCCTTCGTGCCTGCTGCCGGGGTAGGGGCCCAGATCCCACACCATCATCTGTGCCATTTCTGGCCACTCTCTGGAGAGGAAGATGGGGGTGGGGCTCTCTGGGGACCCTCTGGCACCTGGCCCAGTGAAGACCCAGGTTCGGGAGAATGAGGACTCAGAGGCCCCAACACAGGAGACACCATCATCAATGTGTCTTATTGGTTTATTGACTCTTTGTGGGAGCGAGGTCAGCAGGGAGGTCACGGTGGGGCTGAGGACTCAGTTGGCTTCCAGGATCTTCTGCACCCAGGGCATGAGCTTGGTGACGCGGGCATACACGCCGGGCATGGAGGTGGAGCAGGTGCTGCTGCCCCAGGACACGATGCCCACCAGAGTCCAGGCTCCGTCTTTCTGGCAGACCAGGGGGCCGCCAGAGTCGCCCTGCAGGGAGAGAGAAGGGGGCTTGGATCTGGCCGCCAGGTGGGCTCAGCCAGGGGCCCCTGGACATTGTTCCAGAGACCATTCCAGGGCCTCACAGCCAGTAGACGCCCAGCACATGCATATTGGAGGGATTATGAAAGGAGCTTCAGCAGCTCCGTCTGTGATCTGCGTGCACCTCTGCATATCTGGGCTGTCAGCTGGGGTCCTATAACAGAGGCCCAATAAAGCTGGTTTGACAGGAAGGAAGCATGGGTGGTGCTGGCCTGGCTATGGAGCCGTCATGAGGGAGGGAGGGCTGCCTGATTCTTTCCAGAGCCCTCAAGGCCATTATGTTCCGCTGCCCAGGTTCTACACTGCACTAACCCAGGGGATGCCATTTGTTCAGACATTGATGATGTCGATGGAATTTTGCAATATGGCAGTTTCAAGACCAGAGCCCCTTCCTCGCATCCCTCTGTTGAAGTCATCAGTTTTTACAACCGCTGAGACAGGAATTCCAGGAAGAGCGTGTCAAGCCCTCAAAAGAGGCCCTATGTGTTATTTCCATCTTCTCTCTGGCAAGTCCCTTGGCCTGGGCTTCTGCCTGAACCCACTGCACGCTGGGAGGGAAGGGGGTGCGAGGTGAGTCCAGTAGGTCGTACCATGCAGGAGGAAACGCCACTGGCCCCAGCGCAGACCATGAGGTCGGTGATCTTGCTGCCCCAGAACTTTTTGCAGTCGGTGTTGGACAGGAGGGGCAGGGCCGCCTGCTGCAGTCTGTCGGGGGTTTGTGCATCTGGAAGGGCAGGGTGGGTAGTCAGCAACGGCAGGTGACATGACCTCCCACCTGCCCAGCCAGAGGTCACTCACTGGTATGTTTGGTCAGGCCCCAGCCCGTGGTGGCGCACAGGGTCCCTGGAAGAAAGCTGTCGCTCTCACTGGGCAGGCACACAGCAGACACAGTCCGGGAGAAGCGGGCAGGCGTGGCCAGCTTCAGCAGGGTGATGTCATTGTTTACGGTGAACATGTTGAACTCGGGGTTCTTGAAAACCTGTGGGGGAGGGCAGAGGCTGACGCAGGGCTGAACCAGGGCACCAGGCTCCCCAAGTCACCTCAGTTCTGCTCTCTGGCCAATGGCCTGTTCGACTTGGCAGCCCCTTCTGTGGCCCCAGGAGCCCAGGACCCAGGTGCAGACCTTGAACGCCCTGCTTTCTGCTCTGCCGCATCACCGTGGAGCACTGGGGTGGTCGGGAGCAGCCTGGGGCTGCACACAACCTTGAGGGCCTGCCCCACCTGGGGTCACACACCAGGCCTCCGGGGGCCACCATACCTTGGCAATCTTCAGCACCTGGATGTCCTCAGCATCTGAGCCCTGGTCAAACTCCCCAGCCACAACCTGGTGGGTGGTTCTGGAGAGGGCCAGAGAGAGAAGAGGGTTCCTGCTGTGAAGTGGTAAGGCCATGCAGGGGTGCGGGGTGCACACGTGTGTGTGTGTACCTTTGTGCATGTGCTCAAAGTTGTTGATCACAGAGATGGAAGCTCAAAATAGCAATAAATGCCTCCCAAAACAGACTGCCATACAGCCTGCTGTGTGTTTCCTTCCCAGAAACTCTTGGGAGACCAGCAGAACTTGGGTTTTCTACACATTCCAAATAAGGAAACTGAGGAACGAGGAGTTAAAGGTCTAGCCCCCACTGCTGAGAGTCTTCCTCCCACCAAGGGGTGTCCTGGGGACCCTGGGCCCTTACCTGACACTACAGTGGGCGGCAGTGACCACCCAGTTCTCGCTGATGAGGGAGCCCCCGCAGAAGTGGAAGCCAGTGCTGTCCTGGAGGAAGATGGAGAGGTCAGTGCTGGCTGGACACCAGCAGCCCCCGGCCTGGCCCCAGCCAGGCCAATACCCCGGTGTGGCCCCCACTCATGCGCAGAAATCCCCCCTCACCTGCAGGGACACCTGCCAGGGCCAGGAGCCTGGCACAGCGTCTTCCCCATTGACGATCCTGGACAGGCCAGTCAGGACAGGATGGATGGCAGGGACCCCGCAGCCTGGGGGGAGGGGGGAAGGGGAGCATGAAGTGAGGCATGGAGGCCAAGGGCCTCCCAGGAACCCCCCAGGGACAACTCAATCTGACTGTGCTTCAGCCGAGACAAGCCCAGTAGGTTGGCCGCGAGGTGGTAGTAGGACTCAAGCATGGGCCAGAGGCTGGGCTCTGTGGGTTTGAATCCAGCCGCATCACTGCCTCGCTTTACCATTCAGAAAAGAGGGGATCATACAGCTGCTAACCTCACAGAGTTAGGATAAGTATGCAAGAGGGGCGCCTGGGTGGCTTAGTCGGTTAAGCGTCCGACTTTCGCTTAGGTCATGATCTCGCGGTTCGTGGGTTCGAGCCCCGCATCGGGCTCTGTGCTGACTGCCAGCTCAGAGCCTGGAGCCTGTTTCAGAGTCTGTGTCTCTCTCTCTCTCTGACCTTCCCCTGCTCACGCTATCTCTCTCTCTCTCTCCTAGAAATAAATAAAAAATATTAAATAAAAAAAAAAGGATAAGGATGCAAGAAGCATGAGCAGGCAAGGGGGAACTTGCTGTGTTCCCGGCACATAGTAAGCGCTCAGTGAACACAAGTTTTAAAGTGCTGGGCTCAAGGGCCCCAGAGCGCCCACACCTGCCTGCTCACCATCTGAGTCTGCTGGGAGCCACTAGCTGTTCAGAGTTTGCACTCCCTCCAGACCTCTCCCTTGCACAGGGTGTGAGGCCTCAGTCAGTCCCAGGAAGGCCCGCCTCATCCTGGGGGCCTCACCAGCTGGTCTGGTCCAATCCTCCCAGCACCCCCATTGTGGCGATGGGGCTGGTGAGGCTCAGAGCGGGAGAGAGACCCACTCAGGTTCACACCACTGTGCTCGGCTGAACTGGGAGCAGGGACCCAGTTGCCCCTTCTGGCCTCAGGGGCAGGAGGGGAGCGGAAACATCTCTCCTGGCCTCTGCCTGCTCTAAACTCACCAAAGGCTGAGCCCAGGAGGGCGCAGCAGGAGAGGAGCCAGAGGAAGGCCATGGTGCTGTGGTCAAGGAGATGCAGGGTATCTGCCTGGGGAGCTCCCCATTATATCCCTGTGCACCAGGCTGTTATCGGAAAACCTTGAGGTGATAATCCTTTCCTGGGCGTGTGCCCGAGTAGGCAGGATGTGCCAGAGCAGGCCTGGCATCAGGGCCTGGGATGGCAGCAGCTGCGGCCCATGGTTGAGCTTGGGTCTGAGTCAAGGGCAAAGGTGGAACCAAACAAGGTGCCCCTCGACCCACAGCCACAGGGAAGGACTCAGGAAACTTGGGCTTCCTCTTCCAGGCCCTGGTTCGGGAGGGGACTTCCAGGCAGCAGCCAGGCCTGAGCAGGGTCTGAGCCCCAGCTTATTGTCTCCCCTGGAGAAACTTGGACCAGGGATTTAGTTCGTCTGTTAGTTATTCAGAACCCCTGGGCAGGAGCTCCTGGATGCCTCAGTCAGCTGAGCATCTGAGTCTTGATTTTGGCTCAGGTCACAATCCCAGGGTCGTGTGTTCAAGCCCTGCCTAGGGGCGCTGCACTGAGCACAGAGCTTGCTTAAGATTCTCTCTCTCCCTTCCCTCTGCCTCCTCCCTCCCCTTCTCTAAAAACAAAACAAAAAACTGGGCTGTGTGATCAAGTAGGGAGGAGGTGTGGGGACCAAGGTGCGGCTGGCCAGGGGGCTGAGGATGCCACCCTGCCCTTGGGGGTGGCCAAGAAGTCTCAGTGAAGGCTCTGATCCTTAGCTGGGGCGGTCACAGGCCCATGTGCAGTGTGGCTCAGGACAAGCCGCCCACAGCCTGTTCGTGGGAGGCCGGGGCTTTTCCCTGTGGCGCCATGGGCTCCTGGAATTGAGCACGTGGCATCCTGGGTCAAGACTGGGCCGCCCGAAGCTGGTGGAGGCCGGATCCGGCAGGAAACAGGGCTGCGGGGAGGCAGGCAGGGAGGCCCGGTTCCGGCTTGGGTGACAGGGTGGGCGGTGGGCCCCTTTCTCAGCACTTGGGAAGCTGGAAACGGAGAAACGTGAAGGTGAGGCTGCCAGGCACAAGCAAGCCCCGCAAAACATGCAAGGAAAATGATATCTCACAGCGGTTTTTAATTTCCATCGCACTGATGAGAGCAGCGTGCTCCCCGGCACACATTCCAGCATTAAACAGCTGTGGAGACTCGGGCAGCTTATGTGCCCTCTCTGGTTTTGTTTCTAAGTATGTAAAATGGGGGCTGCTTGTAGTATGGACCCCACAGTATGAAAGGGCACGACCATCCTGAGCTAGGACCTAACGCAAAGTCATCCATGCTAGCTGGTCCTCTGAACGCCTTCCTGAATTGCCTGTTGGCACCTTTCTTGCGTTCTAGAAGATTGTCCCATGACAGCGAGGGATGGCCACACTGTATCGGGGGCGAAAGCAAGGCACAGAACAGGTTGCAGAGGGCGGCGCGGCCCCCTCTTTGAGACCATGCTACCTGTGCAAGCCCGTCCATCCTTACAACCCAAACTTACCAGGCCCAGGCCCCTAGTCCGCTGGAACAGAAGAAAAGACACAAATTTCTCCTGCTTTAGCAAGCTTCCATGGGGAGGCGTTGGAGATTTTTAAGTAAAAAAAAAAAAAAAAAGTAAAATGTGCATGCCTACCAGCTAAGGAGTTGTACTTTAAAACATATTTTTTAAATGTTTATTATGGAGAGAGTGAGCGTGCAAGTGGGGGAGGGGCAGAGAGAGAGGGAGACATCGAATTTGAAGCAGGCTCAGTACTGTCAGCGCAAAGCCCCACCAACCGTTGAAATCATGACCCGCGCTGAAGTCAGATACTTAACAGACTGAGCCACTCAGGTGCTCCATACCCTCATCATTTTTTAAAGTTTTTTAAAAAAATGTTTATTTATTTATTTATTAAATGTTTTCTTTATTTCTAGGAGAGAGAGAGAGAGAGAGACAGCGTGAGCAGGGGAGGGTCATAGATAGAGGGAGATACAGACTCTGAAATAGGCTCCAGGCTCTGAGCTGGCAGTCAGCACAGAGCCCGACGCGGGGCTCGAACCTACGAACCGTCAGATCATGACCTAAGCGAAAGTCGGACGCTTAACTGACTAAGCCACCCAGGCGCCCCAAAAAATGTTTATTTTAAAGAGAGATAAAGTGAGTGGGAAGAGGGGCGGGGGTGGGGACAGGGGATCCGAACCGGATCTGTCAGTACAGAACCCCATCTGGGCTCGGGGCTCAAACCAGGAGAGCATGACCTGAGCCTAAGTCGGATACTTGGGCTCGGGGCTCGATCTCACAAACCGGGAGAGCATGACCTGAGCCTAAGTCGGATACTTAACGGACTGAGCCACCCAGGCGCCCCCCTTACCATTACTAACACCCAGGCAGGAGGGCCTCACCCAGACCCGGACATTTAAGTCCCGGGAGGCTGTATCCAGGCCCGAGGTAATAGCAAGAGCAAAGTGTGCCTAAATGTCGCAGGTGGTCGCCCGGAGGAGGCCAAACGGCACTGATAAGCCCACAAAGCAGGAGGCCAGGACGGAGAGGCCGAGGGGGGCGACCGAGGAAGGCCCCGGTGGCGGCGCTGCCGGGAGCGGCTGGCCCTGATGCTGCGGCCCCCGGGTGCGTCGTTCCACCTGTGGAGCGGCGCGGCAGACCCCTCAGGCGCGGTGGCTGCGACCTTGGGGCTAGTTGGACCCGAGAGGGGGAGGGGTAGCGTGGCGAGGCGGGGCCAGGGCGGCCCGTGCCAGCAGGTGGCTGAGGCCTTGGGAACAGACGGCCTGCCGGCGCCCCGCCCCCCGCGCGCCCCGCGCCCCGGCAGGGGAGGTCTGGGAAAGCGCGCAGCTGCAGGCGGAGGCGGGGAGGGCGAGCCCGCACCTGCGCCCGCTCCTGCCAGGGGCGGGGCCAGAAGCTCGCTGGGGCGGGGCCCGCGGCCCTCCACCCCGCCCCGCCGCGACCCCCGACCCAGCGGAGGGACCCTTTTGCCAGCGCCCTTCCCCTCCTTCAGGACGCCAACGCTCCTCCGCGCCTGCGCCCAGAGCGCCTCCACGGGGGCGCCGCTCGGCCTCGGCGACGGCCGGCCCGTGCCCGGCAGCCAGTCGCCAGGGTCCCGGGACGAGCCGACGGATCTCTGCGCCCGGAGGTTATTCAGCCAGTCAGGTTTACAGGAACGAGTATTCTCCTGGCTTCCAGTTTTCGTTACTATTTCTAACTTCCCAGACTCGGGTTTGGAACCCTGCTTCCTAAGCTGGAGCGCACCCGTCTCTACTCGCGCACACTCCCAGGGAGAGAGGGTACGGCTTTGTTTGCGGGTTGCCTGCCTTCTGAGAAGATTGTTAAGTCTGCGCTTGTTACCTCGTTGCAAGTATGTCGCATCTACTGTGGTTAACGGGCAGTGCCGAAGCGAGCCCCGGAAAAGGTGTAACTCGATGAAACGTGTTCGGGAGATGACCCGATCCGTGTGCGCATTGGGAACAGACAGCGTGGGGACAGCCCTTTCCCGGGCAGCCTGTGTCTGTGCGGGGGGCCCGGAGCCAATCCCTGCCCAGCTGCCTCCTGGGATTTGGCCTCCGGTGGGGATTGTGCCACGGATCCCAGACCTGCCCGGCGGTGTGGACCGGGCCGGGGAAGGGGCGGGGTGAGCACTGCACAAGGGCCTCCCGTGACTGCCAACTCTAACAGTACGGCCTTGCTTGAGGCCAGAACTCCGATAACTCAGATGTCAGTGTCCCTAGGTGAACGGGCCCCCTCTTGAAGTCCTGCCTCTTAAGGAGTCAAATCCGAACACTGTCTTTTTTTTTTTTTTTTTTTTAATTTAAATAAGATACATTGAGGGTGCCTGGGTCGCTCAGTTGGTTAAGCGGCCCACTTCGGCTCAAGTCATGATCTCACAGTTTGTGGGTTCGAGCCCCACATCAGACTCTGTGCTGACAGCTCAGAGCCTGGATCCTGCTTCACCCCTCCCCCACTCCTGCTTTGTTTCTCTCTCTCAAGATTAAATAAATATTTTTAAAAAATAAGATACATTGAAGTACAATTTGCATATGATGAAATGCACAGATCTTTTTTTTTTTTAATGTTTTTATTTATTTCTAGGAGAGAGAGAGAGACAGCGTGAGCAGGGGAGGGTCAGAGAGAGAGGGAGTGACAGACTGAAACAGGCTTCAGGCTCTGAGCTGGCAGTCAGCACAGAGCCCGACGCGGGGCTGGAACCCACGAACCGCAAAAGCATGACCTAAGCGAAGTCGGACGCTTAACCGACTAAGCCACCCAGGCGCCCCGAAATGCACAGATCTTAAGTGAAGAGCAGTATGAATTTATATATATACATACATACATGCACACACACACCATAGTGTAACAAACACCACAACCAAGGTATAAAATAATGCCGTCACCCCAGAAAAGTTCCCTCATGCCTCTTTCCAGCTGCCCCTCCTCTGAGACAATCAGCAGCCACTGTTCCTATTTCTTTCACCATAGATTAGTTTTACCTGTTCTAGAAAGTTCTAGAAATGGAAACTCCTCTATGTTGTCTTTGCATCTGGATTCTTTCACTCAGGCAAATGGTCTTATGATTCACTTGTGTTCTTGCCTCTATCGGTAGTTTGTTCCCTTTGTTACGGAGTGTATTTCACTTCAGATGAAGTGTATTTCACTTCAGCACAACAGATGTACCATTCTCCCACCGGGAAGTTTGGGCTGCTGCTTCTTCCCCACCCCAGCCCTCTTTTATGTTCCTTGTACTGAGGTGACTCTCAGCCCTACACACAGGCATGCAAAAAATGTAAGTTTTTAAGTGTTTCTATTAGAGAACATCGTTTGTTAAAAAAAATTTAACGTTTGGGGCGCCTGGGTGGCTTGAGCGTCTGACTTTCGCTTGGGTCATGATCTCGCGGTTTCTGGGTTCGAGCCCCGCATCGGGCTCTGTGCTGACTGCCAGCTCAGAGCCTGGAGCCTGTGTCAGTCTGTGACTCCCTCTCTCTCTGACCCTCCCCTGCTCACGCT